>JAOUZG010038069.1:1095496-1186832 GCA_026289955.1 Argiope argentata | reverse complement strand
ATCGTTCATTAGTTTAGTTACATGTTTTATTAGATTAGTTACACCTTTAATTAGTTTAGTTGAATTTTTTATTAGTTTACAATGCATATTTTATTGGTTTATTTGGAAGTTTTTTTTTGTTTTATTCGAATATTTTCTTTTTTTTTATCATATTTTAATTCAATCCTATATGTAGAGTCATATCTATACAATTTATACCATATATCAAAATTTCAAATACGTATCTGTTTTCTTTTTTAGATTTCCAGTTATTAATTGCAATACATTTTAATTAATTAATTTCATTCATTAATTAAAATTTAATTACAATAATTTCATTAAGAGCTCTACTTTTGAATCACGTTTCTAGATTTCAATAGTAAAAGCAATTCGAGGTGTAATTTTGAAATAAAAAATAAGCAATGACTTTCTTTTGTTTTTAAATTGTGTTTGCGTAAAGATTCCAAGAAAAAATGTCAATTTTGATCAGGCTAAAAATTTAACATGAGGGTCGTGTCATGATTTGTTCGAATTAAGAAACTAATAGTTACAATATTTATCATCCATCACAGGGCAATGAAAATGGCATTACACGCAAAGAGAGAGACAGATATAGATATATATAAATTCAGGTAATATAATAAAAGAAATTTTGCTTGTTTAAATAAAACTATTTTAATTATTATTGAAAAGATTGATTTCACTCCACAATAAACCATTTAAAAATATTTGTTATCAAAACAGTGCACAATAGTATATGTCTGGTTGAGTCATCCACTAAAATGTAAAGGATTAACGAATACAATATTAATATATGCAATGTAGACTTGCTTTGACTCCAGAAAAAGTCTAAAAAGCAGCGTCAATAATGTAATTAAAATAAATAAACCTTAACGTTCTTCAAATGCTATTCCCCTCCCCAATCAAGTCTTTCAATATTTTCAATGCCAATTTTTTTTAGAAATATTCGAAACATTCAAATAGCTTCTTTTAATCTACTCTATTCAAAATATATATTTCGATGCATTGCAGAAATGAGATTAACTACCAACAAAAAGATTTTAAGCCAATTATCCATTGTCAATGTAATTCTATTTTCGGAGAGGGGGTGTTGCGGACCTACAGGCGAATGCAGGCGTGACTTACTCGCTACTTGGCGACCCGGATTTAATGGAATCACCGAGACACAGATTATCGCAAGAAGTCAAGTGTGGGATGCTCGCGTGCTGGCCGTGCACTTGACCATTTGCTACGAGTAAGGCAGATGTCTCCGACGGCTCGTATCCGTCCCATCTGTCGGAAATCTTTTGAAGCCAAGTCACTGTCCAATGCTCTGCACCCCCACCTGTTTCCTCCTCTAACGGTATAACTCTTCAGGATCGGACCGTTTGACTTTGGGTGTCGTCGGGAAGGAAGAATTGACAAGCTCGATTTGGTTCAATGAATGAGGCCGGTTGTTATTGTTTTCAAACGCCATCTAATAGCTTCAAGTGTCGTCTAATAATAACATCTAATAATTTTTGAGTCAAGCCCCTATAAAACGCTTCGAAAGAAGAAAAATAGAAAAGCTGGATGAATCTCTGGACTATATTTTTAATTAAAATGAATAAATGAAAAAAAATTACACGTGAAACGAAAATCTCTTCACGAAATAAACACAGGTTCCTTCAAATATATAGTTATTAAATATTCTGCTATTAATTAAAAATTAAATTTAAATTAATCGATAAATACAAGAAATTCAATTAAGAATCACAGTTAAAAAATTTCACGTATTCGATATTTGAATTTTTATAAATAATTTTCTCTTAAATTCCTTTGTTTTTCATTTCCTCATTAAAGAAGGAAAGAAAAAATCATTTTCGTTCCCCATTTAGGATATGCACGTTGGAAATATGAAACAATAATTAATGACAAACCAAAGAAGTAAAAATAAAAATGATTGTTTAGTAAATTTCAATGAAATTTTTTTTCACAATACTTTAAATTTTTTTTATCACAAATGGTAGAGATTTTAGACGTAGAAAAAATTTCAAGAGCCATTAGTGCCAACCAGGGTGTCATGACTTAAGGCATTTTGATAAATTATAAAAGTTTTAGAAAGAAGCAAATATGTCCAAAAGGCATATTACCTTTTTTTAAACAAACTGCAAACTTTCTACAAAAACTAACAATGGGTTTTAGAAAATTCCAATACAGTGTTTACCGCAATATTTTTCAACCGACAAGCCGCCTAACTTACGGTATTCCGCGACCCACCCCTTGGGGCTGCAAAGCGTGGGACCTTCCTGCATCCAAACCCCCGTTACCCGGGAAGATGCACCCCTCTGTAGACCTTCATTACCTGCGGCTATTAAATCGTTCAAGAAGAGGCGCAAATGTAATGCATGAAGGAACAAATATCATTTCTCGTGAGAAATTCAGTAAGTGGAAACCCTGTAAACCTGGGTGGCCGGAAGGTGCATTTTCTTTTCTTGCATTTCATTGTGTTCTTTAAGTGGAGCTGCTTTGGTTTTTTTTTGGAAAGACAGGACGCAAATTAATTTTTATTTTTTGGTGGAAATGAGAGTTAATTGTTCGCAGTAAAGGGGAAAGTATTTCTTTAGAACTGGACCGGTGAAATATAGTATTAGTGGACGTATTATAGTAGAATAAAATCTTTAAGCACATAGCAAAATACATGGAAAATCGATCAATTATATTTAGACCATTATATTATATCTATTAATAAGTTACATTTAGCTTTTTTTCTTCTTAAAAAAACGTCGCTGTAACTTCGCAAATTAGATTCTTAATTGCGTAGGATAAATATATAATTAAGCATATTAGTCAATTATTAATAAAATTAGAAATATAATTTTTATGTTAATTTAATGAATAATGCTAATATTAATTATGACTATTATACATAATAATTAAAACACAAACAATATCTATAGTATTTATAGTTCACATTAAAGTTTTATGGAGTGATAATTAATGTTAGATAATTTATTTTTAAAAATATTAAAAATCAGTATGATTGGGGTTTTTTCAGCTGAAACTTCAGCCATCGTATAAGGAACTACAAAAAAAAATTAAATTTATTTAATGCTCATTTTATTATGCTACTCAATAATTATTTATATCACATAAATTTTTAATTAGAGCTTGCTGCTATTTCTTGTTGACAGTTAATTATAATTTTAACTGGATTTTTTTTCATCGAAGCAAAATTACATGGTAATTGTATCAGTTCATTTAACAGCATTTTCTTAATGTCAGTTCAAGTGTTATAATAATTATATCTAGATTTTAACAGCTTATCTTATAGCTCTTATTTGTGACATCATATTCATTACTTTCCTCTTGGAACGTGTTCGATGGATTTCAAAATTAAATTGAAGCAATGCCCTTTAAATGCTTTAATTGAACAAGTATTGGTTGCATTCAATCTATTTGAAAAGGAATAAAAAATAATACTTTTAAATAATTATGAAGTGAAGAACAAAAAAATATCGATTTTTATTCCATCCACGCTGGTCGCCTTATCATGTTACAAATAAAAAAAATTATGTATCTGAATAGGGTAGATATATTTCAATATAATGATGCTGTATAACTTAAAAGTAAGAAAAGTAATAGGAAAATCAATGAAATAGTCTGATCCCTTTTTCATCTTTATTTGCCTGCGAAATGAATATACCAATGTTTTGAAGCTTAAACTTTATTTCCTTAAAAAATGCTTTAATAGGAATAATAAATAAATTATTATTCGTAATTTTATATCATAACATTATTGTCACCTCATTATTTGTCAATAAATAGTAGAATGATGTTAAAAACAGAATAATTTCAATAGTAATATGATAATAATTTTAATTGTAAATAATGCTAATAATTTTAATAATATTTAAATATCAAAATATCTTTAATAGTAGAATAATATTAAGAACATAATGTTTTTAATTGCTTAATACAACTGCGATATGAGACAAATTGATTCGGTGATGCAATTGAATGCTTATGAAGTTTCATACTGAGTCAAACGAAGAGGTCTTCAATTTCAATTATTTTGAAAAATTAACTGTGTACCATAAAAAATTAAAGAATACACTATATGAGAAACGAATGACACCCACTTCTTATTCCATTGCTCAGTAACTATCTTAAGTTTTAATAGACTCATATATTATCTTGAGGATGTTAAAAATAAATATCTTGAGTGATTTCTCGCATTTCTTGCACCCCTCGCCTTATTAACATAATAAGTGGAAGAAGACGAATTCGAGTCATTGATGATTCAAGCAGATTCACCTCAGTAAATCATATTGAGTCAACTCAACTGTTTTAACACAAATAAACCCTGACCTTAGGATCTACGTGCGAAGAATACCTCCAAAGAACAATCGCGATTTTCTGTGAATTAAGTTCCTCAACTTCTGGATAAACCAATTATCTCTGGCTGTTGAAAAGATAAGTTATTCTCCCTGACCAAATAGCGGGTGTTGAATTGGCAACTTTCATTCCGAGTGTCTTTTACACTATTTCGCTTAATGTGACTCTTACAACTCCATCATACTCCATCATTGAACAATAAAAACACACCTCCTTTGTCCATCCTTTTGGATATAAGTAAATCGCCCTTTCTTCAACAAACTCGTGTCACTTCCTTAATTGGATGTGACTTTCGATTCTCTTTCTTGGCTACATGAAGAAGATGTTCTGTAAAGTCGATACTTGTGGAATTTGCATAAAAATTATGAACTATGTTCCAGTTATGAAATGTGTTCCGAATTCATAACGAGACAGACAAAGTATGAAGATATTGAATAGACACCCAAACTTTAATACATCATGACGTATGATTGTATATAATTTCGTTGTAAAATTGTTATTATCTTTGAAGTGGACTTGACAAAATGCTAAATAGTATTAACCCAGAGGTAAATCTCAGAAACGGGAACGTATATCTATCTATTTTAAATCAACCGAATATCGAATTTCTATTCCTTCTAATCACCTCTGGGGTTTCTTGTTCTCCTATTCTTTCATTTGGAATAAATTTAGTCAGCACACATGAATTGAAAAGACTAAAAATTTCTATTAAATAATCAAAAATCCACACAGCAAAGGCAGGGAAGCTTTAAAGTCATAATCAAGCAATTATTACTTTGATAATTGTTTGAATAACCCAAAGATCTTATACTGAACTTTCTTATTTTGAAAGTAGGCCTGTATGATAAAAAATTTATCAAAGGATCTTATATTATAATACCAAAAATTTAATTCGAAAGAAAAAATAACTATAATTTTAAAATAATGTGCTGATTTAAACCCAATTGATTAAATATATATTCATAATTTAGGTTAAAATGTTAGTTCTTTATATATAATTTTAAATTAAAATTTATATCCATTTCACAGATAATTATTTCCAATGTTTGAATACGGGTTAGGTTACGTAGTCTGTTACAGATGATAAACTATAATAGGAAAATATCAAGAGAATTAATTAATGAGATTACTTCTTAGTTTTTAAAAATACGGACTATCCTTTTTATACTTTAAAAATCACAAATATCTTACATTAAAGGCAAGAAAACAAGGTTTAGATTCTAAAGATTTTAATTCTGTACTTTAAAACAACCAGCAACAGCTAGCTGAGCTGACCGTTTTATTATCTATGATCTGCACCAAACATGTTATCTTTTCCTTATGGCATTGCTTCCGAAACTCAGTAACAGCTGCAAACAAAGGCAACCATCCAGATCTCTGAATCAGATCGTGTTTTCAATACTATCATCTCACCAGTCGAATTGCGAAAGGCATCGACGGATGATTTCACGAAATCTAAAATATACGTTGTAGCATTTTGTAGCGCACAGAGACACCCAAAAAATTACGTGTTACTTTTTTTTATTGCCTCACTCCCATTCGTGCTCTCTTCCCGGACATCCAGGCGTAACTTTACATCTCAATTCTTTGTTTGCGCGATAAAAGGAGGCATCCTAATTGAGATGATGAACCTCTGATGATCATGCTCTTCTCTCAACCCTTGTGTTCTTTTTCAACCTCGGATGAGCTCCCATGCACTCAAAGAAAAAATAAAGCAAGGATTTCAACGAGGGACCTCGCACAAACTTCGTAATTAATGATTTTGAGTTAAGTTGCTCATGGCCAAGGAAAGCTAGAATGCATGAGGTCATAGTTTTATGAAAAGCGTAACTGCTTATATTATCTAACTGTAAGTTGCGTTAAACTGTAATACGATGTCACGTCCGATATGATTGACATTTCGATCTCTGTCTCTAGATTATAACCCATAACAACTCTACGCATTATTCGAACAATGGTTAAGCATGAAAAACCTCTGATTCCTTTACTTTCCTTCCACTATTAGATACAAAAAAAAATCTTCAAAAATTACTAATTTAAAGTAACTATCGTTCAAATTATTAAGATTCTATAAATTTATTTGATTTGATTTGAAATTGCTTTGCGTTGGCATCTGGAAATGAGTGCTTATGCTATAACATAACTAATTATACTGAAAAATTGTTCTTCAATATATCACGTGTCATTCTCATTTAAATGAAAAACATAGATTCATTAAAAAAATCTTAAAGAATTTAATAACAACTATTTTTTGTATATGTCTACTCCTAAAAAAAGCCCGAATATATCGAAATAAAACAAATCGCTTTATTCGAAGACTAATACAGTTAGGAAACCTGACTAAAAATTTTATATTTTATATTTTTAAAAGTATATGAAGTTTCTTGGGTAGTGACGTTCCCAAATTGAGAGAGCATGATTAGTTGAGAGAGAGAGAGTTTCTGTTGAGAGAAAAGCCTGACCAAAATATTCGCTAGTTATTAAGATATAGATACGATAATATCTTAAAGAATCACCAGATTAATGGAAATAATTATTCTTAAAACTAGATTTCTACAGCTTCTTCTTCTGTGACTTGGAAATATAAATTATTTGAATGCAGGTATTTCGAAAATTTAGACCAAAACGTATAATCTGAGAACATAATTTAATTCTTCTTAATAACTTAATCTTCAACTACATATTAACTTTTACTGCCAACTATGAAACTGACATAAATCAGTTGATATAATTAAATAATATCAAAATTAGTTAAAAATTGTTTTAATTATCTAATTAGTTAAAATAAAATTTAACTCCCACGATTTCACCTCTTTAAAAATATTAAAGGTGCTCGCCAAACTAAATTTCTGCCAAAATCCATTTAATAATACAATTTGTAAAAAGCGATCAATTGTTTCTGATATTATTGTCAAAGTTTTGTGTTGTTGCCAATTTGAATATTTATATTTTACACAAATTTGTGAGTAAAAAAATCTTTATTAATTGAACATTATAATTACACATATTAATTTTTATACTTTTATACTGTTCAGTTGAACATTACAAAAATTAAGAGCTGTTTAATGTTTATACAAAATAAATTCCATATTTCAGTAAGACATGATTATTATTTTTTTCCGATTGTTTTATCCTACAACTCCTGGCAGTTGTTAGCATATTTTCCTGTAGAGACCATTTCGAGGGTGGGAAGATGTCTACCCCCAATTTAATGATTGCCAATTTAATGACCACAACTAATTGAAGTTGTAATTTATTGCAGTAGCAGGAAAGGTCCTTCAAAATTTCTCATTTTTACAAAATTCGAATGTATATTATACCACTTTCCCTCTATCAAATAAATCGAACGCAAAAGAAAAGAAGATTGCAGAAAGCGTGGATTGAAGATCCCAAATAACAATAATAACATCAACAAAACGAAACAGTGCAAAGAAGGGGGGGGAGAAAGAAAAGGTACGATAAGGGCCGGGGATATTGTTCGTTTTGTATCAGTTGCGCAGGGGATTCGAGATGGACGTTTCGTGAGTGGGCGGGACCGGGGCTACTGGGAACTTCGTGAGTTGCTTCTTCGGAAGCTCGGTTCAAGGAGGAGACAGTTTGTCGTGAGGATAAAGATGCACGACTCCCAGATGCGGCAGCGGATAAACTGATGGAGGGGGTGTTACCTAATAGCAATGCTCACCGGCCTAGGTAGGATTCGAGGTGTCAGTTGCTGGATATCACTGATGAGTTTTGGGAAGTCGGGGCGCAATTTTTTCCCTTTTGATTACACGTATTGTGCCATATTGAAGGTTGTCTTGGTCATCGATTCTTGTGTTGTTTAAAGAGTAACTGAAAATGCCGGTGAACTAGTCATACAATTCAAACTAATCAATGCTTTGCAAAGTTTATTCGTGCGTGACATATTACGTAATGCAGAAAAAATGCAACTAAATAGCGCCTTATTTTTATCCAATAAACTATTTTTATTGATCCTGAAATTACATTTTTGCGTTACTCATCTTTTAAAAAAATGAATACATAACTATTGGACATCAAAATATTCCATTCCTTATATAATCTGTCGGAGATCGAAAATCGAATTTTTATACTATCTTGCCATAAACCAGAATATTTGTATATCGATTTCATGGAACAAAGAAAGTAACCAAAACGAATCTTGCTTTCATCCAATCTGTTGATTCAAACACGTTGAAACAATGTTATTTATAATGCAATCATTATGTCAACATACATAAATGGCTGTAATTATTAATTTATAAATAAAATAATTTTTCAACTATACATTCTGTTCTCAAGTTTTACACAGATTTTTAATCCTATCATATCAAAAATTGCTAACTCGATCTAATCCAAATGCATGGCAATTAAGTTTTTCAATTTCAATCCATACTGGTATCTATCATATTCATTTTTCAAAATAAATATTGAAACTTTTCTGGATCAAATGAAACTCATTTAACCATAATGTTCAACAAGATTAAATTAATATTACAAAAATTTAAACATTTTTGAAAATTGATCTATAAATTCTAATTTAATTATGAGTGAGATAAATAAAAACGTGGTATTACAATAAATTTACTGAATATTTCAAGACATATTAAATTTAATACAATATTCCTTATCATTTAAATACAAAGAAAACTCAAACCTTCTTTTATTGCCAGTAAATGCAATGGATGGTGTCTTTCTACAAGTCAGTGAAGCCCTCATGAAGATACAAATGATTTTCCTCCCTTAATAAAACACCATCTTTTGTGCATCTCAAGCTTTTTCTCACTCCGTCTGAAACAGAGTTTCCAATGCAGTGAGAGTGCGCTGTTTCATTTTGCTGCCATGCCCTCATGAGTTCCGTGGCGGATCATGCTTGCACGTTCCTAACCCTTTTGTTCGGCTTCCCTCCCATTTAAAAGTTAGTTGAATAAAAAATAAAGAGAGAGATGAACATAGTAGAACCATCAAATGATAGCGAATTAAATTTTTCCCACAGAATGCTGAAAGTTTATGCAACTGAAATCGTGAATCGAGATGAAGTAATTTTGCAAAAGAAGATATTACTGTATAGTCTGAAAATTATTTAAATTTCCAAATATCATACTTAGCTATTTTATTGTATATTTAATAGAATGGACATAGCAAACTTAAGAAATGTTCGCCAATTGAACTTTTGACTCGAAAAACCATTTATGAACTGCAGGCATTAAAAATTCTTTTAATGTAGTTAATTTAAACTAAGCATTGGAGGATAATGAAACAAAAATACAAGTAGTTTCATTTAGAATTTAAAAAAAAGCATGTAAATATATTTAGTAATAAATAAAAGTTTTGAAATTACAAAAAAAGGTTTTTAGATGTATAGATAGATAGACAATCTAATCTATATAAGCTACAATTGAAAATAGTTGTATAAATTATTATTTTATATTTATATTGTACACAAGGGAAACCACTGAGGTCAATCAAAAGCACAAAATTTAACTAAGGAAGAGTTTTATGAAAAAATAGATGATAATATTTAGTTACTAGCTCACTAATCACATTACAGAGAGAAATAATGAAAATCTATAATTTTGTCCGTCAAAAACAAGATAAATATATAATATATAAATGGTATATAAAATATATAAAAATATTATTTTAAGTTCCAGAATTTTTCTTACGTCATAAATTTAAAAATATCGGTTGCTTTTGCAATAAGCAAATAAATAACGTGTGTTCTGTTAAAAAATTTAAAATCAAGCATTTCTGGTCAGGATAGGGAATTAAATGGATAAATAATTCTAATGTGCTAAAGGATAATTAATTCTAACGGCTTTTACTTAGATCCTTTGTTACATTACTCTTAGTTACTCTTAGAAACTGAATACCTATCATCTAAAAAAAGGACATTTCTCTATAGCATTGTTCTTTACAGTACCTGTGAAACTGTCAAATAAAAGTAGTTTTAAAAATCTTTTCAGCTTAAAATATTACTTTAAATTTTGTTAAATTATTACATTTAAATTTATTTGAATTACCGTTGTGTAACACAGGATTTTCTTATTCATTTTAATTTTAAGATCAGAGCATCGAATTTCTTCATGAAAATGGGATTGTAAACATTTTTTCTGTCCGGAAGTTCGTCATTAATAAAAAAAATATTGAAAATGGATAAAGCTGAAAGAAGTCCCATTTTTTTTATCCACTTTGCAAAAAATAATATAACTAATTCAAGGTTATACAGCCTATTCTTAGTCAATTAAAAGCTGAGGTTAAATGGATTATTAGACTTATAATTTCAATAGACCGAAATTAATACTCTCTCCGTTCATCTCTAATTATCCTATCTTCCATTTTTATTTATTGAAATTCAGACATTAACTTTTCAAAAAAGCAAGAAATTCATTCTTTATTCATAATTGCATTGAAACATATAAAATTAAAGTTATATGGTTTTACATTTCTTTTTAGATAATATAGTAAATATATCGATTATTTATTTACGAGGGTTGTATCTTCCAAACCATGTTGAAATCAGCAAAATATTTCTTAATTTCTTTAAAAAATTACTTTGCTACATCAGTCAAACATTAATGATTTTTAGCAGATTGATTTATTTCTTCTTGCATTTTTCGTCATAATTTCCTTTTTCGTTGTATTGTTAAATGTAAAACACTTTTTCCTTGTATCGAAAAAAAACTTTCATATTTGTATATAAATTTTTTCGAGAAAGAAATGCAAAACCGAGTACGGGTGCTTGCAATCCTCAATTTAATATTGTGACAACATATAAATAGATATTAAAATATGAACATACAATTCATTAAACAGGGAATTTCGAAACTTGGTTTCATCTTTTTTGTAATGATTGAAGACAAAACTGCAAATCGGGTTCTAAAATTTGTTAATTTTTTTAAAGAGAGAGCATTAATCAAATACCGGGAGGTCTTAAATCATATTTTAAGTATGTCAAATATAAAAACTGCAAAAGAAAAACGAATTTCATTTCTAAATAATAATGAAAAAGACTAGTTTTAAAATATTTACTGCAATGACAAGCTAGACTACCATCTGGCTTAGTTATCTGAAAATCAAGCACATATTAGGGTGTGGCTGTTTTTAAAGAATTTCATTTTTAAACAGATTTTATCATAGTTTGTTGAAGAGAATGATTACTATGATCTAACAATTAAAAGATCTTAAAAAATGTGAATAATTTAATGTATACTTCTGAAAACAAAATAAAACAAACTATTGAATTTCGCTGACTCTTTGATTTTGCTTCAGGTGCTTTTAACTCTTGGTCAAAAGCCAATTTTCGAAAGAATTTCAAATCTTTCAATCAGCAAACTACTCCTTACCTTGAGTTAACTATGAATCTGCCTTCATCTTGCTAGAAGCCATGCATCAGACTGCTCTTACTCATACACGACTCCATTATTTTGTTCCCTCTTAAAGTTATAATCACCGAATCTCTGAAAGAACAATTTAAGACAGACTAAGCCACCACCCTCACGAATCATTGCGAAATTAGAAATTAACCTCGGGTTAATAGTGGTATCTGCGCCCTGTTCGCGTAAGAGGAGTAGGCGTCAGATAAAAGACTGGGATATGCTCAACTAGTGCAGGTTCTTTCCGATATCGATTATTCAAATCATTCATCAAGATCAATCAGGCTCGGCAAAGAATGTAGGAGTCTCGTCACGGAAAAATTTTTGGTCGTGGTCAGTTTGATCGTGTTTCGTCACGCACGGTATGGATAATGTTGAAGGATCTTATAAAATGTTATTGAAGTTCTTCCGTAATTGATACCTTTCAAGTGGATATTAAAACTTTTTTAAACAGCAGCAAAGTGGGCAGCTGCGGTTCTGTAATTTTTTGGTTATACAACAATAGCTAACTACTGCCGTAACATTGTGTTTGAATAATTAATCAATAGAAATTTCTAGCACATTTTAAATCCTTGTTAAAATGGTTTGAAGATATTCATAAAATTGCGATAGAGAAAATATTTCCTTTTTTTAATGCATTGTAATTCATTATTATGTTTACTATTATTTATTTAGATTATTATTGATTGTTTTTATATCACTAATTCAATATTATTTATTTGTTCTAAAATTTTTCCTAAATTTAAATATTTGTTATATTTATTCTGACTAGCAATAAAAATTTAATTAAACTGTCCGTAAAAACGGAGCTTCTTAAATTGTATATAATTGAAATATGTGAGTCCCATAAAATTTCAATATATAACCATATCACACTATCTTTTTCCAGAAGTTTCTATATTTGTGAACAAAATTAACTATCAGTTATTTTGAGCTAAATCATCTCACATTAATTAGTTATACCATAACTACAGACATATAAAACTAATTCACCATAATTTAATTTGAATATTATTTAAAATTGAATTTCTTTGAATTTATCATAAGTGTAATGTTTTTTCCATATTAATTTCTCAGATTACGAGTTAAGTTTTTTTAAAAAAAAAATCAGCATAAGGGTTTCTTTTCCTTATTACTGATAAAAAAAGGACTTTGAGAGGGAAAAACAAATCTAAGTAGCACTAAGTATGTGAAAAATTTAAATGTTGAAACTATATTTTATTAATCAAAAAGTCATATAAATTGCAGGGCATCATAATATATAATATCTCGATTAAATCAGCTTAACATTTATTTGTGAAATGTTAAATGTTGTTGAGGGAAACCTGATATACATTTCTATAGAGATAAAAAAATTTATTCCATAAAAGGCACTTACTTTTATAAAAAAAATAACATAAAATTGAAAAAAGGGGCTTTTTGTCAGTTTCCATAAACTGAGATTAAATTTTAAGGAAATCTTTTAACCATTATGTTTCAGATCTTTTAACCTAGAAGATATATTAAAAGGAAAGGTGGAAGACACCTTTCTTTCTTCAGAGTAATTCGATTTCTGGTGAGAACATTTCTTCATATCTTAAATTCAAAAAATGCCATTTGGTGGATTCTTTATTGATTAACTTCGGGAATTAAATTTTAATTCAATGATTACGATTTAAGTTTTAATAAATTAACTTTTCCAATTAAACTTTAATTTCATGACTTTGATATGAAGGTGGGACATTCCTATAATTTTAGTGGAGCTCCTTAGATTCCATATTGATTAAGTTCCTAAATATAAATTACAACTTCTTTGATAATATTTAAAAAAAATGATGGGATAAAAACAGTTTGTCAAAATATTTAAATAATTGGCACTTTAACCTGACTCTTGTATTTGAATATAGAAATAGAATATAGAATAAAAATTTGATATGATTCTTTCTGAATGTATTTAAATACTAAATGCAATCAAATGCACTTGATTTATTTATCCCCGTCTTTCTTAAAATTGAGTTTCTAAAGTTTTTTCCCCCCACGATAGTTTTTAAAAAAAATCTGCCCCAACCCAAACTTATAAAATAAATAAGAAAATCAGATAATGAATCATTGATAAATAAAAAAAATAAACGTACTTCAAAGTGGATATTTAACAAATTTTAGCGACATTTTTTTAAGTAAACGCGATTTTTCTAAGCAGTTTTTTATAAGAAAAATCTGGAAAAAAATTAATTACAAATAAGTTTTCGCAATCTTCAGTTTAAAAATTTATTTTATAAGAAAATTTTGCTCATTTCCTAGTTGCGCAATCTCAACAACGAATGCTACAAACTTTGCAGATGCATTGGGTGGTCGAAGATGTAATAATCTACATCCACATTACTGTTTCCAGCACACTGCCAGACTCACTCTCTGAATCAACCTTAATATCAGGCTATACTGCCAGAGAATCATGGCAGCAGTCAAAGAAGAAAAAAATCAGTCTTCGCTAAGTATCCTTTCTCTTTTACCGCCTCCGCTTCACTTTCACCGCGCCGTGGCACGCGTGGACGCAACAATCCTCGGCACATTACCCGCTATCTCGCCATCAACTCACGCCAACGGTTTGCGATTGTAGCACGCGCATCACGACGGACGCATTTCGGGGGATGATATGGGTCATCCCAGTGAAGGGTAGGAGGCCACCCCCGAAAACAAACAAATTCCCTCGAAACAATAGGGGGCTGCGGTCAGAGAGATCTCATTAAGGCAGCCGCTGTGATGTTTCGAGGTTAGCTCCTTGAACCCCGACCATTGTTGGGAGAATTGGGACGCGCACCACTTCGCTTCACTAAAAGGTACCATTCGGCACTCCGTTTCGTATTAATTCGCCCATCATCCAGTTGGGTGTAAAAAATTTGTCGGCAGTCGATAAATATGGAATTGTATACAAAGTTGAACAGAGGTCCTCTGAATTTTCTGTATTCTGCCGATTGTTTATTTGTGTAAACTGTACGTCAATGTTTTAACATGATATTTTCAAATTTAGTAAACTTATGGTATTTCGTATTTAAATACACATGCTTGGCAGCTTTTCTTCTATTTGCTAATAGTTATGTCTGAAGAATGGAGAAGATGGTAAGCTTAAATATCTTTGAAAAAAAAATTAATGTTTAAAAATCACCAAATTGCTTGTAAAAAAAGCATGAATATATATACAGATTTGTAAGAATGTGGGTTCAGTGTATCATAACATTCTTGTGTGTAAAAAATAATAAAAAGAAAATATTTATATTTTTACTCAAATATACGTTGGTTCAATATGCGAAAATAGTCAATAAACAAAGAACAACCTCGCAGTTTTACAACATACTTTACTTAATTTTCATAAAAAGACGTGTTGATACAATTTCTTGTAAATATATTTCGTTTTAATAATTTATTTCATAATTTGGTTTATTTTTTTTGTATGTTGCTCGTACAACATTGAGGGAAAATTGATATCGAACATTGAAACAATAACATACGTAATGTATAATTCTGCAATGAAAATGACTTCTATTATAGAACTCACTTCATATTCAATCCTAATAAAGTAAGTATTTTTGGTAAAAATAAATGTATCGTTTTGAAGTTTAAAAACCACATTCAAAATCATATAACAACAAAAAATATATTTTAAATCCTTTAGAGTATAGAATAGAGAAAGAAAGAAAAAACGCCAGTTGGATCCTTTCGGCGAATCCATGATTGATTAGGTAGTGTCTCGGTGCAGCTTGACCCCCGTTAGGAAAGCGACCCCCAAAACTTTCATCACGAAATTCGATTGTCGCTGAGGTGTGTTGTATGGTAAACGAGGTTAAAGAGCAGTCCCCTCTTTCTCTGGATGAGTATTCAAAGCGAAGCGAAATGAACTTGCAGATCCCTAAGTTACTATCTATCCGCATTAAGTGATGACCATCAAGCAAATGGCTTTGTTTCTGTGTCGATTACTGAACAGTCATTTTAGGGAATATCCCTGATGGCAAAGCTATGAATGAAATTCTTCATTCGTCTTCTTGCGTAGAATAGCGGGAGATGTTCTAGAACTTTTTTTCCTTATTACGAATTATTGGAAATGTTGTACCACTGTCTCACGCCACTGGTAACAGTAATTTGTGGTTTCTCTATTCACCTACGTATTGTCCATCGTATGTATGAGAATTGACTTGATTGCTCAAGAGAGAAGACAAGAAAATTAACTCGTGTTCGATTGAAAAAAATGCAAATCTTGCCATTCAGAGATTTAAAAATATAAGGAAACTAATTTTCAGCTCCTTTCTAAAAATTCATATCTATAGAGAAGGTTATAACAGAAATTTTAAAATCACGTTTTGGTTGGTTTGATGATTTCTTGACTATATTTAAGCTCGATTTTAATATTTTTAAATCGATTTCCTTATTTTTAAAAAGGATTTAAAAAAAGAATTAAGTTCGTCAAATATTAGTTTTGAATATACGATACCATTGATTTCATGTATAGAGTACTTTGTTTCTTATTTTTGTTTATTAAAAAGAATAACAATGATTTTTTAATACTTTTTTAAAAAAATTAATAATTTTTTAATTATTTAATAAGTTAATATTTTTTTGTAATTCATATACTTTTTTCGATATTATGAATTAGATTTTTTTTATTACCATGTGACGATACCAAAAGTTTTATATTCATTAATTATTAACCATTTGATTTGTTGTTATACTTTTAAAACTTCTACCGTATCTTCTAAGGTAAAGATAATAAACACTGGAAATTGTATTGTAAAGAATATTGTTTTTATTCAAAGTTATTTGCTTTATAGTTATTGCCCCCAGACTAATTTTTCAAAAAATCCCCAAAAGTTAAGAAAAAGTTTTTAATCTCATAATTAAAAAAATTCAAAAAATTATCAAATAGTACTAAGATATTTTCAAATAACATGCATATATACTTTTGGCGACTATAAACTTTGAGTTGATTTGACTTTTAATCTTTTTTCTACTACATCTCATAAAAGGGCTTATAAATTATTTATTAATGATAAATCTTCTGCTTAGTAGCTGATCCCTCCAAATATTTTACTACAATCAGACAATTTCAGTCGGATTTATGTTTCTTGATTGAAACCAATAGTCGTTAGAGATCTGCTGAACATAATTTTTTTTAACATTTTGACATTATCTTTGGTTAAAATTGAATGATGATTTCTAACTCTTTAGAGAAGTTGTACCAATAATTCACGATGAAATAATACAATGAATAAATTATTAGGATAGGCTTTAATGAGTAAATAATTAAAGCTGTTTATTAAAATTTGTAACCATTTCAGATATGATAATTTCTGTAAAAAGATTTAATTTGATTTACATCAATATCACTATTTAGCATGAAAAATAAAATAAAATAAAATGGGCCTATAATGGCATGATGAAAACTGAGACGAAGAGGAGGTCTGAAAATACTCATGCAATAAAAAATGAAATCAATTTCCTTCTTAATACCTTGATCTGAAATTTTTTCATTCTCAGATATCTTCCAATTTCGCATTTTTTTTTCTCATTTTAATACTTGACAATAGTATAAAATTTCAAAAGTTTTCAATTCGTATCGTAAAAAAAGGATTAGAATTATTGTAACTTTAAAAAAAGCCCGTGAAAAGAATTTTTTTTAAAAAAAATATCAAGCTTGTATTTAGTCACAATGAAATCACTAAATATTTCCCCACCTAATATATGGCTGCATTGGATTGGCGGTGTTTTTTAATGTGTATTAAGACAGCATCTGCCCTTAGCAAAGTCTTTTCGAAAAGAAACAATAAGTGCAGGGTCATTATAAAAAAGGAACTAAAAGACAATTGTTTCCATGGTGGCAGGAACACCAACCAATGCAACTCCTCCTGTAAAAGAATGATACAGATAAGACGCCAACTTCTTAAACGACGTTTGATGATGACCTAAATAAAGAGAGTTTAATCTTTTTTTTTCCTCTCTCTCTCTCTCTCTCTCTTTCACTCTTTTTGTTTCTCTGTCTCTCTCTCTCATCCGTCCATTCCGTAACAGTGCAGTATTAGAGTCTGTACCTTACGGTGATTTCTTCAGCACATTCTAACAAGGCAGTGGTTAGATAGGCGTTGGTAGTCCATTTCGGTCAGACGGCCACAAGGGAGAGTGACCAGGTCAAGTTACCGAGGCAAATTGAGGGTTTCGTCTGCTCACGTGCTCAAAGTGCGCGGATAATTTTCGGCCGTCTCCAGCACATTGCGAGCTGTGGGCATGCGAGAGGGAAGAGGTTAGATTGACCAACGATCTCGGATGAGTTTGCAAGGCCTCATGAGCCGATAAACTCCCTAACAAACCAGCAAGTAAAAAAATACTCAAGACTGAGGTGTGCCGATTGACCCGTTTCAGCAATGTTGTTGGTTGTTTTCGTTGTAAATGCATAACTGGATGAAATTACATATTTGTAGAGCATTAATGTGCGCCGAAGTCTATTAGTTCGCAAATGTGTCAGATTTCTAAAATACTAATGATTTTAAAGATAGGATTTTAATAGTTCTTCATGTTGCAAGTAATAGTTCTGTTGTTTTATAGCGTGCTAATATAGCTCAGCTCAACAATTCATACTTTTGCCACAATCCTTTATCATTATTATTATATAAGTAACTTTAATAATTGGTTCATAAAGTGATTTTCTGACAATATTTTACTCTTGTAGAAATAACTTTACAAAAATATTAGCCAATCATTTTATGTTTTTAATTCATTTTAGTTAAGAATTGAGCTTCAAATTATCTTTCCCTATTTTTTTATATTCTTTACTTTTAATTTTCATTCAACTTTTGCAGAAATAATTCTGCATGGTATGGTGAAATAACGGAAAAATAATTTCTTTTTTTTTTAGTTACCTTTGTGGAAACCTTAGATATCGTATTTATTTGTCAAGGGCTTTTCATACAATTACATTATCTTTAATGAAAATCTCTTCCTGAAACAGCATTTTGAGTATTTATTATAGAAACTTTTACATTTTATTATAATGGAAATTCCAATATCGAATATCAAAAAAAAATCCTCGTCTTGCATATTTAAGAGCAATTCACAAGAAAAATATAGTATAGCTGAAAATTCTCTTACTTTCTTGTAGTTTTTAGAGTCATCACTATCTACACAAGACACTCATCTTAGTTTAATACGAGCAAAAGTTAAAATGTAACTTAAAATACACATAAACTAATTAAAACAACTTTTTTGGCAAAAGGAATTCTATAATGTCTGCAGAGAAATTGCTTCATGTTAGCTTTTATTTATAATTTTAAGTATCTAGTATTTTCAAATTTGATGTTATTTGAAGGAAAAGCGAACTCCTAGCATCAAATTCTTGATTTTCTATTCAAAAGATTCAGACTTGGAGATTTTGATTTCATAAAAGAACAGTCTATCATATAAGTCATTACACGCTAAACCCTTAGAGAAGAGAAGACTTTCCCTCTGGCTTGAAAAGAAATTTTGGTGAGATAGTGTCATCTCAGTTATCTTCATCGTCAACTGATCATAGTTAAACTAATTAGATTCATCCGTATACAGTTATAATGTAGCTTCAAAACCGGACGTTAATATAACTAGAATAAGGTTTAAAACATTTCTAAACAAAATGTGTGTGTGTTTTTCTTTCTAAGCGATAGCAAGTTGTTAAAATGAAATGAGACCCACAAAGATTGAACTTCCATATATCGGAATTTTCTAAATATCGAATTTAAAAATGTTCCTCTGATTAGAAAAAACTATTTCTATATAAAGAACAAAAGTTCTCATAAGAACTATTAATACGCATTGAAGTCAAAACACGATTCTTCATTTTCAATCTGAAGAAAGAATAAAAACAGTACAAATTCACAAAAACCATCAATCAAAATATTTGCCTTGGATCATAGATTATTTTTAATTTTTTTTCTCCGAATTCCTTTTTTAACTTCAGATGAAATTTGTACTTTAATTTCTGCTTATAATGTATCATCTTTTTACTGTCAATATTCCCTCTAAATAGGAATCCTTAGTGTGGGAGTAGAAATTCGATTTTACTTTAGATTTCTTATCGTAGATATGACCAAAAAAAGTCAAAACTTTGTCTGAAAGAGAAATTTAGTTTTTAAAGATGTAGAAAGGAGGTGAAAGATAAAAACTTTGTAAAAATGTAGAAATTTTTTAAAAAACATCCACTTAAAAAAATTGTATTTTTAAGTACATTTGTTTAAATAATTTGCATCTCTAATTCTTTTAAGTATTCTCTCTAATTCTCTAATTCTTTTAAGTAACCCAAAAAATGACTATATGCAATTATTATTATTAGCAAGAGAATGTTAAAAAAAATTTACCGTACATATTTCGATGTATCAAAATTTTTAAATATCGAATCTTTATGTGATATGTGTAAATATCGGACTCCATGCACTTTTCCTGTATATCAACTAAATTTAAAATCTAGAAAATGTGCCGCTAGCTCATTTTTACTTCCTCCGAAACCGATTCTGCTGCAATTGGCCATGAAACGAGTGTTTCCAATGCAAATCGGACGACCCTAATAAATGCAGGATTAAAGAAGTTCAAGCTGCAGCATTTATTCGCATGCCTTATAAAAAATACATGATTGATTTTATCAATAACAATGTCGAAGATTAAATGCCGCGTTCCCTGTCGAACTCGGTCTACCGTTCAGAACTTCGTCTCGAATTACAATAAATCATCCCGATTAAAGTATTTCCTGGTTTCGATTATTTGGAACACCATCTCCGAACCGGATGCATCGTGAAATCGATCAAAAAAATGAATAAGTGAATGCCTTTTAATCTACGATGATGAAATCTTGGCGGGAAAAGTGCCACTCTTCTTTTGAAAAAGCGATTATGCATATTTGCTCATAATGTGTGAGAATTCGCAAAGTAGGTAATTCAGAAATATATAATGAAGCGTCGTCATTAAAAGCGAAATGCTTAGACTTGTTTGACTGATTAAAGAGAAAAAATAAGCATTTTAATAAAAATGAGAAGCTATTTTTCAACGCGTGTGGCATTCCAGAGTTGATAATGCAGTTCTGGTGCAGAACACACGTGAGAAACGTTTTGAGAAGAAATTTTACATATTTGCGCCAAGCGTGGGAAAATTCTCCGATTGTTTCAGATGAGGGCGTAAGGTACGATTGAGCAACATCGCTTTTATTTTACGCAAATGAAATGTTAGAGCAGGGAATGAAATCAATGGCGCTATTCAGTAATGATAATAATTGCTCAAGAAATGGTTTAATTTATTTTATTGTTTGTTCATTTTATATGGAAAAATGAATGGGAGGTCTGAAAATTTTCAAACAAGATGGTGGTAGGAGACAGAAGTGGAGTCATTGTGTATTTTGTACTAAATAGTCATAATTTAAATTTTTTTATTTAAAATTCGCTCGTTCAGATGTTTTTTTTAATTCCATTAATTATTTTTCAATATTATTTTTATGGTATTTTTTATGTTATAATTTAGTATCAGCAATCTGTTCAGTTAATTTTTGTTTTTAAAGGTTGAATAAAAATGGTGATATTTAATTGTTTTAAGTTTGCGTTGAATTCAAAGATAATTACTACTTACTAATACAAAGTGGTTTTAAGAAAAATTAGAAATAAACGTCCGTTATTCTATTAATAAAACGTCAAAACTGGGATTTTAAAATTGCTTTTCTCTAAATTAAATAACACTGCTTGATTCAGGGATAAGAGAAAATACCTTTTCCAAACCATGGAAACCCTTTAAATTTCAATATTTTTTTGCTTCAGTTAAAGAGAAGTTATCTTTAACTAATCTATAGAATAATTTTATTTAAGTATCGATTTTAATTTTTTTTCTTCTCTTTAATTAATTGATAGCAACAATATGATCCGAATTTACGAATTACAGCTTCATTATTAAAAGTTATGCTTAAATATGAACATATTTATAAAATAATTCATTAATTCCAATTCATTAGACTGCAAAAAATAAGTAAAAGAGACTTGTTAGAATTTTTATATCATATTTTGAGAGGATTAAATTTCAAAATTTGTATTTTAGAATTCATTTGTACATTATAATTGCATTCAAATTAAATTAATTTTTTTTTCAGTCTAAAAAAGCTTTTTTAAAAACTTTTTTCATATGATGTCGAAAGTATGATTAACGCCAAAATGTACTAACTCGATATTTTGATCAAACTTCACATTTCCTAATACTCCGAAAAATAAATTTTTTCTTTTCTTGTGATTGTCTTTTTGTTTTAATTTAAATCTATGGACCCAAACACAAAAAGACAACTAACTAGATGGATTAACTCTCTTCTGATGATACGTATGCTTATTGCTTATCCTAACAGTTATGAAAATCTGTTCAGTATTAAACTAAATCGTACAAATGAAAAACTGTCTGCCAATGTATCTGAATTTTATAATTCGAAAAGCAACAAACTAGAAGAATGCTATTCAAAAGGTGTTTCTCTCATGGCCAACGTGGCCCGAGTTACCCCCCTCAGATTGGCTTGATAAGAATTTATAAATATTAGCAAAGTTATATTTAAGGAAATAGATGACTCTTTCTTTGAAAGTCTCACCTTAAATCTTAAAATGGGAGTATACGAAAAAAATTGAGAAAAAAACCCTTCCGCTATATACAAATTTCAGAGAGTTTTTTTTTCTTCCAAAAAGAAACGAAACGAGCTCTTTTAAAGACTTTAACGGAAAAATAATTTCCTATATGAATAGATAGAAATTATTTTGGAAGGTAGACGACGAAAAAAAATTACAAAATGACTTCTGTTGGAAAGATGTGAAACAGGAATCGAGAGACTGGGTCTTTCCTTTCCTTTGTAAATGAATTTTAAAGCTATACAGTTTCTGAGACGAAGTAAATCAGACCATAAAATAACAAATAGATCTCGTCTTTTATAATGAAAACAGTTGTCCGAAAAAAAAATTACTTCTTTAGTCTTTATAAAAAAAAAACAATCAGCATTTTTTTCTCACACTTTTTTTGCGCGCTCTAAAAAGAGATTATCTCCCAAAAACAAATGCATTCGCAGAAAAACGTTTAAACTATTGTTTCAATATAATGGTCCGACTGGTTTTTACGTTGACAAGCTTGATGTTACGGTTTCGAATTCACTTTTCGTCCCGTACTAGAGTTGGAATCCATGGATTCTTTAATGGGAAATGATCTTTCAATCCTTCCTACATTCAGTAGCGGAACGTAATAAAGAGCGCAGAAAGTGGGTTACTTTGAAGTGTAAGAATGTGGGTTTAAAAAAGAAAATCTGTTTAAAACTCTTTCCGTGGATGCTGAATTTGTAGAATTTATAAAAGAAAAGTCCTACAATTTTTTTTGCAGTGATTATTTTTCAAAAAGCTATTTAAAATGAAATCGAACTTAAAATGAATTGAATGAAGATTCAATTTCAATTATTTGTCTATGTTTCATTTTGGGTAAGTGGTTTTTTTTAAACACATTTTCTTAAAGGAACTTTGACTATAAAATAAAAAAGCCACCCGTTTATAAAAATAAGAGCAAATTAGAATGTTTTAGAAGTAAATAACTTCGTTTGTGTGTATATAAATGCCGATGTTATCGCATTTTAATAATTTTATGTCCCTTCCGAAGTTACTAACTTCACGTCTGGTGATTGCTTAATTTCACAGAGTAATTTTACACTTAACTAATTACACACTACTGATTAATTTTACACTTGTTTGTGTCTTGAAATCAACAGTTAGCACAATATTATTCGATCATTTTGTGTACACAGTTTTCAGATTAAAAAAATGTATCATTATGAGTAGGAAATTGATTAGAATTCCATCTTATAACATATTGACAAAACGTACCGTCTTATACAGATTTCTTTAATAATCAGTAATAAAAAATCGTAAATTAGTAAAATATAGTACAAACGGATCCATTAAAACTTCGTCTCTCATTTGTTTCGCATCGCACGAGAATTTATTCTAAATGATAATTGTTTGCAAGATTTAACATAATAGGGGTTTTTTGTTCATCATTTTTTTGTTTGCGCTTTGGGGCTTCATTTATTTGTCAAATTTTCTGTTCATTCAAAATATTTGTAAATTTGTGTGGTTTTGGCCCTCATTCATTTTATCCTAAGCATTAACTTTTTCATGTAAATATGTAAATATTGGAACAAAAGTTTTATATTAATTTTTAGTCTCAATTTACATTTATAAATACTTCATTTAAGGAAACTCTTAAAAATAATTCATGTAGTACAATATTAACCCTGAATAAATTATTAAAAAAGTTGTGCATTCGGGAATTTATTGAGAAAATTTTAAAAATTAGCTCAACATTGCCAATAAAATATCGCAAGAGATTTTATCAACAATTATGTAAAGAAACCCATAAGAAAATTTTAACTTCCAATGGTAAAAATAACAAGACGTCCTGGTACAGTGTTAGCGTGTCTTTCCCGTAGTCTGGGTCCCTTGGGTTCGAGTCCCGGTTGAAGAAGGGTTGTTCTTTATCTGTTCTGTCTATGATATGTTTGAATGTGCCCCCCTTTAAAAAAGGGGCTGGGCAAGCGAATGTGATGCGTGAGTAGTTGTTCTGTATGTGATGTCTTTATGAAATGTGTTGTCTAGTTCTGTAAGCCTCTTGTGATACTTAGTGGTGCACGGGGATTTCTAAATGTTATTAAAAGTATACGTATATATATATACATCTCGCCACTCCTTTACAAATGTTTTCAGAATATTCAGTAATAAATTTTATAAAATTATAGGGAAGTATTTGCAAAAAAAGAATAATAAGCATGATTTGTGTCCTCAAAAAATCGGAATTTTGATAGTGTAAACGGTTGGCATATAATGATAAGATGCCTGTCACTCTTAAAATAATGAATTTCGAAATGACGTGACCACTGCCTAATTCTCTAAAGGGCTTTCGTTTATTGTATTCTGTTACAATGCACAACTGTGGCTGGAAAGAAAAGTGGAAAAGGTCAAGAACGCGCAGCAGATGGAACACGAAAATGGTTACAAAGGATTGGCCACAGATGGCTATCATGCCAGATGGACTTATTCTAAATTGTTTCACAGAGTAACAGACCACTTTGTTATTCTAATAGATTGTGCACACTGCTGGAAGAATGTCCAGGTTGCCATGTTGCGTTATCTAATCGCTTGAATGCAATAATTCATAAAGTGATATAAATATTTTGGAACAGTGGAATAAAAATGTGAAATGCTATGAAAAAGAGAGAACTGTTTAAAGAAAGCTACTTTCTATTGAAATATAAATTCTTTTAATTTAAAAGAATCATATAAAAAATCGCCATTCTATTGTAGCATCTGAAAAAGTATTTTCATATATTTTCTAATTATAAGAAGAACTTTTTAGCAGCATTTGAATAAGAAAGGATAAAAAAGGTCCCTTTCTTCCTAAATGATTAGTGAATAAGAAATTTTCAATTTTATTTTTTAGTGAAATGGTGATATAATTAACTTGGGGGGGGGATATTTTAAGCCTACATAAAATCTAATTGGAAATAATGCCCACTCATAAATTTGGGTTGTGAAATAACCAAAATATGCGGGAGTTTACGATAAATTTGGGTCTTCGTAAATTTTTTATACTTAAAAAAATTATTTAAAATTTTTAAAATTGCTATTGAACCATTGTAAATAAGTAAAAATGGCATGAAAAGTACAAGTTCGCGCATATTTCAGATCGTCACAATTTAAATAAAAATCGGCAACCGAACCAAGCAATCCTTATCAATTTTAAGTTTTTAAATCATAATTCGCCTTTTATTTCTTTTTATATCACTAGTGCAGCTGTTTCCTTCATTTACTTATTCTCCTTGTCTCGTTGTTTGAAAAGACCACTTGATTTGGCAAAGAAAGGTCCGAGATCATATTTTATCAGAGATATGAACAACATACATTGTACAGGATGTAAAAATCCAACGAAATA
Organism: Argiope argentata; assembly: GCA_026289955.1. Classification (NCBI taxonomy): domain Eukaryota; kingdom Metazoa; phylum Arthropoda; class Arachnida; order Araneae; family Araneidae; genus Argiope; species Argiope argentata. The sequence continues at coordinate 1,161,138 of JAOUZG010038069.1, read as the reverse complement.
AAATGGGATTCTTTTTTTCTGCATTGTAAGTTTAAGAAATAGGTTGCACTTAGGTGTTATTTTCTATATTTGACCTGAAGTTCAGCAATTACGGTACATTCGTTCCAAAATATCCTTCCTATTGTTTCAAAACCAGATGAATCTAATTAAAGAAGCTAAATCTTTTTGAATAAATCAGTGAATAAAAAATCAGTACTAACCAATTTATTGATCATACCGTTTACATTTTAGTAGAATGAATATCTTTTACAAGCATTTCTTCTAATAGATCATTTTCAACAGAAAGAGAATGGATCCCAAGGCGTAGTGACAGGTAAGAAGTAAAAACAAAAGGGAAAGGTTCCTGCTCGTATGTCGAGAGGAAGTGTTATAATGTGCAGCAATCAAGGGAGGGATTACCGACGCATGACATAACGGAACAGAAACATCCTCTTAGTTCTAACATTACTTCTTTTTTTTATAATGACGCGCCTGTTTGCCTCTTCCTCGAATCGGAACGAAACGATTTTGGTCAGAAACACCAAATGGTAAAATCGCTTTCCGCATGCCCGACCGCCAAATGATAGCTTCGTGGGGACCATTCCGTAACATAATAAGAAAAATCTGGAAGAGACTTTTTCGGCACAAAAAATAACAGCAGAAAGAAGTTGTTTATATGGGTCATATTAATATTACTTTCATCAGTATAATATTGTGAATGATATAAAAATAAAAGATTTCTTATTGTTAGCAAGTAATCGATGATGTTCAGCTTTTCTACTCATTGAAATAGAGTGTGCTATACACTTTATAACGTTAGCTGACCTCATTTCAGGAAGTCTACCACCAAATCAAATATCCATTACAGCAATATGCCATAAATAATTTTGTAAAAGAGTTTCATATTCAATATGTCAATTCATATGGACCAGCTTCTCTATTCATTGAAGAGGTCTGTGCTAAAAGTTCTTCTTTGCATTAAAAAATTTTAGATAGATTTACAAAAATTTTGTATGATCTCGTATTATAAAAGGATTTTTCTTATTTTCTCTTGGGTTTAGGCCATTTCATCTTGGTAAGACATCTTGGATTTTTTTTCACATTAATACTGCTATATAGTATATTTTTACGAAAAATTTATTTAAAGTAAAAAAAGAAATTTTATTCTGATTCCAGTACACTTCCAGCAAGTTTTAATTTTTTTAAAGAAGGATTTAGAAGAAGAATCACTAACCTGTTGTTTCATGGGGAGCCAGGTTTCCATTTCTTTGGTGTGATGAGGGCTCGTGAGCCAATAATAGGTTGTAAGAAGCTAAATGAAGTTCCTGACCAGCTTCGATATCTTGAATGACTTCCAGATAGATCTAGGGAATAAATTTTAAAAAAAATATTTTTATAAATGATGAATTAGGACAAAAGAAATTCTGGACATGAAAGATAAAAGCTCTTGTTTCTTTGTAGCAGTGACAACTAGAAAAAAAGTTAAAGATATGAGATGTTTTAAATTTTGAAACTGGTTGTATTTTGTGACGATGTTACTAAAATTACTATACCATAGTACCATAAATTTTCATAAAATAAAGTATTACAATAAAGTAACTAAGTATTAAAATAAATTATTAGAGTATTTCTGTCAATTCCATTGCATTGTAAATAAGGAAAGCTAAATTAATCTTAGTTATTATCATAGAAATCTTGATTGGAAACTTTAAGCAATTTCATTTCGGTAATATGTTTTTTTTAATATTTTCCAAAATGACAAGAAAAATAATTAAATTTAGTTGCTGAGACACTGAAAAAAATATTTTATTTTCATGACAAATCAAAGATTTTTTTAATCATTTAATGTTGAAACAATAAAGGATTCAAAATTTTTTTATCATATTTTCTTTAAATAAAATTAATTCCTTCCACACAGTTGCATAAATCGTCGTACTTATTCCTTGGGTGAATGTCCATGGGCAGTGCATCAGAGTAATAGAATTCCTAACCCTTGGTGCCACCCCCATGAGAAAAAAAACCACGCTTGATGCCAGTAACGAAATTATGTGCCGGAAAGAAATTGAAAAGCGCATCATCATTTGCGGCCTCCATGAGTTCCTTAGATAATCGATTTTTCCAATTTTCTTTTGATAGGCAGCTCTTGTAATGGGTAAATAGGCCTATGACGACCGACCCAACCCAGTCCCATTCGGTGGGTTCGAATCAAAGCTTATGCACTTCTTATTTACAGGTCGCCACCCCAATCTGGGTAGCTGGAAAACTTTTTTTGTGTAGCAGATACGCTAACACAAACGAAAAATTCAACAATTAATATCGGTGATTTTCATAAAACGTGCCTAATTCATTCCGATTAGGTCAGATAGAAAATCTTTTAAAATTTCTTTATATCATTTGGGATTGTAACAGTCGCGCTGATCGCTTCGAAAGTAAGCATTTACTTTTCCCAATTGATTAAAATGGTTTCCTTTTAGCTTAAATATGTACATTAACCTGAAAAAAAAAGTAATGATGTTATGATAGGTCATCGGTTGTAATCCTCATAAGAGAAGAATTCCGAGGCGGAACGCGCTTCAAAGACAAATTGTTTTGCGTAAGCAGCAAATTGCATATAGCGGAGGCTATGAATATATATGAAACACCAAATATTATCTTTCGGAAGTTCTTGCACATCTTTGCAATGGAAAAGTCAATTACCGTTCAAGAAGTAAATGATTGCGTGAACCCCGGTTGGTGGTCCCTGGCAGGAGGCAAGGTATGGCCAACTGACACTGAAGGAGTCTATGGTCGATTATCTCAAATTGATTATACGTTTTTTTATGATATATTTTTTACGCAAGCATTGAGGATGAGTTCTATCCTGTCAGATTATAGTTTTTTTAAAAGAGATTATCCATGCAGATCAAAACTTTTGCATGATTATATTCGGATTTTGACCGAAATAATCATAGAAAAGCTTTTGCGTAACTAACTATAAAATTCCATTAAAATTTGATTTTTAACGAAATGAATTCTTTCAAATAATTTTGATATTTTTAAATATTCCTCCATTTTATTTTATAGAAATTTCTTCTGGCGTTTATTTTATATTTTTCAGCTTTTTAACGATGAAATTTGATCAGTAACTTGTTATTAATTATTTATTTACTATTGATATAAGGAAATTCTAAGAAGGCTAAACCATTTGTAGACGGACATTTGAATATTTCAGTAATCAATTCTTAATTAATTAAACTTTGATTCCATATAAGAAAATTTATTTCATATAAAAATGAGTGCAAGATTTTATAATACCGATAAAGAACTATACATTAAAAATAAAGTAGTACAAAACTATGTTTTTAAAAAAACTTTTTAAAAGCATGTTTATTCGACCATAAAATGTAGAAAATGAAATTTAAATATTTCAACTAGTTTTAAATAGTTATCAATTAATTTGGCAACAAAATTTTGGTATTTTTTTTAATATAGCAAACTATTATGAAGATCATTAATCTTTTATGCTGCTTGCTGAGAGCAAAATTTATATTTAAGTCATCGATGATTAACAGAATCATGATGCCCCTTGATCGCAAATATAAAGGGAGGACCAATTTAGGATATCTACACAGTTCAAAAAAAAATTCTCTTTCTTAAACAAAAAATAATTATTTGTAGTATCTTTTTTTACAATCTTCATCACTAAATGTTATACTGAAATATATATTCGCAATACTACGAAAAAATATCAGTTCAAGTTCATGTATTTTCGTTGCAATAACATTTCAACTTGCAACTTGACAGCTGTGGCTAGTGGTTATTTTCTTTCACAACTTCAACATTGCTTTGCGTCATCTTTTCTCTGCGTATTTTAATTACGGGTCTTTCTGGATCTTCAAGGTTATATATAGACAACCAAGGTGTGTGTTTTCGTGGCCATAAGATAAACAATCGCTTTCGAATATAAGAATGCTTTGTAAGCAATACTCAAACTATCAAACAACTAATGAGAATTATAAAAACGAGAAATAAGATAGATACTTTTCAAACGTTTTATTTATTGTTTAGTGGAATGATAAAGTCATGTATTTTTAAAAAAATTCTCAATGTATCTTTGTTATTCAATGATTAAATGCTAACTTTGAATATAGCACAAATACTGCATTTTGTTGTAACTTGTAATGTCATCAATTTTCTTATTTCAGGTGAATAGAAACTAACTATATCAAGTAGAAGAATCCCCAAATTCACATGAATGAAATCATAATTTGCAATAAAACTCTATGTCATTTGACATATAAAGGAAAATTAGTATTTAAAAGATGCATTACTGAGTAGTAACTAATTTAATTTTAATCATTTAAAAGAAAAATGAAATTCCAAGATTAAATAATTCTTGTTAAAATTAAAATAAGCAATACATTTTGGGAAAATAAATTACTGATTTATAATATACCCTTCACATCTTTAAACTTGAATGATTGAGAAAATTTCTTAAAATATTTCAATCACTAAAACTGCATACTTAAAACAATTTCATCCAAAAAAAATCAAATTTCTTGTTACTATTGTCAATTAACTTAGTAGAAAACATCTAGTTGTACTGTTAATTATTTTCCTCTGTTATTAAATACATTACTGCAATTTCTCTTTTATTTTGAGACAAATGAAACAAAAATAATTCTTTTATATTTTATAGCTCTAGACTTTTTTTAAAAATTATAACACTCGCATAAAAATTTTCGAAATATTTTTACAACTTTTTAAAATTGCGAAAGAAATACACTCCTTACTTTTAATCAATAAACAGACATAATTTAAATCGGATCAATAATCTGCAACTTTTAATCAAGGGTATTTCAAATATCCTGTTTTTTTTTCTGTAAATTAAAAAAAAAGTCAATCAGCTCAGCTTCAAGAAATTTTCGTTAGTTTTCAAATGCAGATATACATACATCACTTTACTTCTGATGTATCCCTTTTAATTTATGGCTTGCGTTCTTAATTAATCAGTAGAAAGTAGTAATTAAAGTAATTAGTATTCTTCAGCACAATGCTGCAGATGTTTGAGAAATCATCGTTTGAAGGTTGTTTCCACAACACCACGACTACAATGAAATAAATGCCTTGCAGCTGATCTTGGCCTTAGATGAATTGGGTGATACCATGCAGTCGGGGGTAAAAAGTTCAAGTGTGTCTGAATGTTTCAGCACTAAATTGCAATAAAAATTGCGGTTATTAAAGAATGTTTTCGTTTAGAGCTTTAAAGAAAAAGAAAACCAGTTTAAAGATAAAGGATCATACAAATCATGATTTCATTAACTATGAATTACAACTTGTGTATTAAACAGTTTAGTGAAGTTCTTCAATATAAGAAAAAGGAAAAGTTTCTAGAAATTTTTAAAATTCATGTTGTCATATTTACATCGTTTTGGAATCATTTTACTGCAGACTTTAATGCCTTTTGTTATCGCTTTTTTTTCTACTAGAAACAATTCATGGTTATGAGGTAAAATTAAAGTGATTAGCACCAATTCAATCTTGGGAAATCCTCTGAACTAATCATTTCAAAATGTATGACATGATTACTTTTCTTTTTAAAATAATTGCTTTTTTATTTGGATTTTCTTTTATAATATAACTTTAATTTTTCAATTATAATAGTTTTTAAAAGTTGTCTAATTTATTTAGTATAATTTTATTACTGCATTTGATTCTCATTCTTAGTATCATCAAACGCAGATTAATACATAATTGTGTTGAATTTTCGATCTTTAATACATTTAGTTCATTTTTACCTAAATTTGTTAATAGATTATTTTTTATTTCTTCAAATGTTTCACAGAAAGTATAAACGTTAATGAAATTGAAAAACTTTTAAGGATATAAAAACACAGATCGCAATCTGATGACTATATAAAACCACCTTTAGGACTCTTTTAAGTGAATACTTTTATTAAGTAAAGATAACTAAAAGAAAATAACAAAAAAATTATTTTCATATTATTTCTTTTTTAATAAAAACAATCAAAAATCAAACAAAATTCATTTTTTAGTTACTATTCAAAGTGGTTGCGTGAAATATAAAACAAATCACATGCCATTGGAAGATGATAGACTATAATCACAATTTTATTTTATCATGTGCTTATGAAGGCACTCGGATCAATTTCAATGCTTTTGAATTCTAGTGGATGTATTTAATCCGTGTAGACGAACGGATATCTTAATAGAGTGTATCTGAAAGAATCATTGGATCTTCATTTATTTTGTTTCTTTGGCCACGTTCTAAAATTCAGATATTTTCATATTCTTAAGAAAGACATCAAACTTTTTGTCTGTTTTTTAAACTTTAACTGTCAGCTCGAAATTGATAATTGACAAAAGAAGCTTGTCTTGAAGAACGAACAGATCAAATTTTTAATAGTCTCGGTCTTCAATAAAAAAAATCACGGATAACTAAGAGAATTATTTATATAAAAAAATAATTTAAACCATGTATCTTCATTTTCAAAAGCAAATACATTCTTAAATATTGCATTAGAAATAAGCTCTCTAAACGTTTGTTTTTTTTTAATGTAGGGAAATTTCCAACAAATAACCCTTTGCTGAACATCTGGAAGTTTGGTGAGGATCTTTCAGAAAAGCTCAAAATGTAAGTGAAGTCAATACCCATTCTTTGCATAACGAGATCTTTCGACGATTTAATCCCTATAAAGCTGCCCATACATCATATTGACCTGACTCGCAATCCCGAAGGAATTTAATGAGCGATTCTATATGCAGTGGATGCAAATACAGCGAAACTGTATCTCAGCTAATCTGGCTCATTGGAGCACGAAGGCCGGCATGTTTAGTCGACCAACCATTCAAAAGAAATCCGTCAAATCGTCCGGAACACTCTCACTTTTCCGGAAAATCTTGTCGCCGCTGCTGCGATTCACGAGTTGAACTGAAAAAAAAAATGAAAGAAAAAGAGAGACCTAAAAGCTGCTGTTGGCTGTTTTGTGACGACACGACGTTGACATTTCCGAAATCGTCGGCCCTGGAATAGGTGGCTTTTTTTTATTTATCTGCTTCAAGAGAAAAAAAAAGGATCGATTATTGTGTCAAACTTAATGTTGTAAGTGAAGATAATGAAATTCGAGTGCAGCAAATAGTATGGAATATTGAAAATGCAAAATAACTTCTCAAACAGATATTTATTTTATAAGAATATTTAATGGCTGGGTGGTGGTTCAAATGAGTCAGAAATGTGAATTAAAACTTGAATATGTATAAGATGAATTTGCAACTTGTGTCAAAAATTCTCAATCGTCTACTTTTTCCTTCTCTTTTAAACAGAATATACTTTAAAGAATTAATGCTGAAAAAATGAAACAATTTTTAACGAAACTTTTAAAATGGAAAATCATCTCTCTATCTTCTTTAAAATAAATCAAACTATGTAAATTTATGGGAAAAAATTCTTGTTTCTTTGCCGAATAAACATTGCCATAAAATGATTACTGAAATCATATCTAGCTTTTATATCTTTCTTAACATATAAGTTATCTTCATTTTAAAAAATATGCATTTATAATTAATTTTCTGAATTTTTTTTATTTATTCTTTTTATTTTTCAATCGGTGCACGCTAAGTACGAAACTGTAAACTGAACAATAAATTTCCATGTGATGGGGAAATTTCAATATAAAAAATAGATTCTCCCTTTCCGTTGAGAGCTAATTAATAGCTTTATTTTTAATGACAGGACATACCTCTTTATGAAAACTTTTTTGAAAAGATATCGGTGTTGCTATTCTAGGTATTGCGAAATTTGAATTAGTTGGAATCGTTTCTATAGTACTCTTTTTACTTATGAAGCCATAGACAAAACTGTTTTATAATTTTCTGATTTAAAAGAAGTAATATTGAGCTTAATTCCTTTACATTTCTTTCCTGAATTTTTTAATGATTGCTATCTGTTCTTTCTTTGTGTAATTGCATGTTAAATATGATTAATTTCTGTAAAATCATAACAATGAGATAGGTTAGAGAGATTTTATAAAACATGAAATAATTTCAGAAATAACATACTTGTCAATTATTTAGCAGCATATATTTGTTGCAATTGTTTTATTATAAAGATGATTATTATATTTCTTATAAATCATTTTTTAATCATTTCTTTCTTATCATTTATAAAGCAGTTGATAAATTATATTCTAATGCTTAAACTAGTTATTTATTTTTTCCAAGTATTACATATGTATAGAAATTAGAAAATTAATAGTCTACTCAATATTATAATTTTTTACACTCACATTTTGATTTAATGTTTTCGCACATTTCTTGAATTTCGCAGACGCTCTTAAATTAAAGCATGTCCCACAACAATGAAACAAATTCTTTTTATTCGTTTATCTTTCCCTTCCTTCAGCGTTAGATCAAGGAGAGATTTTTAGAGTACGACGGATTCTAAAAATATTCTTGTTTACGATGAATGAATGCATCAGAGAAGTTTATTTACTTATTTATTTCCCATCCTACCTTCCCTCCTCCCATCCGAATTCTATAACATACCTAACAATGTTTTCTTATCATTGACGGCTTGTTAAGCGTCCAATTAAAGTCCCCATTCCTTTGTTAGAGTTTGTATAAATAGAAACTGACATGATGTCCACTATCAAAGAAGCGTTTTCCTTCTTATAAGAAATGTCCGACAAATTAACGTCGCGAGAGACAATAAAGAAGAGGCTATTTAAATACAACATTTTAATCCCCTGCGTCCCTTCCCCCGGTTTTTGCTTACTTTTTGTTGCGACTTGTTGACAGTTCTTCCCGTTTCGCCAAATCATTTTGCATCAGACCAACCGTAACCATGGCAACATTCTAAAATGAAGCAATTTTGACAGTGACTGAGATACAGAAAATAGATATTATCGCTCTTTTGGCGTATGTTTACGGTGTGGTCAACATTTTTCATTTCACATTTTAATGCTTTCATACAGGAAAGGTTGGAAAATATTCAGTTTTTTTTCTTTAAAAGTCATTAAAAATTAATTTTGTAAGAATTTTTTAAAAATTGAAAAATAAGAATCAAAACGATGCTTTATAAATTGAAATAAAACAAGCTATTATGAAGTTTTAATTTCTTTGCACTCAGGCATTATGTATATTTACTCACTTAGATAACTTTGATAGAATTTCTCAACATTTTTAATTTAGCAATCTTTTTTTAGAAATATGAATCTGCAGAAGGAGTATCTTGCATTGTCATCGAATAGACGCTTAATTGTCATCGAATAGACGCAATAAGATCATTGACTGCTTTACACATCTTCGTATTTGCATTCTTAATGACAGATGATACCTCAGCATTTCTGTCATATACTTATTAAAGTAAGATTTTCGTATTAATTTAATAAATGAAAAGCTGCTGTTGGTCAGCCTAGAAGCTATTTTAAACGTTTGTTCATCAAATATGTTATTTTTATTATCCCTATCAATATCAGTTTTATTATCCTTATCAATTCTATCAGTTCCGTCAGTTTGACAAGGCATGTTATTTTAAGACTGATGCTCTCCTACTGAGAGGAATATTCAAAATTATTGACTGATTATATAGATTTAAAAAAGGGTAATAATTATATACATTTAGTGAAAAAAAATTCTGCTTTCATTTTGCCGATTAGTGCAGAGCAGCCAATATTCTGATTGACATTTGATTGTTTTTACTAAGAATATTAAATTTCTATAAAGGCCTAATCTAAATCATGATCCAAAACAAGAGTCATTACCTAACCTTAAATCAAAATTGCTAGATCCGTCCCAAAACGGCATTCGTGTTACTTCAAAACAGGAATTAATGCAGCTAAATGAAACAAACTAATAGTGGCAGAATCTTTAAAATTTTAGGAATAGGTAAATGCTTTCATTTGATAAAATGATTTAAGTTATATAGATTTATATTCAATATTTTTAGAGTCAATAAATGAAATACGGAAAAGTTATGAATTTTTAATTTTTATGGTAATTCTGTTTCATTACAGATATTTGATACATGTAACCATTTAAGCAAAAAGGTTTCCTTCTACGATGAACAAGCTTTTAGACTTTTGAAGCCATGAATTTCATTATTTCAGGCCAATCAATAGTTGCCTTAATTTCCGTAACTGTGGGTCCTCCAAGGAAACCATTGAATTAGAAATATCATGTTTCGCAGCTCGAGCAGTTTTTATGACAGAATGAAAAGGGAACTTTTTTTTATTATTTAAAATGCTAATGACAAAAATATTTTATTGAATATTACCAATAGAATGAAGGTTTGTAATAAGAATTTAGACTTCATAGTTTCTTGTAGAAATTGCATTTAGTAATTCATAAATAAAAAAATTTCAAGTTATTAAAATATTTTTGCAACTAGAAATATATGCCTATCCCTAATAATTTAGGAATTAGCAATAGGACTATAATAAGGGTCGATATTCTGCAAAAACAATAAAATCATTAGCGATGTCAGGTCTTCTTATAACAAAAATATTGATAAACGCAAAAAAAAATAATCTTGGTCTTCATTAAAATAAAAAAGTATAATTTTTGCCTTGTTGTTTCAAAGCGTGTTAAAGTGCCTCTTTTGACTAGAGTAGTCGACTTGTTCAGAAATTTCAGTACGTAATATCTACAATCATCTGATGCTTTTGTGATTTCAAACTCTGCAAATACATTTAAACGGCAAAGGATGTTTTTTTTCAAAGTATGCTTGCGTAGTTGTCATAAATATAAAAACAATAATGCGTCAAATATCAAGTAGTTCTTACGAAATGTAACATTGCCGCGAAATCAGCTTGCAGTTTTCTTCTCCTTACTTCAAACGTAATGAAAGTGTTACATCTCGCTGTTTTTCTAATGGTTTCTCGCAAATCAACTCAATTCCCACCCTTATTTCTCGAAAAACAAACCTAATATTTCAATGGTTTAATGAACCGTATACTTGGTTTTATGCTACTCAATTATTACAATATTCCGCCAATTTAACAGCTAATAAGTGCATATCAGAGTCTCATTTCCTCTGATTACTGTCCACTTGTCCAGAAACAGGTGATAGCAGGAGAAAATTAGCAACTTGACAGTTCAAAATAAGACCTCTTTGGCGATGTTTATTTACGATTTCCCTCGACTATTTTATCCATCTATCATTTCTTTTTCTAGAAAGTGAACATTAACCAGTGATCTACATCGTGGAGTGCCAAGCAAAGAAAAAAAAAGAGGGAAGAAAGTTCACAGTTCAATAGGAAATCAAAGTCTTATGCTATATACCAAATCGATTTAATCCGGGACATTTAAAAACGTGGCGCGCTTGGCGACGGTTGTCACCTTCTACCTAGTAACCCTGATCCTAGTCCAGGCGGAACTAAGGGCGAACAATAAACAGAGCATGACAATCAGAAGTCCGAAACTGAGTCAAGATGCTAGGCCACTAACGTAAGATATAATAATAAAATAAATAGATTATTATTTTACGCCGGGGAATATTCGAAAGAAAGGGAATATCAAACTACAAGCATACATGGCAGGATAACAAAAAAGGTAGTAATAACAGTTGTAAGAGAAATCGGAGCTATTAGATAAGGATGGATGTTCCTGTATGCTTGAAGAGTGCTTTAATTGGCTAATTAAGGAAGCTCTCGCTGAAATAAAAGGGAACTCGGTTTCAGTTTTGAAAAGGCGATCTTTTTTTTATAATTCGCATTGATTGGATTATCTGACTTTACTTCTGCTGCTGATTAATCAGCAGGAACACAAATACAATAGGTTGCGGTTGTGGTAAGTTGTACGAAAAGAAAAAGTCCGTTGGTTTACTCATTCCACTTTCTTGCCCGTTCCACCTAGTTCTTCTTTTAAGAGAACCATCCATTTTCTTTTAATGCCTTGGCTACTGTTTGGGCAACATGCGCAATTTGTTATCATTAACGGCTCCAGTCTTTCAATATCATCACATGGCTTAAAATATTGGCTAGAAACCCTAAAATAATTCATATTTCTCATAAATCTTATTAACTGAATGATATATTTTACTCTCACTAACGTCACCGGTTCAAAAAAAATGCGAAATGCGTAAAATTGGCAAGGAAATCAATCATATTTTATACAACACAATGTTTAGAGAAAGAAAACAGTATTACGGAGAAACAGTAAAGAAAATGTGAAATTCAAAAAATAATTTAAACAGCATAGAGAACAATTAAAAATAAAACGGTAAGAGAACATCAAACTACAAAGCATACATGGCAAGTTAACAAAAAAACTAGTAATAACAATTGTAAGAGAAATGAGAGAACTAAATGATATTAATATGAAATGAATGTAAGATACACAAACCCACGCTATTATTCCTGCATAGTTATTAAAATATTTCAAAAAAATTCGTTAAAATAAAATTTTTAATAAAGCATTATAATTAGTACCACATCGCTGTCACGTGACGAATAAAACAGCGGGTGTTATTTACATATAACTTAGTACGTTGTCTTATATTGAGATATAACGTCGTTTCTTTTTTTTCTACAGTGTGAACAGTGAAATCCAAAATTAATCTGGTACAAACCCACTGACATCATGCGAATTAACTAACTTAATGATAATTTTAAAATTTTCTAAGTATCAAGAAAAGCAAGCTCCGATGCTTTAAAATTTTTAACTGATGAATTCTGATCTATTTCTGAGTTAGTGTTCTCAAAATATTTATTTAAAACTTTCAAGCGTTAACTTAAAATTGTTGCCCTTTAATATAAAAATCATGGATATCTTTTTCTGTTCGTATTACTATTTAAAAATAACACATTCCTAGTGAATTCTAAATTCAAACTTCAATTTCTTTGGCGCAGTTACATCTACTATTTTATGCCAGTTTTCTTTTCAATGAAAGTAATTATACGGGAGAAGAGTTATAGACGGTTTACTCCTTCCAAATTTCCCGCTGAGGATCCTCTAAATTTTCAAATAAGAAATTTCCAAATAATCACTTCGCTATTATCCCCAAGAAAAATGGCAGTACGTAAGGGAAATGATATCCATATAAGGTCCTTATAGATCGCTTTTTTTCTGTTAAGGACATCTAGATTTTGGGGTGCGAGCATTCCAATTCCACCGAAGAACTTTCCGTCAGTCAACCTGACTTATGGTAAATCCATTGGGTTCAAATTTTCTCCTTTAGTCTGGCGAAGTTAAGAGAATGACAGTTCAGGTGCCCTCCAAGTCGTCTAATCCCAGTTGAAAAATATGAGGTTCAAAAAATAACTTTGTTCAAAACAAGAGGAAAGAGTAAATATTAGGTTTGGGGAAAAAATGCATTATTATTTTACAGCCATCTATCTACCAAGAAAATAGTGGATTTCTTTCCATTGTTTTTTTTTTCATTATTTTTCTTTACATATGGAATTTTTGAAAATAATGGAAAAAGAAATCCATTATTTTCTCGGTAAATGGTTGTAAAATGATAATGGATTTCTTTTTTCCCAACCTAATATTTTATTAAACTGAACTAATCCTCATAATCTACTTATTCACCTATTGGTAACATTTGATAAGTCTTTGGATTTATTTTATTGATGTTTCAATCTTAATTATATTAAGATCACCTTTTTCAATGTTGTCACAGTTACTGCTTCTACGGGCAAAGCGATCTTGAAACCAGAAGAAAGCTTCAATGAAAGTTTCAATTGATATGATTTCAGTGACGAATAAGTAGAAACCTTCGGTTTTTTATTTAAATTCCTTTTCCTTGAAATCATTTTTTAAAGTCGCATTCCAAGGCATTTAGAATCATTTTATAAGTTAGCCTTTCAATAACGAAACAAAAGAATGAAAAATATTTCATAACAGTAAATTCGATGGTTTTAATGCTGCGAGAAAAGCTTGCATGATATTACCGAATTTTAATTGAAAGGCCTATTGAAAAAAAAATGATTAAGACCGTCCAAGCGTTTAGCGAACAGAGAGAAGAAAAAACTGCAAGCCTTGAATTAATTTTCCATTTTTATAAAAAGAAATTCTCCGAAATAATTAGATGAAAATTTTGCAATGCTTGAGCATGAAGCTTCTAAGGTCAGATCTTACTCAATTTTAAGGCAAACTATGTTCCATAAAAATTACAAAAATTGAAAATTTAATTTAATAATATAAAATTAATTAAGGATCAGATACTATAAATTCTAAATAATTGCCATGGATTTTCTTTCTTAAAAATATTAAAAAGAATACGGAACTAAGAAAACTGCTGAAAAATTTGTCTGAATTGCCAGTTTAAAAGTTAATTAATTTCCCTACAATTTTAAAATTATTAGAGTTTTTTTAAAAATTAATTCAAAAGTTGGATGAAAAGGGTTTGATTTTCAATGCATACCTAAGTTTTATACTAAAATTAGTTCTGGAAATTTCCCTTTTACTAAATCACATCTTATTCGTTAGAAATATTAATATATTTGTAAACTGGACAATTGCAACCCGATGACAGGTTATTGCTTCCATAATGAAGAATAATGAGTTTGATAGAAAATTTAATAAATAACTCTTCTATATAAAGGATTTAGCAGAAAAAACTGTGAATACAGTTTTTTTCTTTCTAGAATGGCGTGAAACTTTGTAAAGGATAGATGACTTACTCTTTACATGACCCGGTACCAAAATTTCAAGAATATCTTCAAATTGTCCTTATTTGGTTTTGATACGGATGACAAAGTGTAGTTTTTTTAAAAAATATTTTTAGTTTCTATTCAAAAATTTTCCAAATGTCCCAAAGCATCACGTACGTTGAAAACTTTTCAAAGAGCTAAGAATTTCGAAAATAAATTATTGATCTTCTCCATCATGACTCCTCCAAATAAAGACAATTTTTAAAAAATATTTTTATGAGATCAAATGAAAAGGATAAGGACAGCTTTGGGTGTTTATATTATTAAGAGTCTATTTTGTTGGAGATAATTATGAAAATGTAAGATAATTCTACAAAGTATGGTTCAAAAGAAATTATCAATAAATAATAAATATGAAACCAGCTACAATGACACTTTAATGTCATTGAGAATGAAGCATTAAAAAGCTGTTATTAGTATGTCTATTTCATTTACATATCCTGCAAATTACATTAACAACTAATCCTTGATCAATCACTATAAGAACTACTCCCTAACTATAATGCATGCCAATCATCCTTTAAAAATAAATATTTACAAACGTCCCTCAGACCCACACCAGCTCTTTACTTCTACATCTACCTCAAGAGCACGATTTTACAACAGGATGAGATCGAAGTTAAATTTATCGTTCCAAACACAATGAACGAGGAACACGAAAACCATCGTCTTCATTAGGTAGAATTTACTGCTAAAAATCTCGATAATAAATGATTACTTTCCTCCATCGCGTCTCCTCCGAATAGCGTCGTATTTTTTTTAAAATATTTTTTTCCATTCGTCTGATGTTTTTTCCTCCCCACCAAAACGTTCCGTGTCATCCTATACCAAGACCCTACTATTGTGGACAGACCAGCATTCCTAATTGGGCCCGTATTGTCCGATTGTTTTATTTCATAGTTTATTTATTTATCGCTGGAGTGCGCTATGACTAATGCCAATTACCAGAGTGTTACACACGCACAGGAAGTATTAGAAAAGTCGGTTTGGCAACGGGGCAGGACAATTAGCGACGATTAACAAAGACCGCTATCGTGGATTCTTTTTTGTTTCTCTGTACCTTGGGCGGGGGTAGTCCATTGTTTTCACTTGCCTCCGCAGATTACAAAATAGCGGCTGCCTCTCTTTTGCATGGACTTCCGATGGGTCCCCTGGATGGGTGGAGTATGTCGAATGGGATTCTTGTGCCCATTTAGGCCCATGCTGGACATTAAAGAAGTGGGGAATTGCAAGACGCAGAGGAAGGGCAGGGTGTTAAAACGAGGCGGCTCCGCTTTTGTGTTTTGTGTGTCACTCTCTCTGGCCTTTTGTTCGAGACAATTAGACAAGATTGTGCCCCACGTTTAAAGTCGCGTTTTCCCCCATTTTGTAGTTCAAAGTTTTCTTTTGCGTGGAGTGACACCCATCGATAAGCTTCTTTGGGTGCTCCCAAAAAAATGCAATATTGTTTTGTTTCAAAAGGGGAATGTTACGTATGCTGATTAAAGCAAATTGCATAATTTCTAACAATGTCATTTAAAATTGATCTCAACATTTTTGTATTTATTTATTATTATTATTATTTTATTATAAGACATCCAAGCAAAAAAAACGCATTTTTTAATGTATGAAAATATTATCATTCCATATATAAAAAATTTATGGGATTATTTTTTTATTTATTAAAGCGAACACATTCTGATGAAAAATTAGGATTTTAAAGATTTAAATTCTAAGATAAAGTATGGGAAAATAAATTTCAATATCAATTATTCACATAAAGCGAGTTTTGATTTCTTTTATCCTTCCGATGTATAGCTTCTATAATTTCAAAATCCAATTTTGACATTTTTTGCAAGATGAAGGAAATTAGTTTGCCTTTCTTCAAACTAATTCGTAAGAATGCTGAAAAATGCATGCATTCATAGCCAAATACTTCGATTTATTCATAAATATAATCAGTACATAATTAGCAAAAAAAATTTAATAATTGATGCTTCAGTAAAATTGTAATATAATTTTTACTCTATAAATTTCAAATGACTGTCATTTGCAGAAACCAATATTGTTACACCTTTATTTCAAATATTATAGACTCAAAAATAACAGAAACGAGAAAATTATAAAAACTAATTAAAAATCCCCAAGAAAAGTTTTATTTAATTTTCTAATATCTTAAAAGACAAGAACGAATATACTTTTCTGAAATCCACTATTATAACGGTTTTTCTATTTTTATTTATTTCAATGCTACCAAAAAGCATGATAAGTTCTAAAATTTTACTAAAAATTCCTTTAAGTGGATGTAAAAGCATACATTTAACAATGCCAATCAATTTTCTTCCTGAATTTTTTTTAACAATCCATTTTGTTCGTGACTAGGAAGCATTAGTGTACACACTCGAATTACGGAGGACATATATTTACTAAATTATTTACTTTTCGGTTAGTCGGAGGTTAGCGAAAAATCGCCAAATAATGTAGAATTCTACCAAATTTTTTATAGCGATTTTCAAGCAAAAAATTGCCAAGTAATATAGCATTTTTTAAAAATTAAAATAGCGTAAAAGGTATAAAAATAGGGTAGAAGTAGAGATTTCAACAATTTCAAATTAATTAAAAAGAACAGATATCGTGAACTTGTAGAAAGAGTCTCGAGATTTGACTGCTTGCCCTGGATTTAAAATAAAATCTGGAGTTTAATTTTAACGCTTCGTATTGTACTGAATATAAATCTTTTAAAGATTACCCTTTCAGATTTTGAACCCTCAAGTTTAGTAAAGAAAAAAAGTAAAAATATTATTTGTCCTGACCACATTTATTTTAAGATTCGCAAATAAAGATATTTGACAGTAAGCATCCGATAGTGAGTAGTAGAAAGTTGACAGAAATATTGATTTGACTATCATCTGGTTCTGAAGTAAAATTAGAGAAACAATTAATCATGGAAACATTAGTTTTCATTGTGTTTTTTTTAAATATCGAAATTTTTTAAAGCCTAAAACTAATAAATTTCTGATAAAAGAATATTTCTTTGTCATTGCATTAATAATATTTTTTACAATTAGAAACAAAGTTTAAATAGTAACAAATAATAATTCCTCCATTATTCCTCAAGAATAAATGTACAATTGTTATTTTTAGGGAGAAAATTTGTGTAGAAACAAATTCATAATTCTAAGAATTATTCCGTTAAATGATCAGTTTCGATTAACTATTCTGGGTGGAAAAAAGTACTGTAAATAATAGCGTAATGTGCTTTTTAATGTTTCATATGTAAATAATAGTAAAATGTATTTATTATCTCTTCAATCTTAAAATTTTTATTTATTTACTTATTTCTATATATTGCAGTTACTTTTATATCTCCTGCGCCTGCAATGCCTTATGCTAAATTCAAAAAATCAAGTTGGATGTTCAGAAATTAAAAGTACTTTGTCAGCATTTTTTGCAATGCTTGAAGGTTAAATTAAAGAGAGCTTTTACTCTTCTTAGCAGTGACGCAAGACTGCAATGGCAATACGAACAAGAATACCAGTGTCGATAAAACGTTAGACAAACATTTTATTTTACATTCTTATGTTTTTCATAAAACGATTATAGACTGATGTGCAAGTCAACCACGTTCCTTTAATCAAATTGTTTCCGGTCGGAGTGAAGCTTGGAGAACAACCCCATTGCGTGTAGCTAAGACATTGGGGATTTTACTCGCTTCTTGACTTGTAACCTTGAAGCGAAAGTGGCAGATTTACTTTTTGAGCCCTCGCATTCCCTTTTGTCTGGCTGTTTTCGCCATCTCTGGGTTAAAATACGATCGTGCCCAATCCTTATTTCTTCACCTAAGTGACATTTTGGAACGTGGTTTTCAATCGAAACTTTGCCATTAACTTCCGTTTCAACCCGTTTCTTTACCTTCTCTTAGACTTATTTATGGAATGATAAATTATCGCCTTTTGAAAAATCGTTCTGAAATATTAGGTGTGCATTACACAAAAGCTGCGAAGGTCAAATTTCAATGAATGGATTTCTTTAGTTAAAAGTGTGGTTGATAATCTATGACTAATGAAGATTTTTCAGTATTGATGCACTGATTAAAAGACGTGGACAGAATTTTTTCCTATGGACCTAAAAACTAATCAGAACAAAAAAAGCAGTTTTTGACGTAAAAAGCCATGAAACAAACAATGACAAACTAATTTTGCAATGTTTCAATACTACACTAGTTACAACAGCAGCAATTTTTGCTACAACAATTTCGCAAACATTTTCCACATTTATAACCACAGTGATTTAGGTCTGTTTATTAAGATTTCCCCAATTTCAGAACTTTTTATAATTAGCTTAAAATCTAGAGCTTCTTTGAAAATCGAGAATTTAAGGAAATAAATTTGTGCTCATATGATTTTATTTTCTTTCAAAAAGCATATATTCTCCATCTTGTAAACACATTTACTATGGAAAATTTTCTGTAATATTGCTGTTCAATGATTTCTGAAAATAATAGTATTCACACAATTTCAGCATCCATTATTTAAAATATGTAATTTTTTTAATTGTTTGTTTATGAGAATTAATATCAATCAAGCTTATCAGTAAGAACAATAATAAAGGAAAAAAATGATAGAATTTCAGATAATCAAGGAATTTACACATTAATTCTCAAGTGATAAATATCAAGAGACTGAACTGATTTAAATATGAATAAATTGCTCATCTTGCAGTATATAAAAGCGCATCTCATCAGAACAAAGCGTAAGACAATATGCAGTTAGATCTTAAATAAAGTTGACTTTACTCAAATTGACTCAAGTGATGTCGTGTGTGAATGAATTCACTGAAAACTTTTTTCTTTTTCTCTTTTGATTTCAGGTCAGTAAAAAAATAAAGTCGTTTTGGTTTACTAAGATGGATTAATATATATTGAAAAATTATTTAAAATCCTTCTAGTTCTTTTTTATTTATTGATGACTATAGTTGAACTTCCAAATTTATTTTCAAACTTAGACATCTCTAATATGTTTCCAACATAAAAAAATATGAGGGTGAAAATTTGTATGTATCAATGGAAAACTGAGTATAATTAATGGTTATTGTTGATCATTTAGCTTTTTAATTAACATTTAAATTTCAAAAAAAGGCAACAAACCTTAAGAAATGGGACATTAAAAATAGTTTGTTTTCTTCTGTTACGTTAATTAATCCTTTACTGTTGTTTGAAAAAGTAACAAGCTTAAAAAAGTTGTTGGTTAATATATTAATTCAGAATCCAAAAGGTGACATGAATATAGCGACGATAATTAGACTAATGACGAAAATGAAATTAACATTATATTCAGAAGAAGAAAAAAAAAGAGATCTGAAATAAACAAATGTTACCTCTTTTCTAATAGATCAGTTCATTATGTGATAATTCAGATTTTAAATTGATTTTAACTTTCCTTTCTTTGTAATTACTGTGTTGAATTGGATTCAGACCATTTAACATCTATCTCGTACTTTTTTGTTAAAGAGTTTTTTTCCCTCTTTTTTCCCTCTTACTTTTTTTGTTTGCTTTTTCCCCCAAGAAATAATCTTAGAGAAAGACCAATAAAGAAAACAAATGTATTAACATAGCTTCTTTGATTGGAGTCTTACAGAAAGATTTTCCCATGAAAATTTATTTTATATTTTGACATAAATAGCCGATTTATATCCCAATTTTCTTAGAAGATTAACATAGGAATTATTTTCTACATATCAATCTTCATAAATATGTATCAAATATAATTTATGAAAAAATAATCGCCATATGGGTACATTTGTGTCATGAACCAATGTATACATACAAGTTGAGTTAGTGCTTTATAAAAAAAAGTATCAATAGCATTCCTGTATTGCATTTTTCGACATTTATTATAAAATGCAGGCAGCGCAATAAAATATTTTTTTAATTTAAGGATATAAATTTTTTACAGTTAAATCTTTATAGATAATTTTACAATCATAAATTTAAATCCGGGATATGTTTCGCGATTGCATATTCTGCGAGAAAGAAGAAGACTATTTAAGAGTAAGAAGATGAAAAGTTGCAATTTAAGTTAAGTTCTTAATTTTCATTACTCACATAGTGATAGTGCAAGGGCTAGTTAAGGGCCCTGATGATTCGACAAACAAATCCGGCAAATGAAATGCTTGTAATAGAATCTATATTGAATGGTTTACTGTTATTTCATTATTTTTATGACGATTTAATTCATCATGTAAATTTAAAATCTAGGGAAGATGGGATAAAGAGTTTTCATGGTTCTTAACTGGCTTCATGTTCTAGATTAAGAAAATTTTTCAACTTATTGTCACCATTGTTTCATTTGCTAGAAAGTGCATGTGATTTTTTTAAACAATCTGGAAATTAATATTTTTATTAATTTATTGTTATCATATTTTTATTTTTCGGCTTATCAACAAAAAGCACACATTAAGAACATGGCGTTTGATAAGTTTCAGAGCTTACTTGCCAACGATAATTTTATTTTAATACCAACAGTATTTTCTTTAAAAAGATTTGAATATTAAACCACATAAACCAGTTAGTTGTTTTCCATAATGATTTAAATACCTGAAGAAGGAAACATATAAGAAATATTTCTTAACATAACTGCATGAGTACTTCTTCCTCAAAAGATCGCATTGTTAATTCTGCTCTGATTATACAATGCGGCTCATTTTATCGTTTTGGTTATCATTATCTTACAAATCAAACACACATTTCAAAGAAAATTTTCATCCACTTCCCACTAATTCGAAAAATCCCATTTTAATTTCACTTCTGTACGCTTCCGACAACTTTTCTGACCTGTTACAGATTTCTTACTTTTTCCTATCTATCCCGCCTTTCTACGAGAAATAAAATCAGCGAAGTAGGTTTTCAAGATGAGCGAGCAAGGTAAAACGATACCAGCCCATTTTTTGCTCCATATTCAATGCAGAATAAAAAAGATGAACAAATTTAAAACAGCAGCAGCATTTGAAAAGTACGACCCCTTTCGCAGGCTTGCATTTTGTATCGTTTGGGCGGCAGTGTCCAGGACTGGCCCTCGGGTTAGGGAGTGAGCCCGCACCCCTTAGGGCCGATGGCCTCATTGATGATGATGATGATGACGATGATCTTCGAACCGGCACACCTTCGCCTGCAGCCTGTTCGATTCAGGTGATTGGGGACTTTCGATAGGGAAAATCGCACCTCACTGAGGGAAGATGTCTTGCAGCATGGACGGTTAACCGTTAGAATGGCGGCTATTATATTTACAGGTTTGCTGATAAATTAAATAAAAAGCTAATAGATTCTCATTAATATTAACACTCTGTACAGATGAATTTTTAATTCACTTTGTTTTTATTTATTTTATGTCAGGAGGTATGAAAAAAGAAAAATTTGCATCAGACTGGTGTAGTTTCAAAATAAAACTTTGACTGAGAAATCAATCAATCACACGTGTTATCTAAGAAGGCTATAATTTAATCAGATGTCTTTTGATTTCCTTTCATGTTAAGATGTTTTTATCCGAGTTATAAATAAGAAAATTATTATCTCTTTTAAATTTTAATCATCATGTTAAAACAACAAAATAGGGTTTTATTTTTCAATTAAAATTTGTTGATGATCTTATAAATAAATAGCTACGGTAAATTAAATAATGAATATATTTTTAGAAACTTATTTTACTCTTAATCATTACTCATAGCTACCGTGGCTATATATTTATAAAAAGTAATTTCACAAAATAATTCCCTTATCAGCTAATGCCATTTATCATTAACTATCAACCGATAATGTTTCTGATAAATCTAAATAGCTTATACAAAGACGAAAACTAGCAAAATTATATTTAAGAAGGAATTAAAACTTACAATTTTTAAATTACATTAAGTATTTTTTATTTATTTATTTCAATTCTGAAGCATCATTTTTTAGCTTTTAATTTCCTAATTTTTCCTTTAAAATTTCATTTCGTATAGAATAAACTAGCGTATTTTTTAAGTAAAAAAACATCCATTTTGAAATATAAATTTTGGCTTTTTAACTGTATATTTTAAATTTCTGTTCAAAAGGCATCAGGTATATCAATTCTTAGTCTAAGAAACATTAGTCATTGGAAATTACAATTTTCATTATTATAATCAAATATTTCATTGAAAATGCCAAAAAAATCTCGTTTTAAATATCAAGATCATATTTGATTGAAATAAAATTTCATTCTTACGAGTAAAATCATTTCAAATCTAATAATAGACATCCAAAATTCATACTTTTTAGTTATATAACATATATAATTAGTGAACACATATAATTAGTAATAAAATTTATGTTCACACGAATTTTAGATTTTATAAATTAAACGTTTAAAAATAACGCTACAATGGAGGCTTTGTAACTTAACATTGCTGTCACACCAAACTACAAATAAAATGAGAAATTATGAAGGCTCAACAATGCACACTTTTCACTTTTTCAATATATATAAATATTTCTTCTATTTTAATTTTCTTTTCTTAAAGTGTAACTTTGTTTCATCTATTATAACTTCCTGCTACATTTCCATATATTGTTCAATTAGGAGATGCAAAAAAAACTTTACCGAATAAAAAATGATTCTCAGATTGAAAAGTTTAAAAAGATTTAGAATATAATTTTAAAATGCGTACAGAACTATGTAAAAATATTTTTTCTGATATATCAAAATTTATAATAAATGTTAATAGAAAAAAAGTGATTAAAATATCACTTTCAAATCTATTTAAAGATGTAATGCTGTCTAAAAACATTAGGTGTACGTCGTATGGAGAAAGTATCGTAATCTTCACACAAAAAATTAGATTCGGGGTTTTGACTATTCTTCCCGTCTTAGACCTCTCAGAGTTAGAAAAATAAATTTTTAAAAAATGTCTGTTTGTGACAAACATAACTCAAAGACGCTTTGAGCTAGACGATTGAAACTTGATATGCGATCTTTATGGAAAATTTGTACATTTCTATCAATTTTTGAGTAGAAATCCGTCTATCCGGCTGTTTGATTAAAAGTTAAAGCGGTGATACAAAACAAAGAGGCATCTGACATCTATAGTGTAGATATCAAATTTTGAGTCAAAACCAACTGTTAGAGGACTGTCAGTCGACTTTATATTCAGAAGAACATGTAAATATTAATGACTTAAATATATTAAATCTGTCGAAATTTTAATTCCAGTCGACTGATAAAAATGTATCTAAAATACACATTCGATTTTTGTATACTATTAACGCATACCAGGGATTTAACGCCAAATAAATCTCCAAGGATGACAAGATATATTCAATAAAAATTATAAATTCACTCCCAAAGTTAATATTTCGTAACCATTGTATGTCAGTGTTATATAAGGCCTTCTCTGCCATGACCAGTTTAATATAAAATATACGAGAAAGTTTCGGGGAAAGCACTTCCAATGTTTTTTTTCTTTGGTTCTTTTGACAACTCCAATGTAAGACTGTTATGGTTCAAACGCTTTCATTTTCAAATGCAAACCTGTAATTAGTTTTAATTTATTTCTGTCTGTGTATTCCTATAAGCTCAATTATTCACACGCGGGAACATATCTTGTATTACCAATCAATAATACTGAGAAAAAGGGAAATTGTCGTTGTCTTATAGGGATTAAAACACGACCAAGCGTCCTTATTAACCCTGATTAAAATTAACCTAAATACATCTGGGATCGAACTTCCAGTGAACAGTTCACAAGGAAAGGATTCATCATTTCTTGAAAGATATCAGGAGTTTATAGTACATTGGTTTTCCGTTGAAGTTCATTTCTAATGAGCTAATGTGGAAGCTTCGATTTCACGACATTAACACCGAAAAATGTTATTTGTATGCAACCTTATTACAACTCTGAGTGTTATAAATCTAATTAAAAAATAATAACCTGTTGATGTGGGTGTGGTATTCTTTATCTAGATAACTTCAAAATGAGAATCTCCTCAAAAGCATGAATATACTTCCGTTTTATTAAAGAACTTTTAATGACGTTTGATACTTATAGGTGGTACCAAGAACTCTACACTCTTTATTAGTAACTTTATCACATTTTGAAAACGTTATATAGCAAATGTAAAAGTTCTTAAAATAATTTTCAAATATCTGCTAATTCCATGAGAAATTTTAATAATTACCTATTTTTTAAACAGAAGAGCATTGAAAGTTCTGGCAAAAAGACTGAGATCAAACGGAATTTGATTTTGATATCCATCAATGTACAATCATTTCTATAAAATAACCAAACGATGATGAAAAGTTTCAGCCTCGATAGATATTTGTAAAGAAGTCTTACTCTTTTTATGGGTAAGAATACGGATCTGTTGCTTTCTAAATTTGACTCTAGACTTTTACTTACTTGAGTGTCGTGGTAATTTGGGAGTTTCTTGTCGGCCTAAACATCTGTCCGAGGTACAAAGGCATAAAGTTTCTTATAGAGTGGTTATTGATTTTTTTTCAAAATCCGAGTGAAAATAACTAAATAAAACTGAATTAAAATAATTAAACTGAATCAACATATCAGTTCTAAAGTATGAAAGTTTAATTCCAAGGAAATAACGAAAGAAAATCAGAAATTTATTGGGAAAAAATGCTGAAATGATTTAAGAATTTGAAAAAATTGACTTTTTATGATTAAACAATTCGTAGAGAGTTGATACATAATTATATTATATATTCATATAACAGTTATAAAACGAGTGATCGAGAACAATATCTCTTATTCATAATGCTCAGATAAAAACTATTTTGTTCCAAAGAATTTAAATTTAATAGAAAAAGTCGAATAAACTATTCTAGCATATCTAGACAAATCTATATCAATATCAGAAACAACCATGGCATCTTTTGTTGTTTAAATAGGTCTTAGAGACTTAAGCAGTACCTGCTGTAAAAATTTGACTCATTTGTAATATATGTTAGGATTTCTTGGAGGGATTTCAGAAAAAAATTAATCCACGTTTTTGTTCCGTTTGTTGAATAATAGATAGCAGATGATTTGGTTACTTCGCGTAATATATTATTAAAACGCTTATCAATCTACCAATTTCATCTTGCACTGTTTTAACACATAGTCAAAGGGGAAAAGAATATTTAACTGATAGGATCATAAAAATCCACTCTTCCATGCAAAAGATAAAAATCCATTCTTCCGATTCGCATAGCATTAATGAAATTAAGTTTCCCAGCTCAAATATCAAAGCCAAAAATACTCTTGTTATGTTTGCTTTATTCCATATAAGTGAGCAAATACTTTTTACTATGAATCTTAGAAATAATTCTATTAGAAATGGGTAGTCAGGTAAATACTTATCATAATTTTTACATTAGTATATCGAATTTAAAACTTACATCGAAAGAATTCTAAAATATGTTATAGAAATATGCCTTTTTTTTTCTTTTTCTTTTTATCCAGTTTCCAATTAAAGTTTGCTCATAACTGCCTTAACCCCTTAGACCACTGAAGGTCCCCGTTTATATTTTAATTAATTTAAATTCTATTAGAATTGTACTCATACTTAAAAAATTTATTTATAAAACCAAAGTTATGTATTTAATATATTAGTTATTAAAGTTATTTATTTAATATATTTATTAATATCAATAATATAACTGAACCTGCTTGAAAATTTCATTCAAAATGTCTATTAAAAATCGCTTTTTCTTCTTCAGATAGATCTATTACTGATCGGCGTTTTGGAGGTTTCTCTGTTGACGATTGAAAGTCACTGGAATAAATCTAATTACTAAGTTAAGGAAAACCATTTTTAACCGTTGTTACCCAAGGAAAAAATATTAAAAGATTTCTATGGCCAATAATCTGCCCTGTAGAGAATCTTTGACGATACTTGATCCTGTAAGTGGCAATTTGTGAAGAGTATATTTGCCTATAAATATTATCATGTTAAAAAATTAAAGAAACAAAATTTCTTTTTGCATTTTCTTCCTGAGTCAGTTTAATTTATCATTCCGTGGATCATATCAAGATGGCACAGGAGTAAAGTGTCCCCACTTCATTGAGTGGCAACACCTACTTCTTCAGGATCTGTTACTTAGTATTACTATCTTATTAAGCATGATTGTGTTTGAAGGGTCAATTGAAAGAAAGATTAAGAGCAAAAGACTCAATAAACGCCTTTTCGAAAGCAATGCCTCGTGAGAAGTCAGTGAAAGATAATAAATTAACTTGCACGTTCACTTCACTTTCGTTTGATAGGTGACGATACGTGACTGGATTAACAAGTGTCTCGTCAGATGTCACTGCGTGAATATTTACTGTACCCTGCCACCTGGTGAGAAATTAACAGACTATCGAGGTAATAAAATGGAATGGGGAAATTATTGCATGTTTTCGCTTAAAGATGTATTTTATCTTGGCGTGATGCCTTGTTTCTTAACGCTGTTGTAGGTCTCGATGCAGTAAATAGGTTGTAAAGATAAGTTTGGAATCATTTCCATACTTCACTCGCTTACTTTTTATTGAAGCAGTCAAGAAGAAATAGAAAAAGGATATATTTCTATACCAAATGTTTTTTTATTCTTTCAACGGTGCGACAGATGTCTCTTATGACCTTGATATTTATTCGTTTATATTCGTTGAACAGTAATATTTACAAATTAAAATATTATATTAAAAATTGAAAGTGACGAACTTTTATATTTGACGAAGGGAAATTTTTTTCTGTCTTTGTGTTATTATCTTTATTTAGAATTCTGAGGAATGTTAATGGATTTATATTTTCTGGAACACCTATGTCTCATATGGAGATATTTCAAAATTTGTTCTATCGATTACTTCTAAAGAAGAAAACCATCATTCTCGTAATGATTATAAGCCCACTTGATCGAGCATATCATCCATGATTCGGTTACATATAATAAGCGAGAAGTGTTAAATTTTCAATCATTTTGAACTTTATTAACAATAACTAAACTAAAAATTAGTTTAACTTTTCAATTACAAATTAATTTAAACCAAGAAAAAGCCTGAGGTAGAAGACGTATTTAGCTATAACTTAATAACATAGACTGTCGCTCTGAAATATTTTCAAAAGCAACTGGGAAACACTTGCGTTTTACTTGGAGGAAAATTAGGAAAACTACCAATTTCCAAAATTTTGCTAAGCTGTACATCATAAAAAACGATTCGCAACGATATATGGATACGTCTTATATGGAATATTTACTGACGATTATTCAAATGTTTCAATAGGTTAATTCAGATTCTAAAAATTTAATTTCGTTTAAAGTGCGTAACTATATTAAATGCGTTCTCAAATAAGCTTTGATAAAAGTATAAAATGTATATAACATTTGTTTAATTTTTATCTCTTTATTTATCTCTCGTATTTTGAATTTTTTTAAATTTTATTTTTATGCGACACTTGTCATTAAGTTTAAATTCTAAAACATTCACAAATGGTGTTGAGAATAAATTAACATTCTTTTATTCGACCAGCAAAATCTTTGAAGCCATGAAATAAAAATAAAAATCATTTTTAGTTTTCCTTGTATCTGATTTAAAAAAAAAAGAAAATATACATGCACCAACTGAAGATTGTCATATAACCACAAAGAAGCAAAAACACGAAATGCTGAGAGCAACGATTACTGTTTACTTTTTTCAATTGAATTGATTGCCACTTCCTGCGGTTAATGTTGTTTACACTTTTCGTTTGACTTCCTGTAAACAGTGAGCGTTGAACGTTTTATAAACGAATACTCTGC
Source organism: Argiope argentata (assembly GCA_026289955.1). Taxonomy (NCBI): domain Eukaryota; kingdom Metazoa; phylum Arthropoda; class Arachnida; order Araneae; family Araneidae; genus Argiope; species Argiope argentata. The sequence continues at coordinate 1,132,748 of JAOUZG010038069.1, read as the reverse complement.
GTTGAATCGACTTTTCTTTATATTCATCACAACTAATACATCATTTAAAAAGTTAATATCTCGTTTCTCATTTTAAAATTTTCTTTAATCATCCTCTAACTTCAGCTAATCCAAAGAGTAATTAAGGCAGGTTAATTATTATAAGCTAATCCAAAGAGTAATTAAAACAGGTTAATAATTATATCTATAATTAACAAGCATTAAATATTTTTAATTAATTACATATCAATGATGATGACATATCCGCTTTACAATGGGGGGAGGGGCGCAGTAGCTTCTGAGGATATAGATTTCTGAACGCCCGAGGGCAGAAGTCTAACTTTTTGCTCATACGAAGATGACACATATTAATCACAATCAGTTGCACATCCCCTTTTTACATGGGGGAGGGGAGCATTCACACACCTCACAGAAAGGGCACAGAAGAACAACCATGCCTTGACCGAGACTCGAACTTGGGATGCCCAGATCACGAGGAAAACGCGCTACCTCTGTGTTAGGACGCCAGCAATTAACAACATATTTATTTTTTATTTTGGAAGTGCATAAAAAGAACAATCATAATGCCTCTAGAACTGTGGTAAGATTAATAAAACCTCACAAGTATCAATAATAAATGTCCAAATAATAAATCAATGAAGAGGTGCAAACACTTTACTTTTGTCAGCATTCCACAAGCACAAAATCCAGATATTCATGGTAAGTTTCTATTTAAATCAAGATTCAAACCCTATCAGGAAGTTATTTTAAATTTTATTTAAACAATAAAGATGACCATAGAGCAGGCAATAGAGTTCGAACAGTGAAACAGAATTTGAAAGAGTGAATTCGCAAGCATGAGAAATATCGTTAAATAAAAAAGAGGGGTTACTTAAATAAACAAAATGTGCAGAATTCCTAAATAATTGGACTACGATGACTCATTTTAATTATTAATTTCTATTTCAGATCCTGCCATTCGCTACTAAACTTTAAAAATTTATAAGTACTTATTAGAATTTTTTATTACTTTTTAGTTTTATTTCTTAAAGGTATTCATCGGTCTTTCATCACAGCTTCGGGTCGAAATGCTTTTCAATAGTTAACATAAACTGTACACGGAGGTTTATTAAAGTTTCTCTTCCCAATTTTAATGGGAATCGCGTGCATTGCGACAGGTGGGAGTGTCAAGCCGCATCTCCTCTTTTCCGAAAGTCCCATAATGGGAAACTCGTTTTTAGGGTGAAAAAGGTAGAAAATATAATAATTATGAGTGTGATTTCTTTTCTCACGATCTTCCCCCTTCATCTTTTTGTATTCATAGTTTCGCGACCATCCGAGACACTGCTTCCGTTTCCTCGTCTCCCCCCCCCCGGCCTTTCATTTCGTTTTTAATACCTCCCTCTCACCCTCCCGCCCTTCCATATCAATTTCGCTTTCTTCCCTTTTCGTTGATGAGATTTCAGATACAAAAGAGCCGAATGGAACACTTCGTCATTCCGGACTTGGTACAATAACGATTAGTTTTACTCACTCACTTGTTATAGCTTTATAAAAAAAATCGTTAAATTTTCAGCTTCCTCTCCCCCCCAAAAAAAAAATTTCAATATTTAATGCACATTTATTTTAATGCTAATCATGATAAGATGTCTCTGAAATGTAAATCAAATCAAAGTTGTAAAACGCCTATGATAAAAAAATATCATAATCATTTTAATATTTATTGGTCTTATCGATATGGAAAGAAAGAGGCGACAAAGGGAATGGAAGATTGCATCCAGAACTTGTTATAAATTATGAATGCATCGTCTTTGGAAAATGCAGCAATTGTTACCATACGAATTTATGAGGTAGTAAAAAGAAGCTAAAAAATGATATAGAGAATTGACAAAATTATCAAAAGTTTGTATGGCTACAGTAAACTGGTAATGAGATCTTGGATAGAGAGATAATGGGTTTGAGACCGAATGTTACGAATGACCGAATGATAAATTCAAACGTTCTCTCTTTGAGGAATATTTAGGGAGGGAACTAAGGCTCAAATATTGTCCTCTCAGTTAGACCACGTACAAAAATAACGTGTCCCAAAAAGCAATTCGGTGTTTATTTAATTAACTTAAATAAATATAAAAGGTTAATATTATGCAACTTTATTTCATATGAGAAATAAATAAAAATAGTTTGGAAGAGGCATACCATAAAGATATATTGTATGTTTCTTATTTACATGTCATCATTACATCACAGTCGCAATTCATTCATTACTATTTCAAAGATAGAATACTTTGTTTAAAATACAAAGTTTCGGTTATATGTCGTTTAACCTTTTCCAAAATTTAGAAACTTTCTCATACAACAATTGTTTTTTCTTTTGCATTATGCGAAAACGTTTTTTCTTTCTTCTCATTATCTAATTAATTTAAGTAATGATAAATAATAATACGAAGAATAGGTTATAGATTCAATAAATTCCATTGAAAAGCTTCGAATTTATTTTGATTATCTGAATGTTAGTGAATACATATTCAAGAAATTCAATTCAATTCAAAATAACACCATAGATAATCAGTTAGCAGATGTGGATTAAAGACTTTTTTAATCACTATTACCTACCTGTTATACACATAAATCTTAAAAATTGAAAAATACATTATTTATATTCAAGATAAGTTTAAAAAATGCTATTTCTAATTTTGATAGTAAATGTCTTATTTTCTTACTTCTGTGATATACTTGTTTACACACAAGGAGTTTATTCATCGAATATCAAAAAAAAGTATAATTTTAAAACTTAATTATTGTTTTCAGAATTATTTAATTTTGTACTTGCACAATCTTCAAAAAAAATGATTTAACTATTACTTTTATGTGAATCCGTTTTATTAGAATTAAATTTGTAACAGCCAAACATGATCATTCACAATTCAATATGTATTTTTCTAAATTTATAAATCTTTTTACATGTGCGAGAAAGGCACATAAACTGTGCTTTATTGTAATAATAACAACCTTTTTAAAATAGCTATCCAATATGGCTTAAGACAAAAAAAAGATGTATTTGTTTTACATTAAAAGTAAGAACAGCAGTTTGTTTATTTAAACAAACAAGAAAGTTAAATAAAACAATTTATACTGTGATTAATTATTACAGAATTCTTCAAACTTTCAGGATTTGATCACGGTTTAAAAAGTTGTTTTATATTGCAATACAAAATGTAGCAACTGAGAAGTGTTTCTTAAAATGAACATAACTGAAAAACTCATTAATTCTGAGAAAATTTCACGAAAAAAAACGGAAAAGAGATTAAAATGAATCATACAAAAATATTTTTAATTGCCTCTATATAAAACATAAAAACGCAATTCTAAGAAATGTTTTGTTTAGACCTAAATGAAAAGTCGCAGAGGATGTTGATGAGTACGAGAGTTGCTCAACACAACAGTAAAAAAAATAATCAGAGATTGAATCTTACAACATTCTGTTACAAGTTAGGAAACGCAAGAAGGTCAAGTGTGATTTATTAACTTCCGGTAAATTTTTAGGGGGAAAAAGACATTAAAAAAGGGGGGCTTCTTCCGTCGATTGACTCCCATAAAAGAACCTTGAGCATTGGTCTTTTTGAGTTAGATCTGAAGGATTTACAAGAATCTTTAATTTTACACTCCATTGCTTTCAACCTCCCTTATAAAATAGATGTAAAAAAAAAACTTGGAAGGAAATGAAACGTTGTTTAAAAGCAGAAAAAAAAAAAGACAACATAATACCTCGTCCTTCCTTCCCTATTCATCACGATGAATCAATACTTTCTCTTAGATTTGGTGTTGTAATGAAGCAACAGAAATTATAATTTTATAGTATCTATACTAATAATAAAGGTGGCCGTATGAGTGTGTGTTGGTGCTCTGCAGGTCAGACCGTTTGACCTACAATTACCATATTTGATACGTGTATACCTTGGGGGTCGGGAATACATTAGAATTTTTACTAGGATTTCAGTTAATTAAAAATTAATCGAGAATGGAGGTTGTGATAGCATCCGAAAATATCACTGCACTAAAAATTATTTTTGGACCATTTTAAAATACAAAAGATTATCTTCAGACATGGGGGAATCTTTTTGAATTTTGATAGTTTTTTTTTTTTTGCCAAATTTCCACCAATCTATTACATTATTCCCTGAAGTTCAAATCGTTTTCATTGCTTCATAATCTAATAGCATTATATTTTTCCTCATTTTTGAAAATTAAAGAGCATAATTAGGAGGAAATCTATTGACGTCCATATCTAAAGAAATTTTAAATGATATACAGTTAACATTAACGAGCAATATTATGTTCTTATGCTAATCGTCAATTAAAATACGATTTCTCAAGTTTCATGATTAAAACGTAATAAAAGTTATGAATAAAGTACTGATGAGAAAGTTTTTCATGTTGGGGGGAGCTTTGGTTATAAAAATATAAAAGCCCAGAAAAGACTTAGAGCTGTAATAAAGAATTAGGAGAATTTGAACTGATTAAATTAAAGCAAGTGGGAAAAAATTATTCTTTCCGCGATAGAAAAAGGTTTTTAAGGAACATAGTAAGAAATGGAACTTAAGAAAATAAAGAGGTACTATTTATGACTTTTCGAGAACCACAACCTTTTACTATTGTGTTTTTCTATTTTTTGTTGATTTTTAATATAATTTAAACACCTGCAAATGAGAATAATATGCCCGTCCCCAAAATTTCTTCATATCATGTAACAATGCTTTATCTTTTTGATTTACAAATCCCTGGCACCAAATTATATGATGACGCATTTCATTTCAAATGCTAAAAATACTATTTTAATTAGAATAGCAGTGTACAAATAATCAGCATGACATGGTACTATATTCTAATACAATTTATTGTGATCGAAATATAAGAAGATACAAAATCGATGTATTTGATTTCAAGAGCATTTGATGTGCTTTTGTATTCCCAACTGAAATTTGTAATTTAAATTAATTATTACACAACAGAAACTGCTATCAAAAATTCCACCATTTAATGCGAAAGTTAGATACCTGGTTGTATCCGAAGGAATTAATAGGTTTCAAAAAGAGCTTTATGAGTTTTTGAATATTCAAACATAAATTATCCATTCTTTTGGTTCTCTTCTGCGTAGACGACGAGATAGTCAAGGAGAAGAGACAATGCATTTCGATTTTTGGAAATAGACGGCTTTCTAAGTGTCATTAACGGCATTGAGGGCTGAAACTACTTCCTGCAGAGAGTTAAAGTCCTTTTTTTTCACTTCCCCTCCTACACGTCAATGATAGGGTAAAGACACGTCATCAAAAGGCTGTCAAAGCGTCTTTATTCCGTTGTACCTGGAAATCCTCTCGGCAGATGAGAAAAAGAGGTAATTATGCCCCAAGAAAGGATGAATCGCTAGAGCAAATAGATTGAGACTGCAGTGTCCTCTTCCTCCACCATTGTTGTGTCATCTCCGGAACGAAAACATTATTTATTTGCTTGATTTTTTACTTTTTCCGAAAGAGACTACTTTGAGTCTCTCATAAAAACATAACAGGGGATTCGCGAATCTCCCTTCGGTAATAAGAAGATTTTTTTTTCATCTTTTCTTCGTTTTTTATAATGGTCGTTTTTGAGATAAATCATAGGTTATGCAAAATCCGTGCAATTCATTTTCGTTTATTGGACGTTTTAAAACGTTTTTTTTTTTTAGTTCCTGAGTTTCGAGGATGTTTAGAGAGTTTTAAGTTATATTTTTTGTTTTTGGTATCCGAGGTGAAAGAAAATAAAATGTCTGAATAGCTAACATTTTTCCAAGCACTTGCGAGTCAAAGCAGCTTTAAGCTTGGAAAGATGTTTAAAACAAAAGACTTTCGAAATAAGAATCGGCATTTGGATTTTAAAGCTAAAAGATATAGTGAAAATGTAATTGGAAGTGAAGATAGTATTGAATTCCTCCAAAACTTTCTTTGTTAAAAATTCTGTTGTATTTTAAAGTAATTATTTCATTATTTCAAAAAAAATAATTGCATTAGCATGATAACATAAATGGAATACGAAAGGACATTGCACTTCGAAATATTTTAAATGGTATTAATTCAATTTTAATTTGAAAAATTATTCTTAAATACAATGTCGAAAAATAAATGAATATTTTTCACACTACAATATGCTAATGATTTACTTTTAATTATTTGAATTTCAATGTTTTTGTGAATACAATTTCAGTCAAAATAACTTTCAAAAAATGTTCTTAGCTTTTAAAATAAATAATAATAATAATAGTGGGGGGGGGCTGTATTTTTTTGTTTTGTTTTGTTTTAAATGTTTTTTTAAAGACTCTCCGACCCGCCATGAAGACCGTAAACCGTAAGGCTAAATGATCAGACCAACGAAACACAGCACTAACAGGAAGTGGGGTTGAGTTCTAAGGGCCCTTACCGGCCTCGGTAAAACTCTTCCTGTATGAAGTTCGTCCCGTTATCGATGGGAGGAGCCTAACTTCCACATATTAGTATACCCTCCAGGATGGTGAAATCCAACCACCATGCCAGAAGCTCATCCTCATTTTGAGATGCTCCCTACCGGGGAACTTTATATGTAGTAAATTAAAATTTGCGTTTTCGGAATGTGGAATTTATTTACTTTATCTTTAATATATTTACTATACTTTCATGCATCCCTATCAATTCATAACACAAAAGAAATCTATACTAAATGTCTTCACCATTTTTCCAATATCTTCTTTCATTGATTTGAATATATTTGATTGAAGAAACTGTAAAAAACATCTTGCTCAGAATTTCAAGTGACCTTTACTTTACCGTTTAAATACAAAATTAGTACATTTAAAACTCAGCATATTTGATAGAAAATTCAGATTTCTTATAGATAAATAGTTTTTTTGTGGATATAATATTATATCCTGTGATTTCAAAGTATTTCTGATAGTCCGTTCTGTAATCGAGTTGCTTCACTGAGATTTTTTTTATTGCGATGGAAAGATGGATTGGACAGTGCAATGCTGTAACAGTGTGAGGCTGGGCACAATGAAACACCAAGGTCTTTCTATCACTAACTTGACCACGCTCGGATGACTACAATGAGAACGACATCAATTCATTTTGCAGTTTTAAATGATAGGAATAAATAAAAGCATTTTCCTTATGTTTTCTAAATCGTAAAGGGAGAAAGTAGAAGTTGCAAAGGCACACTGGCTAGATGCATTTGCTAAGAAATTCATGGTTAATATTTCAGACTGCAAAAGATGCAAAGTTATAAAAGCCTGAATGTTTAATAAGTTAAGAAAAATCAATTTAAAGCCAATCCATAAAAGATTTTATACAAGATGCAAAAACATGAAAGATATCTATATGCTATTGCTGAGTGTAAAAGCCAAGTCACGAATTTACCATTTTTGTTTAAACCAAAATCAAGTTATCTATAAACATTAGCATTGAATGTCAAATAGTTAGGGAATTATTTATTTATTTTTCCATTGCAAAATATTTTTTTAAATTCCAGAATATTACTGCTGGAATGTCTAAATATTTTTTTCAGAATCAAAAAGAAAAAGTTTATTTAAGTTAAAAACATTATTAAGACGAATAGACTAACTCATAATGTAAGGCATTAAAACTATCGAGAATGCCTTTCACCATTATTTCTTAGAGAAATATTGAAAATGTTCAATATGCATTTCTTTTACGAATATTGAGATTTTATAGAAATTGATATTGTGACAAGAAGAGACACATATCAAATCATATTTTGTCAATGTATTTCATCAAAAAAAATCGGACCGAAGATCTTTTAAATCTCTCCGAGTATTATTTGAATCTATTAAAAATAAAACTTATAAACTTAACAGAATTTAGTATTAAACAACAAGGGCACAATTCTTCGCTATCAAATGCTTTCTTAAACTGCATTAGAAGAACTCTTTTTATTGTTCTAGTGAATATGCGGGTACAGATGTTACATTATTCACACGTCATAAGGCCTCTTTGATGATGATGACATGTCCGCTTTACATCGGAAGGAGGGGTGCAGTAGCTTCTGAGAGTATGGACCTCTGAGAACCCGAGGGCAGAAGTCTGATTTCTAGCTCATGAAGATGACACACTCATCACATTCGCTTGTACATCCATGCCCTTTTTGCAGGGGGAGGGGGCATTTACACATCTCATAGATAGAAGACAGAAGAACAACCATGTCCTGACCGAGACTCGAACCTGGGATGCCCAGATCTCGAGGAAGATGAGCTACTTCTGTGCTAAGAAGCCACCATAAGGCCTATTTGAACTTCTTATATACTGCAAACTTGATTTGTCAGTGGAATATCAGTCTATTTAACTTATTTTTAAAAATTTTAATACTACTAGCTATCAATATTAGATAGGAAAATATCACTTAACATCCGGGACTGAACGCGTGGTTTGAGTTAAAAATTGCCGTAAGGTCCGTTACAAAGATTCAAAACCGTGGTATCAAAGTCACATTAAAATTTGTGCTTACGCCCTGAGGATCTTGCAGCCGAAGCGATATTAGCACGAGGCACATATTGGGCAACACGCGACACTGCCTCTTTTCATTAAAAAGAAAAAAGAATCGTTATTATCTCCTCATTGTTTAGAAAGGGATCGCAGTGGTTTTATTTATTGCATTATTACGCTTTGGGCCCGCCTTTCACGTAATGACATAAGCGATTTAACACTACTTCTGGTGCTTTACTGTCATATATTATTGGACTCCGACTGACATAACAAGAAGGCAGTAAAAATTTGCTTCATCGCTTTATTTCGACTCGTAGTTTCCTCATGCCTGCTTACATACAGGAGTGTCTTGTTAATCTGGATCCCTTTTTTTCCCTTATTTGAGGTAATACTAAAAGTCATATGATGAGTCGATTGGCGACTCTCTTTTCTTTAACAGTTTCCTTTAGCTCTGAAACATACGCTTGCCTTGTCTTTTAAGAATTTTAGATTTATATGCTATTGAACCTTGGAACATGAAATGAATGAAAACAAGTTTTGTAAAACTCTAGAATAATTATAAATTTAAAGGTTCTATTGTGAGAGACAGGTTTCGTGTGGGATTTTTCTTTTTGTCTTTGTATTGTCCTCCTATTAATTTATGATGAAACAGCTTTTGCTATTTGAACTGTACTATTTTTGATTTTTTCAGTCTGTTTTACGAAGCGCTGGTATTGTACAGTCCCGGTGAGAAGAAAATATTGTTTAACTTACTATTAAACGATCCTTTCAACGAAGTCATGAGGCAAAATGGGAAAAGTATATGATGTATAAGGAAAAAAATTTAGGTAACGCCTACTTCGAAATTGGAACTTACCAACTAACAGTGGAAAGATCCTTTCCACTGGGTGACGAATCCTTGCTTTTACCAGTATTTCTTGTTTGAAATATCACTTTTAATTAAGAAGGTTTCAGGATAATACCTAGCTTTCATTCAAAGAGGACAAATCTCGTGGGGAAAAAAAGAGAAAAAGAAGTCTTTCCATTAATCAAACCGTCACATTTCTGTGAAACGAATAATCTTTATATAATGTTTAGGTAATCCTCTATATATTGTTAAAATATAAAGACACTATCGAGAATTTTTTAAAGCTGGATGTAATTTAAAATGAAATTTTCTTCTTTAAATTAAATAATTCTTTAAACGCTTTTATTTGAATTACTAATTTAATGCTAATAAATTTGAATTATAGAATTGTTATCGAAATGATTTTTTGGTGATTCCAATATTTTTAGAACTTAAGTATTAATTAATCAGTTAATTACAGTTAAATATTGATTCCCCATAAAGAGCGATATTTTTAAAGAATTAGAGAATATAAGAAAATAAAGAAACTTAAGTTGAAAATCTTAGCCAAATTTACTTTTAAATTTCCTTATACAAAAGAAAAGATTAATAATCAACTCAAATAAATATTTAAAAAATATTAAAAAACTTGAAAAGGTAAAAAATAATTTAAGTAAAAAAAATTAATTCATTAATTGAAATGGGTTTTTAGGGCTTAAATTTGTGTCTGGTTCGGTAAAGAAATTTTTATGCAAATAAAAAATTGTGAATTTTTCTTTTTAAATTTAAAAAATTCTGGCTTAAATGGTTATATCTCATTTATTGGTAAACCTTATTTTCTTTGGTTGTAAATGCAATGCACGGTCAGAAATGTTACGTTCCGCTCCTATGAGAAAAAACTCATTCTCCTGTTATGCCTTATTTTACATCGCCGCGAAACAACAGAGAGGCTCAATAATTAACCTTTTACCACAAAATATCCCCGGAGACAAGACCAAACAAACAAACGGACGGAAAAGGCCTTTGAATGGTGAGAGGAAATCATCTTTTAAATCAACCCCACAGGGGTGTAAGGAATGAAAAAAAAAGGCAGTAGAGGGGGCGTAAAGCAGTGGAGCGGCCCCTAATTAAGCTGACGGGGGTGGTGGGAACTATTCTTTTAATCGGTGGGTGGTTGCTTATGCGTAGTAATGACCCTTCAGATGATGACAATTAAGGCTTCTGTGGTTTTGATCCGAAGCCAATTGAAGGGATAGGTATAGTATTTGCGAAACGGTCTTTTATAGGTCAGGAACATTTGGTTATTTATAATCTTCGCGGCATTTAACAACCAAAGCTTAAAATCGTGTTAAAATGTCGCTGCAATATTTTTCAAGCTATTATTCTTCTGAAATTATTACATACTTAATATTTGATAAAGGGGTTTTTAATATGGAGAAGGGTTTACAAATATTATACAAAATATCTTTCTTATCAGAAGAATGCCTTTGATTTCAAATCTATTAGAAGTAATTATTTAAAATGTCATCTTATTTTTCTTGGTTAATTTATAAATATTATTTCATGAATATTTATTGTGTTTTTTTGTTCGATCTTCAGGGCATAGAAGAATGTCAAAAGTAATTTTTTGAATTATCATTCATATTTATCATTAAAAAATGAAATTTTAAAGTCCATATTTTCTTCTTTAATAATATATTTCCAGTAAAATCAAGAGTATATAAATTTATAATCAAATTTGAAAATTTAAAAAATGTAGAAATCTTAATTGAAGTGCCAGAAGAAAAATATTTTAAACCGTTTACATAAGGAATTTTCCCTCAGATTTATTTATTTTTATCATTGAAATTATTAGTCACGGAAAAATTATTCGCTTGCACAGAAATATTATATTTAGTAGAAGTATTATATCAAGTAGAAAATAAAACATTAGATAACTGGAGGAATACACAAATATACCTATGATTTTCTGACAAAAATTAAAATGGTATACTTAAAAATTATTTTCCCATTATTATGCACGAAATCTAACAGAATAAATGTGGCAACCTTTTGTTTAAGGTTTAGTTTCAAATTAGTACTTTTTAATTGGTTTACATCATTTTTCTCTCAAACGAATAAAAATTATTATTTTATTATTTGACCGAATTTAGCTTTATTTATTTTGTAATGCATCAAGAAGTCGTCTTAAAAAATCATGCTATGCCACTGCAATATTGAATTTCCTCGAACGTCTTGCGAGAGAGTAAAAGGCTCAACTTCATAACAAAAAGCAAAATAAAGTCAACTGCTTCCATCTTGGTCATTTGATTGTGACCTTAACTGCACTGGCATCATTTTTTGTATCAAGAAATGAAGTACTTAATTTTTAATGGTTATCCATTTAAATACAGCTCCCAGATCAAACTGAATAACATTTAAATATTATTACCAAACACAATTTCGATTTCCGTTTAATGTATTCTCCCAAAAAATTTATTATTTATTAAATATAAATGTAATTCCCATTGAAATACGACTCTTAAAAACTAATTCCGTTCTCTTTAATTGCTGATTTCTTTTTTCTGGTGCTGACCTCTTCTTTTCTGGATCATTTTATCATTTGCACTTTTCCCCTCACCTTCTAATATTAGGTCCCCTATGACTCAAAAGAGGGGTCATGGTGGGAGCAACTAACTCCGTTCTGCCCCACTGCTATCGTATCCTGAGAAGAAGGGAAACTACGTTCGTGATTTTTTCCCCTCCCCCTACTTCTCTTCGCACCGTTTCGAACTCGCGATCACCTCACCTACACCTGCCGATCCCCGGAAAAGTTGGGGGATGTGTCGCGATCTGCTACACTGATTCGACACGAAGTCACAGCTCCCGTCTGACACCAAGATAATATTTATGAATAATATTTTGTGGCCATGGGCTTTTAACAGAGAATTGCACAGTCTCTTTTTAAATAGCTGGATACCTTTATTAAATACCTCTTTTACATATAAAAATAAAAAATATAAACTCTCCATTCAACATTATATTTGTACTTTGACATCGCAAAAAATCGTTTGGGCCACAGATGGGATCGTAGAATTTATAACATAATAACGTTTATAGACTGAATATTATCTGCGAATTGCCTTACGAATTATATGAAAATTATTTACTTGTCTCTATTATGGAATCTGGAGCTACACGATGAGCATGCAGCTATTTTTTTGAAAAGTGAGTGCTCATTAGGAAAGTAATTTGATTGATTTTCTATTAATTAAAATTTAACTGATATTTTGAAATTTTCCCTCAATTATTTCAGAGCATAAAACCGCGTAAATCCCGTTTTTATACTATTTTAAATTTAAAAAAAATTTAAATTTAAAGAATTTTTTAATACTAATTTCAACGTAGTTTTTGTAATATTCATCTCCTCTATATAACAAACAATAAACTCATCCTTCAAAATAGAAAAATTATGAATTGTAATTATGAATTATGTGAATGTAAAGATTCGATATATTTTAATTACTTTTAAGCAAATAAGAAAAATCGCGTTATATTTTTCGTTTTATTAGTAGTTAATAATTTAGTACATTTGAAATTATTTGATATTTTTGTAACATGATTTTTTTAGGTTAGCTATGACCTGTGTGATGTGAAAATAGCTAAGCACAGAATGTGATGACTACAGAAATCAAGCGAGGACACATAAAGAAATCAAAGCTTAAACATTATCATGCTTCGATGTTTCAGATGATTGTCGAATCTTATTTTTTTCCCTCAGAGTTTAACAATATAGTTGTTTATTTCCATTCATTTCAAAATGACGAAAAGAGGAAGTTGGAATTATACTTTTTCAGTTAGATATCATAAGCAGGAAAAAATTAAGACTTTCAGCTTATGTAAAATTAAAACAATTCAAATTAAGATTTCATTTCAAATATTTACAAAATTTTATGAATAAAAGATGTCTTTTTTATAAATAAGTATGCTAGTTTCAAGTTTCTGAGGCACGTACATAGTCAAATCGGATTACTGTATTTTGAATCTGCATTCATATATGTCTTCGCTTACACTAATATTGGAGAGGGATAGATATGCTCTTAAACTGTATTAGTACACTATCAATATAAATTTTTGGAACCTATTTAAGATTCTTTTAAATATTTTTATGAGATTATATAACGGCTTGAAATTACCATTTAGAAATTAGCATAATAATTCCCTTTTCCCCCACGTTATCTTGTTCTTTTAATCGGGTACATTTTAAATTTTCCTGTTTATCAACCAAGCGGAAGCGAAATTTAAATCTTTAGAAGAATTAATTACAAATACCTTGAGAAAAATAATTGCTCACGTCTGACGAATTGGCAGTGGCTTATGTCTTCCACAATAAAAACATGATTTGCTGCCTAAGTGAGATATTTAAGTCAGTCAGATTAATAGATTACAAGAGTGCGTGGGAAAATGAAAAATACTATAATGCTCTTTCAAATGAAAATTTAAAAAAATCCTTTTAGTTATTCCAAAGATAAGGCAAGATTCATTTTCTCTAGGTATTTTGTTAACATCACTTGAGAGTTATTGTTATTTCTTTTAAATAGTATGTTCATTTTTATTTATTTCAAATAGTATGTTCCTTAGAATAAAACTGACTGTTTTCAAAATATCTTTTATATAAAGAGATGTTCTTAGATTTATATCGCTTAATTTCATTTTTGGTAACAATTCAGTTGAAATCCTTTGAGTTTTTATAATTTTCCCCTGAAAATTATTAGAATAATAAATTATTTTAATAGTTTGTGGGATATCATGGTAGCGATGATTGAAATGCGAACTTCCAGACTTCAGCTTTAGTCATATTCATTTCCAAATTCAAAAATAAGATAATTTTCGTTGCAAAGTAATTTTATCTCAAATTACGTAAAAGACCTCTTTATTGCTATTTCTAAATGGCAATATTAAAAATTTGAACTCACCACAATTGTTCTTCTTGCGTTTACCACCATTAGAAAAATGAAATTTTATAGACGTTCAAGCTTACTTAAAAAATGGGAAGGGACAACAATAAAAATCAGTTTGTTTAGGATAAGGTATGAAAATTATCCAACTTAAAATTTGCTATTTTAAATTGCGTTATCTGGAAATATTATTAAATAATTTATAAGGAATGTTTAAATCTATTCCGTTATTTTTTACAGTAAGCTGCTATTTCTTTTCTTCGTGTAAGAAATATTAAATAAAATGAGGTTAATCCTCATCTGTATTCCAAACACTTCCATACATGGCATAGGAATCCCTCTTATTGCTTATTGACAAATGATAACACTCTAGTGTAAATAAATCGTGGTTCAAATATTTCAAGCTATTTATTTGCTTTTATAGATTTTTTTAGATGGCGTTTTTCCAGATGTTTTGCAGTTGAGCTTAATTCATTACTTCTCTAATTAATGAAGCAATTCGTAAAATGCTCTGGGGAATTCTCGCCAAGCTCACCAAAATTTTATTCAGTCAGAGAAAATAAGATGTTAAAGAAATTAAGTAGCATTCATCAGACAGGAAGTTTAATCGAGCTCGAAAATAAGCTTAACCATTTCCATATGTCATCGTTATGACTTAACTATGGAAGTTGATGACTATATGTTACAAAAATAATCTTTGAATTATCTTGAAAATCAAAAAATTACCTTTTTGAAGACATAAATTTAAATTCTGTACATTCTTTTTCGATTTTTTTAAAAATTTAATATGTAAACAGTTGCAATATTTTTAACATCATATCTAAAGTCAAACCAATTTATCAAAATATTTAATTTTATCCCTCTGTAAATGTTTAAATTAAGGATGTTAAAATTATTTTCTTTGGAGATTAATTCTGAAATAAAATTTTCATTTTATTTCTAAAAATACACATTATTTAATTTCTATCCACAGTAATTCGTTGCAGATTGATTCAATTAAATTTAACGAATTTAATTGTTGGATCAAAAAACGAAATGAAATTTTTTCGAACCATTTCTTTCTAATCATTTAGAAGCTTAGAAAGTTAATAATCTCGAGAAATAAGCTTATCGCAAAATTCTGTTCATTATTAACAATCTTCACAATGCATGGCTTCTAATGTCTAGAAATTTCCAGAAACATAATGTATATTAGGGTTTAATAACATACGCATTTTTTACTTCATAAAATAATGAGAAAAAAAAGGAAACCAAAGTAGAAGACTTGTGAAATATGGAGAATATTCTACGTATCATGTAAGCAGTGTTTACCGTAAGTTTTGAAGATAACTGAATAAAGAAACCTGATGTTTAAACATGAGAGAAATTAGGAAATAATTGCATTTTAAATTATTATAATCAAATATCTGAAATTAATATTAATTAATATAACTTAGGATTTAAAAACGCTCAAAGGTGTTTTTTTATTTGATTGATGATTGTTCCAAATTTGTCAAAATCGGTTGAAATTGATTTTTAAGCACTAATTGCTTCCTATTTTTTGAATATTTTTATTTTTATGACAAATTTCTATATCTAAGAATATCTACATAAGTCACTTGGAAATCATTATCTATTTAAATATCTACAAAATCCTATTTCCAAAAAACAGAATTTCAAAATTGAAATAGGTTTTCAAAACAAATTTTTTACAATAGTTTTATAACTTACTATTTTTAATTATCTATGCCCAATAACATTCCAGCATTTCCGATAATTACCCCTTTTAACAAACGCAAAAGAACGAAAATAAAAAATATAAATAAAAAGTCAATAGGGGAAACAAAAACTGATTCACGCTGCCACATAGTTTCACAGGGAGAACAATACAGACTTCCACTGATTTCTTGTTTACAAAGAAAGAATACAAAACTGAAATCATGGGGCTGATGCAGTTCCGAATGTAGATCAAACTCATCAACCCCTTTTTCTCACTAAAAACAATGAAGACTCCACAGCCATAATTAATATCAACCATCTTACGCCGAGCTCTTGAATATATCTCCCTGAAACCTGTGATGTCCTCAATATGTCTGGAGGCGATTGTACATTAATGGAAAAGCAAATATAATTCCCACGAGGCAAGCGCCGTATGTATACATCTTGCTAAATTCTGAAGCGAAAGGATTATTTGCCGAACATCCATTTTCGAACGGGTATTTCATTTCGACATCTTCCTGCTGACCTGAAGGCAGCTGTTAAAAAAATAAATGGGAAATGTTGAATGGAGTTATTTCTATTTTGGTTTATTTTTTATTTTTCTAATATATTCATCGGAAAATTTTGTATTTGTGTTACCGCTGATGTGAGAATTCCGTTTTATCGCAAAGGACCTTATAATTTCCTGAAAAGTCTGTTCTGTACTGTATACTGAAGGATAAGGTTTAAAGTCTAGCTGTGTGCCTTAATTTTTATGCTCTAAAAGGATGATTAACATCTTATTATTGTTTTTATTTCTTCGTTCTTCAACGCCTCACAACGTTTTAATCCGTTACCGTTACACCGTTGACACCTCTTTAATTCGTTAATTTTATTAAAAAATGATTTTAAAAACTCTATTTTTAGGCGCCAACATAAGAGACATCATTTGTCTAGACAGACGATTCTACACTACTACGAGCATATTAGTAAATATCAGTCTGAATATCGATACAAAAATTGAAATTTGACCATTATCAACAAGTAATTATTAACAATAACTTAAACAGAAAACAGGAAAGAGTATGGGGATTTTTTCCCCTTTTTCTTTTGCATTGGCGCTGTTTTCGCCAAAATTATTTATTTTTCTTTCGCACAAAACGTTGTTTGGTTTCTTGTTGATTTTTTTTAGAATGAAAACAATTCTGATCGCTAGTTTTGAATATTCAGTTTGTTCTGATAAAACACACTTCATTCGCACAAATCGAAAAAGTTCTTATTTTTTCACACAAATCAAACTCCATTTTGAAATATACGAAAAATGATTTGCCTCCATTATATTCCAAATAAAAAAATGCTCAAAGACAGAACTTGTTATCTGGACTTCCAAATTACAAGTTAGAGCAATTGGGAATGTAATAGTGTCTATATTATGAATACTATCCAAAGCATAATTTTGTTTTTTATATTAAAAACAGTATTTGTGAAGACCAGCTCAAATATATCTCATGAATGCTTCTCTACTGTTCAACAATGCGACTCTTAAGCTTTATAAATAGGCATTTCACGGTTTTTCAATATTTTTCTTTTAAGAAATATTTCGTTTATAAATTTATTTATCAGCACAGTTAAGACGTTTTAGGGTACTTAAAGTTCAATTTACCAAACCCTTTATGCCAAGTTTGTTTCGAAAACGAAGAAAATAAAGACAATTTCGAATACTTTTCCAATAATTTACAAAACACTACGATAATCCTCAGAAGTAAAGTGAAAACCTGATTTTAACCATAAGTATAGTTTTCTTTTGTTAATTATAGTTATAAAGTGAAATTGCTTATGTTTTATTTTTTTAAGAAGAAGAATCCGTAAAACGCGTTTTGTCATCGTTATCTTAGAACTTAAGTGACGGAATAACTTCATTTTCAAATTTTAAAATACTTTCTAGATAAGCTATTTCTAGAGAATAAACGCTTAAATCTAGCTTTTGATAAATAAGAGAACTAGAAGAACTTTATAATAAAATAAAAATAAACAAGTTGATGGCAAATATTTAAACTATTTTCAAATATTTTTATTTAAAAGTGCACTTGTTGATTCCGTGTGTCAAAAAAAACTTTTAAAAAATGTTCAAATATACTAATATAAAAAAATGCAAAAAAGGCTTCATTTAAGTAAAAGTCGATTTTGAAAAAAATATTAAAAATTGTTTTCCGATTAAATCTTATAGATAAATTATTTTTTCGGAAAAATTGCAATAAATTTTATTTGTTACATTCCATAGTAACAACCGTATAGTCAAATCACTTTAGTCCAGTAATGACAGAACTTCACCAGAAGGACAATTTTTTGGATAACTGAATATGTGTTTCAAAATCTTACCCCTCTTTTTTATTTTTATTTATTTATTTATTTATTTTGAAAAATTAGGGCATGATCTGTCAATTACTTAAGTTTTCACATTAATTTCCCATAATTAAAAAAAAACATCGAAAAGGTTAAAAAATGAAACATTTAAAATGATTTTCGAAAGGTAAACTGCGTCTTAAAATTACCTTAAATATTATCATATAAAAGTAATGAATTTCTGATTGTCATGACATGTAACATAATTAAGACTGCAAAGAAAATCGTCGCAAAAGTTTTAAAAGATATATAGTATATAAAGTATGAACTTGTGTCAACACGAATGAATTTTATTCTGCAAATTTTATAAAATACTAGCCGCCTTTGGCGACCAGTCGGTTCGCCAATATTAATGCCGACTAAAGGGTTAAATCATTTTTTATATAACTTGGTCTCATAATAAGTTTTTCAGCAAAATATTTTTAAGCTTCAAATTTCGATAGTCATATAATTCACTTATACTATTTTGTAGGCCTTAAGCAGTCCTGATTTTTGAACTCCGCATCTCTCTCTGATTTTTTATCAGTGCACGCAAAATTCACTTTTAAATTAAAGTGGAAAGGATGCAACTTCAATTAATATAAAGACCTTTTTACTCAGTCTAAGCATGTCTTTAAATAAAACTATGAACTGAAAGCAGAATAGTCCGACATTGAAGTTCAATACAGAAATGGTAACATTATAAATTTTTTTATAATTTATTAGATCTCAAGGAATTATTCAGCTAAAATTTCACAGGTTAATTGAAACCTTCAGTTTTTAATTTTATTTTTAGATGTATATAAATGCTCTCAATAATATTTATTTTAGGTTTATAAATATATTTCAAAAAATTGTGGTTTAAATTCCTTTGGTCTTATAGATTCATATTTGTAAAATATTCTTAATATTTCAACTTCTAAATAAATAACTAAGCACTTTTATCTTCTTTAAATCTGGCTGATCTATTCAGTTCTGAATATTGCAAGTTTAGAACAATCATCATTATCATAACCTAGACCAATTATTCTAGAGTAACACTGTTTGGCTTCTTTGATATCTTGATAAAGTGATCTAAAATCTCCAGTTTATATCGAATAGTTATGTTGAAATTTTCATAGATCGATCAGCTTTGATGATTAATTTAGTTGATAGGAATGCCACTTTTTATTTAAGAACTTATTGTCTCAAGAAAATTTTGTTAAATATGATTCACATGGCAGATGATGTATGTAAAAATTTAATTCATCAGCCTTTTTTCCGTAAATCTATAGTTATATATTTAATTGGACCAATTGCTAAGAGATTTATGTCTCTCCCAAAAATATTAAGAAATTAGATGTTGGACTCCGATTACAGAAGATGCCTTGTAGATGTTAAGCCATATTTGCCTTAAATAAAATTGTTTAATTGTATTAGTAATATATGTATAGTAAAATATCATAGAAAACGTTTCCATTTATTTTCCAAAAATATAATGTTTCATTTTATACAGACACGTGCCGAAAATGACATTTTTATATGTTTAATTTGGAATGATAGTTAATTTATTTTTTCTCGTCAGGGAACATGATATTGTTTTGGTAGAAAGTTTTAATGTCTCCGAAATAGGCGGGTAAAAATAGTTTTATATGCTTTTACAAATTTTGCATTGTTAATTATTACGTATGCTTGTTTGAAAGAAGATGCGTTTTCAAATAACTGACCTACTTTTACCAGTATAGCTTTAATATTACGTTACTTCGTTGAAAGAAGATGCGTTTTTATTTCGCATGATTCATTAAAATGCGGAGATAAATTACAATCAATAAGGCGAATTCTTTGATTTGCACAAAATATCTTCTTCACATAAATAAAACAATTCAAAAAATGTCTTATAGTTTTAATTTTTTTTTAAAAAAAATAATGCAAAAATATTTTACTACTACTGATTAGCAATTGCTTTTTGTTCGTCGTTTCTTTGAAATGACGTCATTTTTAAAGTTCGTTAAAGGTTTCTTGCTTTTAAATAATTAATCTCGCTCTCAGAAGATTATCATTGGTGCTTTTCTGTCGCACTTTTGTAATATATTTTTATTTACTTTAATTCTTTAATTGAATTAATAATTTTGATATTGCAAACGATCAAGAAAAATTATCATTTCCTATTTGTTTCATTTCATATAATCACGTGACGAAAACTGTATTTTTTTTATTTTATTTCTGGTAGTAATTAACTTTTTTTAATCAGAACTTCTGAAAATGTGATGGCAACATTTTATTAAAAGCTGATTTTTTTTTGAGATCCTCGAGAAGATAAAATTTTATTTTTATTTTATTTTTGCGAAATAAATTGTTGAAAAAAAAATGATTAAATTAAATGTTTAAAAATTCATTAAAAATAGAGTTTTAATTCGTAGATCAAAACATTAGTATCATGGAAAAGCTAATTTTTTGAGCTTTAACGTGATGCAAAAATCAATTTTGTGCCGTAATATTTTCGGAAGTTATAGCAAAAAAACGTTAAAATTTGGTTTATTTTTTAATTAATTAAAATTTTAATTAAAAATTCAAAAAAAGGGCTCCGAGGTGCACATTCCCGGCACCCAAGGTATACATATACCAAATTTGGTATCTGTAGGTCAAACGGTCTGGCCCGCAGAGCGCCAACACACACACACACATTGTGCTTTATTATAAGTAAAGATGTCATCTTTTTTACTTATTTCTTCGTGACTTTCGTAGTATATACATTTTCTTTATTTTCTCCCTCATAGCCAACACTTTTTCTCTTTTCCACCACCCATTCAAATATTGCGCCATAATCAAGAAAAACCAATGAAGCAAAATTTATCTTCATAAAATTTATTGCTTAATATTTTTCATGTCATAGACTTAAGTTTCGGATTTAATTTTATGTTTTGAAAAATTAAATACGAATAGGTTAAACTATGCTAAGAATGGATATTGCAGAATAATGTGAGAACTACAGTAAATTAATGAATGTATATTCATGTAAAATATTTAATCAAGCATAACAGTGATATAATTTCAAATTTTTCCAGGAGAAAAAAACAACCTCGATTTTTTGTAGTATCGTATCTGAAATAGGAACAAAAAAATTGCCCACAAAATCTTTAAAATCTGATAAATAATAAATCTTCTAACTTCATCATCAGTGTCATTAGAGTAAAGTCATTCTTATTTTCAGGTGATGAATTGTTTATATAAATTAGGCAATTTAATTCGTTTTTGACTAAAATAAAATGTATTCAAATTGTCAAATATATATTTATCAATTTTTAACTGTACCTGTCCTCCGAAAAATACTGGAGTTACGTTCTTGTCTTGCTCATTTTCCGGTTTCCGAAGATATGTTGTCCATTGTCCTCCTCGGTCGAAAAGTGTATCAACCCAGGCTTTTATTGTACCATGTTCGTCAACAACCTGGTAAAACAATGAGCAAAAAAGATATTTTTGGTTTAATGATATAACGATTTTGTAAAGCAATACAATATTTCCCAAAAATTATACATCACTGTCATAAATTCATCTTAAACAACATAAATAAAGAATTTAAATATAATTTATAAAAACTTTTTTATTAATCTATTAAAAAGTTGAATCGTTTATTTTTTAGTATTTTATCTTTAATCGATAAATTCGATATTATAAATATATTCTTTAAATTAAAAGTTTCTTATATTTAAAAGAAATGGCGTACTGAAGAAAAATAAAAATAAAATAAACAGCCCATAATTAAATTCTAGTTCTATTAAGATAGAGTATTGTCAATACAATAAAAATGCACATTTTTTTAGAATATCCTTAGAGCATCAAATTTGCATCAAAATCTAAATGTAAAATTCCATTTTTACAAACATGATAGAAATCAAATTAAATAAAAATGTATGAACAGGATTCCACAGTTTAGAAACAGTGGATTATATATATGAGCTTTACATGCCATTAAAAAATCCAGGTATATTAATATAAAAAATGTTTACCTTAAACAACATTGTTCAAATATTAAATACAATATAAAAAGCAAATTGTATTTTTTCTTGTACAATCATCAAATTTATAAAATATAAGTTTCATAAATAAAAATTGTCCATTATTTATATAAAATTAAATGAAATTATTAATATAACCTAACACCGTTAACAAAGCAAAGCTATTATTGAATAGATATATTCAATATCTAAGTGCAATATGAAAAAGAAGATGGGGAAAAAGGTTACTTTTTAACTTCTATCCTCTTTCCACCCAAAATCTAATATGAGATTTTATATAACTTTCATACAGGCTCAAACTTAATTTTTGATATCTTCACAATGTGTAAAATTTACTTTATATCTATATTAATTGAAGAATATAGAATGAATTTTTGTAATTTTTTTTAGTTTAAAATTTGGAAATATGTAATTCTCTCTTTCACAGCATTAGCTATACGAATCTTCATGTATGTTACCAATTCTGTTACCAATTCAAGCAGTGTTGTCATAATTACATGACAAATGTGACTGGCATGACATGACAACTTCGAATGTGAGCGTGTACATAGAGGCAAATTTAATCCTGGAAAATTCCTTCAAAAAATAGCACCACGTATTTGAAGTAGAGCATGAACTTATATTATTATAATAGAATGTTCTTAATTAATTCCTCTAAACTAACTTAAAATTAAGAGTATTCTGCAGAAAAGTCTTTAATAGTTATGAATTAGCAAACACCTGATTGCGGTTCTTTTTCTCTTAAATGCAACCTGGTTTCTAAATCGGTGAAATCAACTTCTGGATGTTACAGTATTCCTCACCAATGAATTCCGGGTTTTGAAGTATTCCAACATTTATTTTTTTAATAAAATTAACTAAAAATAATTGTGATTAATCTCTTAAAAAATAGTTCCCTTCGCTTCATAACCGTTATTGTTATTTATTTTTAGTTAATGAAATTTACTAAAAATAAATGTTAACAATCTCTCATAAAATGCTTCCCTTCACTGCATAACCGTTATTGTTATTTATTTTTAGTTAATGAAATTAACTAAAAATAAATGTTAATAATCTCTCATAAAATACTTCCCTTCACTGCATAATTGTTATTGTCCTATTTGAAACAACACAATATTCAACGTGTATTATAACCATCTGTGCTAAACAACAACAAAAAAACCCGAAAGCACCAATCTGTCGCGTGATAAAACGAATCCTCTATCAAACTTACCATTGAAAAGTATTTTTTTAAGAAAAGGGCGTAGTGGTTTTTATACTCAGCGGGGTAGTAATATCCTTTAAATTTGAATTTAAGCACAGTGACACTTTAATTTCAATTCATTTGTCCTATTTCTCAGGCAGGCGCCTCTTCGCAGATAAGCTTCCACTAATACGCCTACTCTGCGCTCATTTCGTATTTATTCCTTCTGTAATATTTATTTCATTTCTATTGCTGATGGCATTAGGGATTAAGAGTGTTATTGTTCACCTGTTGGACTATGCAGATACCGAAGGTGACTACTTCCATCTATCTCAGCCCTACGCTGTGATCTCTGGGCAACCTGCCTTATCATTCAACAGAAGTCATGGTTAAAAGTTTGGTTGATAATGCGCGTGAAGGACTTGCTCGAAAATATTCCCAGGAATCTTAATTCCTGACTTCCAATGAAAGTTAAATAATTAAACTTAAGATGTGTGGGATTCATGAGACTCACAGTAGGTGGCAATATTTTTAAAAAATATGAATAAAACTTCTCTAAATTTGCATTGTAATATTTCCATTTCTTTCTTTATTCTTACTTGACTGTTCGTTATTTGAACAAAAGAAAATTTTATTTCATTGAAATTATTTATGCATTCATACATAGCAAACCATGCAGTTTTTTAAAAAAGAACAATATTTTTCAAATAAGAACAAATATCTTTCTTTTATTTAAACAAAAATAATCCATAAAAGAAAAATTTACACCAACTCAAGGATTCGAAATTTTTTTAAAGAAAAAAAAATTAAAAGGAGAAAAATAAAGTATCTATAAACTAAGGTTTTTATAGCTAAATAGAGGTTTTAATTCCTAAAAATAATTTTAAAATAATAATATATTTTATTGCAATTACATAATTTTAAAAAATCAGCAATGATATTTTTCTAAGAATTTTTTTTCTGATGAAACTATGTATAAACTTTAATTGCACGAAATTGGAAAATCCGTTTTATAGTTTTTCTGGTTTTGAATTATTATTTTACAATGCACACGTAAATGTATATGCGTGTGTGTGTGTGTGTGTGTGTATTTAGCACAGTTTATTATATTGGTCCAAAAGATATTTAATATGTCATAAACTCTAGACAAATTCGAAAGCTAGGCAAAATACTTTAACTTAAATTCTTTTAAACAAGCGTAATATGTTTTATATTGCCAATATTTGAATTCTGCTTTTTCATAATAAATTCAACAAATTAATCTCTCGTACAAATACAAACAATATACAAATGCCATCACTTAATAAATTATAAGTTGTCTTATAAACAAGAAAATTTGTTTTAAGGCTACAAGTTGTTCACGATAAATTTCAATGATATACACAATAACATTTTTTCACAAACATGTATTATTTCAGTAGGGTTTTATTACTTAAATTAAGCTCTGAATTTTTTGGAATTCATATAAATATTTGAATTCATATCAAAGTGGGTATATTTCAATCAAAAAGTCTCTGAAATTTAAACACGTTTCTCGGAATGTCGGAAACAAAAAATGAAGCATTCCTTCTGTGTAAGCAAAATTCCTTATTCCATATTATGAGGAGACATATATATATATATATATATCGTTCAAGTATCATTTTAAGGGAAAAACACAACTAGTAAAAAAACATAATAAAAGTCTACAAAAAAGGCAGGTTGGTGTTTACTGCTAATGAAAATATTAATCTTTTCCGTATAGATAAAAGAAGAAGAAAAAAGCATACAAATAAAGAAGTTTTGCAAGATTTTTAAGGCTTAAGTCAGATTTCAATTTTCATCAACCTACTATGCTTCTGTCATGCAAGATTCCTTTTAACTTACCGAAAAGAAAGTTCTCCAGACATTTTGTTATGTTTTTATCCTACGGATTTTCCAAACTATTCTTTTTTATTTTATTGAGGGTGTTACGATGTTCATCCGTTTCATGGTTTCTAAATATCTTTTAAAAACGCATGCATTCGAAGTGTTGTGTTAATTGTGCATAATTCCACCATTTACAAAACAATGTTGCGTGTAACACCTAGTTACGGAATGTATTTGCAACGCAGATTGTCTTGCATACAATACAGGTCAAAGTTATACTAAGGTTTTAAGCAACTTCAACCTCTGGGTCCTATACGTTAGATCAATAGAATGACTTGTTAGTTTTAGATAATATTTTATTATCATAAGAAGTATTACCTTGAGAATCTAAGAAATTTTTATCTTTTCTAGTAACCCATATGGAAATTTATTTTTTTAATACTTTTGATAAACAGCAACAGGAAATAGTCCGTTTTACAAAGATTTTTTTTGTATGTTTATGACAGCCAGAATATTCTATAACTGAATATCAAATTGCGTCATTTTGTAGACAAAAAACATATTTTTTATATAATATATAATTATATGGTGTGTTCATAAAGTAGTAAGTTCCCTTATCTTGGGAATTGCCAAATGAAATTGGATATTTAACTCAAGAATCAGTTATGATTTCATTAAAACTCAAGAATTAGTTAAGATTTCATTAAAATTTCAAAAAAAAGAAGAAACTAACATTATTTTACTTGTTGAGACTATCGGAATTATTTATAATTGCACTCCACAAAGTCATAATTAATAAAAGACAATATACTATATTAAGAATATTTCATTTATCCAGTTAATGACTCAACACACGTGACGTCACGCTTAATTATCAATCACAGATGAAAACACCATTTAACATTTGACTACATGTTATCTTACGTTGATTCCAAACTTAAAATGTTACAACATATTTAATGTATATCAAATAAGTATGAATTACCTCTCGTTGGATATAATTTTATAAAGTGTGTAAAT
This sequence comes from Argiope argentata, assembly GCA_026289955.1. NCBI lineage: Eukaryota > Metazoa > Arthropoda > Arachnida > Araneae > Araneidae > Argiope > Argiope argentata. The sequence goes on along the minus strand of JAOUZG010038069.1, from coordinate 1,106,400 downwards.
TAGTGATATAAAAGTATTGAATTAAATTAGTTACCATTTCAGTATGGATTTCATTGCATCTTTTCTTTTATTTATGTTTTAGGATAATCCTTAATAAAATTTAAGCAGTATTTAAAATATTAGAAAATGTAGTTAATATGTTATCATTATTCAGCCGAAATTTAACTTGATTGCAATGTTTTAATGTCTCATCAAATTTCTTCAGAGCTTTATCTAGGGAACAATTTATTCATAAACAACATGATTTTTATCAAGAAAATATTCATATATATTTTTGAACTATTTTTTCAAGAAAAATTACACAATTATAGATAGTATTTTCACAAATACAATTAAACATTTCTATGCAATTTTTATGAAAAATTACAAATATTTTTTCTGTTAATTAATTTTAATATTGAACAGAACCCAATCGTTTCAAACTGATATTTATTCAAACATTTTCTTTTCTATACTAATATATTATACTAATTTACTAATAATTATATTTTTAAAAGTTTAGAATTGATCGGATGACTAACTTAAAAACTAATTTCATTTACCACCGATACGTTTCCGGGATTATTTTTTTAATAAATTTTCAAGCAATAATATTTAGCGAACACCTTTGAAAATATTTTCTAAAATCTTATCTTGAGTTCATCAAATGTATTGCAGTGAATTGAAGTAATCCAAAGAGCTCATTTCTCTACCCCACCAATTGGTAGGCGTGCGAAAACTCTGCCACTGGAAATTAAATTTTTTCAAAGGAGGTTCGGAATAATGCGGGTATTTAAGAAAGAACTCCCCGACTCAGAATTTCTTTTAAAGCCGAAACCGTTTAAGTAAAAAAAAAATTCGAAGAAGAAAAAATTCTACAATATGAATCATTGCAGTTTATAATGATTGCGTTCGAGGGATACTTAAAAGAGGTTGAAGCGCTTCATATGGAAAGTGGTGCAAGAACAAAATTTTACCTGGCTGCATATGCATATTGGGAATTCGGAAAGTGAAGAAATAAGATTAATATGGAAATGAATAAAAAGTTGTCGTTACTTTTTATCTTATATACATTTTAGTCTTTATAAATTAGTAAACTTACTGGTATCATATTTTTGTTGACATTTAGCAACTACGTCATGTCAATATTTAAAAGCATAAATATATTTTCTCATAAAAATAAATCATCTGCATAAAAGCAAATATATTAAAATAATATTGTTTGATAATATCAATTTTCTCGAAATGTCAATAGTAAATAAAGTAATGTTGTTTATAAAATATTAATCTTAAACCGTGTGTTTAAAATATGCGCATATTAAAATATTTTATTTTATATAATTTTAACTTTTTATATTTAGATTAATTTTGAATTGGTAAGTCAACTGATTTCATGAGAATTATTTAAAATATAATGTTAATTTTTTTTAAAAATACGTTGAAATTGGTGATGTAAAATAAATTTTCCCTAAGCGGAATTTTGATCTTATAGATCGTTAAATGCTCAATTGTTTTCAGATATGTTTCTAGTCATTTAAAAATGTATTTGCTGGATGTAAAATACAGTATTTTAAAAATACTGGATTTCTTACATTGACTCCTAAATCCATTGTTATAAATTGTAAACTATTTTATTGTTATTATTTCCTCTTTTTAACTTTAGGCTAATCTAACTTGCAAGGACATATTGATTATAATGGATTTTTTTTTTACTTCCAAATATCACCCTTTCTACAAATTATCAACATGAAGTTGCAATTATGAGGCAACAACTTTTTTATTTGTTGCTTACATTTTCATAACTAGAGGTTTATAAACACTAACTATTTATTTCATACCTGGAAGTGACAAGCTATATTTCTAATTGGGTAACTTTTTTTCTTCCACATATTTACTCAAAATTATTCCGATGATACTGCGTCATTATCTATTTTTCATATAGACATACATCTAAAAAAATATGCAAAAAAATGTTATGAATTCTGATATGAAAATTTTAACAGTTTTGAAAGAATGAGGTAGCATATTTAATAGTCCTTCGTGCATTTTACATTAAAAAATGAATGTTCTGCCAGTTAATTCTTTGTCTGAAGTAGCAGTCTGTGCCTTGGATGAACGCAAAACCATTCATTGATTGAAGGCGTCCATATTCTCAAAAGTGTACTTGCACCACTATTCCTTTGTTTCCGATTGCAACTGATGAAATCTGCACTCCTTTGAGAGGGCATCTCAACGCCCCTTCGTCAGTGAAAGGAAGATTTCATCTCTTCTAATGACCACACCTTTTTCGAGTCATATCAGATGGTGTGGGGATAGCATTCCAATTGTCAACAGCTTCCAAAGTTCTCGAAAAAGGCTACCTGCGGCATCCAAAAGCCCCTGCTCTGTATTTTGGAGGAATGTATAATTTCCCATCTCACTCCTTTTCCCATTAATTCCAACCGAATGCCAAAATCTCACGTCTTTTGTGCGAGGAGGAGCACGGGCCACTAAAGATGTCTTTGTAGAGATGATTGCATTTTCTTTCAATGGAGAAGGGTAGCTTCCAAGTAAACAAGTAGTACAGAATTATCTTTTTGTTCGGCAGTATGCCAGTGGCAGACTTATCCTGTTCGCGCTCTCAGATGCCACTGGAAATTTCGAACCCAAGTTGAATAACACTGCTTTTGAATGGATGGCTCGAGTCGATTCTTGTAATCAACCAATCGGACGAGAAATCCATCTTTTCGAGTTCATTTTAATTTGCAATTTCTTAGAAACCCTTAGTTTGCTGCAAACATGCTTATTACCTGAGTGTGTAAGTCCAGGTTCCTCTCATCATTTTTCTTCTTGTTTTTTTTAAAGGAATAAGATTTTAAAAAAAATAGTGTTATACAATTTTGTTGTAATATGACCAGAAACAGAAATTCCGAAATCAAAAACTGTTCAATTTGTTTGTGAATTTTGCCATGTAATTTATTTTTACTTTCCTATAATATATAATTTAAAACCCACGTGATTTTTCCTTCATCGAATTTATTTGCTTTTTACATTAAATTTCTTGACTTATAATTTAGTTCAGGTTTGATATGCGTAACTTGAAATTGATTTCCATAGATCTGCTAAACAGCGATCATCAGATGTTGGCTGCTTTAAACTTTTCAAACCCATTTTTAAAAAATATTGTCCATTTCTCTTGTATAGGCAGTAATTCGTGATAAAAATAATTATTCATATTGATCCTTGTTACAATATATGCCTCATTAAAAAAATAATAATAACAAATTTGAAAAGTAAAATTTTTTTCATGAACTTTGAAGAGCGGGTTTAAATATGGTGTAAAAGTATTTATATTCCTTTTATTAGGATAAAAGATTCATATTTTTAAATATCTTTGAAGAAATCTTCTTAATTATAAAAAGTGCTTGTATATTGATAAAATTGTTAATACATCGGTGGGATTGGGATAGCCTAGTTTGCAGGGCGTTGGATTCGCATCCGTTGGGCTGCGAGTTCGAACCCATTAGACGAAGACTCTCCGTGTGTGTGGTATCTGGCGCAAGTTAAATCTGTCGTCATCACAAAGTCCTCCATATTGAGAGTAATATCACTGAAGGTATTGGGTTAGAAGTGATTGTTCTCTTTTCCAGATCTAAGTTACGATCTGTGGATGAATGAATGAAAAGCAAGAATGAAATCCGCCCCCTAAAAAATGCTTTGTGACATGCGTGAAATAGAAGTCAGACTTCTTCCCTCGGGTGCTCAGGAATCCATACCCTCAGAAGCTACTGAACCTCTCCTTCTGTTATAGACCGAAACACGAGAACAACAATATATCAATGGCTTTATTAATTTCATTCTCATCTTAAGATTAACTTAAGTTTTGCCATTATGGAACCACTTCGAATTATTGATAATTCAAGATTGAAAATTAATCAATTTTGAAAAATAAATTGCTATTTTCAAATTCATAAACAAAAGTTACTAGAACTATAAAAAAAATAAGTGCTTAAACAAGCATCTGCTTAATTTTTTTTCATATTTCGTATTATAGATGAAATAAACCGAATATTATATGAAGAAAACTGCGAATGATGATAAAAAATCCGAAAGTTAATCAAAAGTCTCCTTGGCTTTTTAACGTTTATTTCAAACTAAAATGTGTGAATAATCAAGGGATAAAAAATATTTAACAAACTTTTTAAGTAATGGTGTCTATATTTCAAAATAAACTGCTTTCGTTTTGAAAAAATCAATAGCTATTTTGAAATCTGAAAGTTGATATACAAACAGTATTTGAAATATCAAAAGCTTCTCCACGGGATTTTATTTTATTTATAAAATAATATATTTAGTTGAAAAGCATTATTTTCTATCTAATAGTTGGTGATGACGAAGCCCATTTATGCTAGAAACGATTCCGATGAGAAATCTTAGGTATCATTAAGTTCATGGTATTTCTACACGTTACGCACAGTTTCAAAAAAAGTAGCATGATTCTCTTCAAGGAAGGTCAACTTCGGCTTCTGACTCTGAAAAAGCTCTCGTCTGAAGGTCAAGTCATTCATAAAAGCTCATCTTGAAGGTTAGATTTATTAGAAGAAAAACATTTAGACCTACTCATCTTTCGAGACATGTGATTTGCCAGAAAAAAATACTATAATCTATCAACATTGGGGAATGTTCTAGCATCTGATAATAAAATTTATATAACATCTTCGGGTGTAAGTTGGTGCATTGACCATAAAATATTTTGTTAACTTATGCATTGAAAGTTAAAAAATATAATAACTTAAATTTTGAGAAAATTGGCAAATGAAGACGCAGAAATTGCATTACTCAGCAACAATTTAAAAAAATATTTCTTTAACATTACGAGAAGAAAAATAATTAATACAGTTTCATTTAGGTTTTATAAGCACACCCAATACATGCTTTATTCTCGGATGTTCAAATATTTTTTTGATAATTTTGAGAAGGAAATGGAGATATTATTATTCTAGAATCCTATCTTAACAGAATTTGAAATTATGATGCTTCTCTCAATATGTTCTTTATATAATTTCAAAACAATGCTTTTACCTAAATAAGTTAAAGTCCTCAACAAAAGTTTTAGCTTCTGTAATTTGAGAAAATATTAACAAATTTAGTTATTTTTAATTAAAAACGAATTAAATATATACATTTAAATGAACTAAAAAATAACTTTTATATTAATATATCAAGACATTGAAAACTTTTTTATCGAAATGATAGCAAAGATACTTTGTTCTTCATTCGTTGAAGATCCTATTCAAAAATCATTGTATTTCTATTTACTTCAATTTAAAAGAAATTTTTGTTTCCATATCTCAGAGATATTATTCGTTATTATTTCTTGTATTAATTTCGTCATATTTTAACTTATATTTGATTCATTTTTTTGTCTCTTAAAACATTTTTTAAGTATTAAGTAAACTATCTCGGAAAGATACCGGGCTAATCAATAAATTAAAGCATTCATGTATACCATTATAAATGTTTAGATTCTCCTTTAATCTTTATAGTAATTATTTGTTAATTAATGAAAACAGATTTTGAAATTGTAGCAAAGTGATGCCAACTAAGAAAAACTAATCAGAATAAATAGGATCAAAAGACACAACTTTAATCATTTTCGAGTTATTAGAAATTTAAAAAAAATTGCCATTAAATAAAAAGTCAATTAAGAAATTATTTTTAAAAAAGAACGTAATAAATCTATATAATTAAAAACAATTTTTAATTCTCATAAAATAGTCAATAAACTCAGAGTTATATTAATTACAATGAAATAAAAGTTCATAATAATTTTTATATGAGATTATATCACGAAAACCCAAAGAATTGTTAGTCTAACAAAATCAAAGATGAAAATTCCAGGCAACTTCCATGTTATTTACTCAGTGCATTCGAAGATAGCGTGTGAAATTCTGTCGGACATCATTGTTATCTGTACACACGATGTTAAAAGTAAACGTGCGGTAAATGCATGCTGCATTTGTAACTAAGGTAATTACATTCCAAAAATACAAAAGTGTGTCTCACTGCAGTGTTTGCCCAAACTTAAAAGGGAAGCTTATTTACGGCTTTTATGACTGAAACACTTTCTCATTACTGCGATTGTCAGAATGCTATGTCAATAAAGAGACTAAACTTTGATTGCCCAATGGTATGGATCGTTTTATTCTTGCATTGCTTAAATATTAGAAAGACGGAGCATTGGCACGAATGATTGTGATGGACTGCGTTGCTCGTGTAACACGCAAATGATACTAACTCATCTCGATTATTGGTAAATCCAGAGCAGAGATTTCGATATTGGGGGCTGTACTTTTCTGCAGTTTTAAGGAAAAATTCGAGAAAGCAAAATTGAAACCAGTAAAGAAAAATAAAGCCTCTATATGACCATAAATTAGTAATATATTTGTAAGTAATGCAAATAAGAGATATAAATATCCGTAGTTTTATTATTTATAAATCAGAATCAGTTTTAAAGTACACTTACCGATAAGAAAAATTTTTGGTATTTTTTTTAATAGCAGTAACATAAATCAAATTAGAATGTAGTTGGAAAACATTCAATTTTACGGAAATATCATTCGTTATATCTGAAAAAATGGACTATTTTTTTAATGGACAAAATTTAATTAGCATAGAATGGGTTACATTTTACATTCTGTGTAATGACGAAATTTTGCATGAATCTTACTGTATGTAAACACTGTCTGTAAGAATTAATGCTGTATTTGTTTACTATGTACTTTTTTTATTTCCTATTCGTTGTCTACTAAATGGCAAATTAAATATTAAATGAAAAAAAAAAGTTTCCAACAACAAGTTTTACTTGATGACCTCATCAAAATATACTCGCACTAAAAAATTAAACTCAGAAAAAATTTAAATCAGGTAAATCAATGGCGTTAGGGGGCTATACAATTTCGGAATGTTTTTTAATAGTATTGTATAAAAGATCCAGATTGTGCGCTCTTATCTATAAATTTCATACGCAGTCTATCTTACAAACGAATGTAGTTTTAAATGTGAGTATCATCCCCTTTTCAATCCATTTGTTTTTTGCTTTGATTAAAGAAACACTTAGTAAAACACAGCTGCCATTAAGCACGCAAATCCACAGAATGTTGCATACTTTTTTTAATTAGAAAATGAAAGCGGACATACTTTTATGATTTGTTTTGTTTTGTTTTTTCTGTTTGTAGGATAAATATACACAAATGCAGTTTCCGATGGGTTCAGAGTAATTTCTCTGTACATCATCGATAACTTGCAACGAAATGGATTAACTTTTATTTCTTTTTCTCTTGCTGAAAAAGAAGAATTATGATTTAAAATTCTCAACTTCATTTCCAGCACTTAACTAAATAAAGAAATAGTTTGGTGTTGTGTCTATCTGCTTGGTTCAAAATTAAATATTTATTTTAAAGAAGCATTTTTTAAAATTAACTACTTAGTGCATATTTAACTGATAAAAGTAATAATCTGAAGCTTTTTTTTGCTCATTGTGTGTGTGTGTGTGCGCGTGTGTGTGTGTGTGTGTATGTGCGTGTGTGTGTGTGTGTGCGCGTGTAAAATCTGAATTCTAAACTCAACAACGTAAACTTATAAATATAAAATTTTACTAAAGCTTCAGGTTCTGCTCCATGAATAAAAGCCAAAAACTTAGTTATTATCTTATAAAATTAATAAATAAAATCTTAAAAAATGAATGGTTTAGAAAAGAATACTAGTTTCAAAATATTATTATTCATAAACAAATAAATAATATTATTGTTATTACTTGTGATAAGTATTTTTATTACTATGCCAGAACATGATATTGTTTTGGGAATGAGGTTTGGGGCGTGAACAAAAATCCATAGGCGAAAAATAAAAATATTTAAATCTGCACGAGCATCTCAAAAAATTATCCTTTAATAACGCGTTGCCATTACCTTTACAGAAGCTCTGATTTGAAAAAATAAGTTAATTTCTACAGCCAATAAAACCTAGAAAAATGTCATTTTGAGCATGTGATGATATGAAATGATATAAAAAGGAAATGGGATATTTATAAAAAAAATGCGAGACAAAGTCTTTTTTATCCTTTGCAATACCAAAGGTATTAATTCAATGAAACAGTTAAAATGCATAAAAATATCATTTAACTTGCACGAGCACATGGTGCTTGGCTGTTCAAGAAATGAAGTTCTGACATGATATATTGAAATATGCATAGCAGATTTCATTTTAATCTTTTTTGCATTTGTCTTTAATTCTTCTAGATTCTGATTCCTTTCAAACGGCAATTGGAACCTTGAACTTTTAAAAGCAATATATTGAAGAAAAGATGCAAGCACTTCCAGTTTAGATTAAACCATAGATAACATGAATACAAAGCAAATAAAGGGTTCTTTTCAAGTGAATTTTTGTTTTCAAAAATATTTACATCGGCTTTTTTTTACACTGCTGTTTTTATTTATTTATTTTTACTAATCTCTAGTTTTATAACCCACATACACAAAAGTGTAGTTTCATTTTGTCCCAAAACTTATTATAAAACTTTTTTTAATCTTTACAAAGCTATTAAATACTTTTGCTTTTTTCAAAACTAAGTATATTTATTAGATGATCATATTAACTTATAAATTGGATTATGTTCGCTTTGATAAAAAGCACATCAAGTGTGAATTCTTGATCATCTATTATTCATTAAAAAAAATAAGGCATTGATTCATCAAAAATGATGAAACCTAAAAAATAAAAAGACAGAAAACTTAATAATAAACTAATTTATAGCTGCATTGTTAGTCACTATGGTTTGTATAAGCGTGAGACAGACCTAAAATAAATTATTTTGTACAAACGTAAAAGCACATTTTTTAAAGATAAAAACTCAAACTCTTTTTTTGCTTGAAAAAATAATCTTAATGGAATAAAATTTCTTAAGTAATTTTTCAAGTTGTATTGTTTTCTAATTCAAAACTTTATTAGGAAGCTTTATTTTATTTTATTTATTATTATTTAAAAAATCCCGTGTTAGTCTGAATTGATCTATGAAACAGAAACAGATCGTTTAAGATACCGTGCTGCCATCTGTAGTAAAAGAAGTCAGCTTTCAAAAAAAAGAAAAGGAAAGAGTGGTGCCATCTATGTAGTATAAATTAAACTATTTAAATAAAGCTTCTACCTATTAATTAAAGTACATGAAAAATCTGAAATGAACTAAAAACTGATATCTAGTATCAAATATAATATTGAGAATGATTTAAAAATTTTCAAATTTGTAGCATTTTTTAAGCCTATTTCGTATATATCTACATTTTTTAACTTCATATTCTTCTAGATTAAAGTATTAAAATATTCTAGTAAAATTATTTTATTGTCAGAGAAATCCAAAAAAAAATTCATTATAATAAATAACTAGATTGAACGCTAAGTATAGCATAGATTGAATATGCAAGAAAATAATAACTGATAAATCCGATAATTATTTTAAAGTAAAAAATTCAACCCTTTAATCGGCAACCATGCTTTAGTTTTAATTTTTATTCCTCAGAAACTTTTCAGTTTAAAGTTGCGGAAACGGTAAATATTTTAAAAATATGGTGCAGTAAGAATTAATTTTTTAGAATAAATTTTGGTAAATTATTGCGGAAAACAACAAAATTCTATTTAATAATTAATTGATCAAAGTTCTTGTTTCAATTTCAAAAAAAAAAAAAAAAACCGTTCCTCATTTCCTGTAGCAACTTATATCTGTGATAAATTTAGTAATTTTATATTAAATAAATTATGCTATACATGCATTTTCCTTTACTGTTAGTAGAGATTAAGAAAATATTAATTGTTTATTTTTTGTGCTTCGAAATTAAAAGAAAATATTAAATAATAAATTAACAGCGAAATTAATAAATTTAACAAATCACTTGTTAATGTAAACTTTACAAAATTGGAACAATTGTTTATTAGAATGTCAATGAATTTTTTGTCATTTAAATCTTCGAATTTCCAATGAATTATAGTATATATTCGTTTATTTTAAACAAATGAAAAGAACATTTTTAGATCTAGATTCTTACATTTGTAGGTCGTTGTTGTTGTTTGTAATTAGAACAATTACACCCCTTTTTGTTTTATATGGAAACATATAACTTCTAGATATCTCATAAATTATCACTCCCCCTCCCCTTTAGACATCAACTTTGCCTTGAGATAAAATTTTAATAAAAACCGTTTCACTATACATTCTCTGTGTTTAAAAAAATACAATTATAGTAATTTTCAGCATTAGTTCATGTACTTCAGAAAATTTTTACTCGATATGATGAATCGCGACTTACGGACATGTCATTAAGGTTCCCTTTTTTTCCACCGCTTTCCATTTTTGAAAGATATTGAAAAACACATTTTTGAAAAGCTTTTAACCACAACAAATTGACCATTTCACCATGCTTGCAAGCAGAGAAAACCTATAGTAATGTTCTATATTTATTATGCATGTATAACTTAAAATAATATTTTCTCTTGTTGCAATGAAATGTTGACTAAATAAATGCTATTAATAGAATAGGAGAAGAGTCGGCAGTCGAATTCATTGTAACTAAAGAGAATTTAATATTTAAAATTTAAAAGTATCGACTTCTAGAGAGGAGAGTAAAATGTGAACAAATTAAAGAATCCTGTAATAGTATGTGTGAATTCTTAGTAAATACTAATTTATAGAATTCTAATTTTTAGAAAAAATATTGTAAAATGAAAAGACAATAGAGGATGAGAAGAAAATTCTTATAAGAAGAACTCCATTTTCTGAAACCCATTAATGTATCTTTTTTATAATTATAATTCCTAATGTCGAATTTGTTTTATTTTATTCTATTAGTAGAAAGAAGATATATTTAGAAACATTTTATTATATATATATATATATA
>JAOUZG010038069.1:1077763-1095096 GCA_026289955.1 Argiope argentata | reverse complement strand
AGCGACAATCATTAATCAGGTCCATGGTAATTAGCAGAGAACCGCTGGGGGAAGAATCACGTGATGTCAAGGAACAACCAATCCCATTAGCAGATGGCAGAAGTGTAGATCCGAAAGCGACCGACCGGGCAACTTCGGCTCTGTTGCGATTACTACAGCATCTGGACTTAAGCCCTTTAATTAAATCGTTTTAGTTTTACCATGCATTTAACCCTTCGTGGACTGGAGTGGAACAGTGGTAATGAAGGCACAGATTCGACTGATAGGCTCGAGGGAGGAAGAATGCATTAGAGGGGGTGTTGTAACTTGTCGATGCAGAGGTGTATCCGTAAGCTTCATTTTATGTCAAATTATACCAATGATGATTTGGAGACTCGATCAAATGTGTGCAATTTGTTATGTATTACAAAAGACTTCATATAAAGCCGATGATCGAATTCATAAATATGTGTCTAGTCGTAGCGTTAGAAATCAACAAATAAAGTTTACAAATACAAGTTCAGTGAGCAATTCCTAATCCGTATAATCAATTATCAGAAATAAAAATTAGTGACTTCAAGTCGACATCTAGAGAAGATAAAAATAACATATTCTTGATCAAATGTACAAAATCTATTAAAAAATTAAAATTGAATAAGTTGCTGGATAATTTTCCAAGATTAAAATTTCGTAAAATTATATCATTTTATTTATTTATATATTTATTCATTGATTTCAACTCGTGTTACAACTGTATCGAAACGAAAAAATAACGCCATCTTTGAGATAAGCTATTGGCAAATAAAACTCAAATTTGCTTTTTATTATCTGCAATAGATGGCAGCAGTATTCGAGATTCTGAGTAACCGAAAAAATGAGTTATAGTGATTGGGTGCTTCTACTCAACAAATACTTTGACGACTAACTCATTAATCACAAACTTTTAAATTACAAATCAGAAAAAAATCTAAGCAAATAAAATTACATTTTACTTTTATTGATCAAAAGAAAAACAATTCAGTATTTATTTCTTCAATTAGTGTTGTTTTAAAGTATTTTTAGTGACTATTTGAGTCAGAAAAAGAAGAAAAAAAGATGATGTTATTTTTTTTTCTTCTTTTCATAGATTTATAGTTCATTTTTATTTCAAAAAATAATATTTTTTGTAATCATCATTTACAGTTTATAATCTATATGATTTATGCACATATTTTACACAATTTTCCACGAAAAAGATGGGCTTTTTCTTTTAATGCTGTCTGTAAAATGAACAAGAAAGAGAGTAGATTTGCCATGTAGGCAGTGTATTGGTTAAGGAAGAAAACTGTCTAAACTCATATTTCTGCATCAGTACGAAAAATCATGGCGTACATCCAAAAAATGCGCAATGCTTTTCTTTTTAATGGATAAATGGATTATTTGTGGGAATTATTAAAGTATTTATTCAGCCCTACATCACAATGCCGAAGAACAACGTCGATTTAATTTACAAAGCATGTTATTATGTTAGTTCATGATTAAAATGGTCTCTCATATCGATTCAATTTTTTTATTTCAATCTAGATCCCCCTTAGTCATTTTCTACAAAGAATAATTAAAATAAATTCAATGTAGAATTTCCAAGCATTTATTAAATTTTATTAATCTTTTTACGGATATTTTAGGCATTTTAGCATTTCTAACATGCATTTTTGCAAGAAGAAAATTAGAAAAATATTCAAATACACATTTTATTTTCTAAATGATTTCCAATTTTCTATTAAAATTTTTTTCATAAAACAACATTATCTTGAATTAAAAGTATTAGCGGTCCATATAAACTTTGCATTCTTATAGTTACGTCAAAAAGGGAAAGTCCCCTCCCTTTTTATACAAAAATGAGGATCAGGGGTTGAAGCATCCATATTTATTCTTCCCCTAACGGTCGACGATGGGCTTTAATGAAATCAACGTATATTCTAAAAAGGCTAAAAGATTGGTCACACTCTCATTGTATTTCTCGCACCAAACGATCAACGCCTAGTGATTTATAGTCTGCGCGTTGCAAAGGGGAAAGGAAAAAAAAGCAAAAGATCGTCTGCCACGACGGCATTCACACCCCCGATCGAACGGTCGGAATCAATGGGCTACAATGGACCCATCGCACAAAAGGTCGAATGTGTACATCTAAAAGGGATGGTAAGGGGAAGGGTGTGAAATATGATTAATAATTTGATCTCATGATATACCTTAATCTATGAGCCTAGACTATTGTAATGAAGATGTATCCCGGATATATATTAACCATTTTCAGATTTTTTTTTATTGCTCCCAAAAGAAACAACGATCTTTTCTTATTCCCTTAACGTGATTTTACAAAAGCTGCAGAAACTTTAAAATGCAGGAAAAAATTCGTTTAAATTTTCTTATGTGCTTTAATTTAACTTGGCTTATTAATCAAATTTAGATTGTAAAACAATAATTATGTTGCTATGATTCAGTTCTGCTTATTTAATTTTTAAAATAAATAATAAAAAAAGTATTTTATTTGATCAAAATATTGGCAGTAGACTTTGGGGAATTTCTTGTGAGTCTAAAACTATAGAAATCAACTTGAAGAATCCTCACTCTCTTGTTTTTATAAGCATTGTTTAAAAATATAGCGTCATATTAAGTAACAATATTTAATGTTAGAATGATTTTGAAGTGAACAGCAAAATCAAGACAAATATTGTGTATTAAATTTAATATTGACGTTTCATAATTGCCGTATGGAAACTTTTCAACATTAAGACGTTTATTGTTGCATTTTACAGCATTAGTCAATGTAAAAGTCATACACTGCAACTATTTAAAATATATTTTGAAAGAAAGAAATTATTTATCTTTGTTTAATGTATATAACGTAACATTTAAAATTAACCCATTTTTAGCTATTTTCGCCTTTTTTACACAACATTATGAAACGATGTAACGATTTTCTTTTAAATTCTTAATTATCATACATATATGATTATAAAGCAAATAAATATCCTCCCTAATGAGAAAAAAATTAAAAGCATATTAATTTTACGATAAAAAAATAGTTTCACATAACGAAACGTTTCACATAGCATGTTAGAGGCCATGGCAAACGTTGTTGCAAATGACCTCTATCAATTAATAGAAGATTTTTTTTTAAACTGTACTGTGATTTGAAAGGTGTTTCCCCCCTCCTTTCTTATAAGATACTAGATAGATTTTAAATTAAATTTACGCATCATTTGAGCTATAAGATAATACATCCTTTTTATTTCATTCCAATAAATATAATATTAAAAATGTTTAACCTTTTACGTTAAATTGTTATACCTTAAAGTTTAGTTCATATAAAGTCTTTAGTAAATTTCAGTTTTAATAATCATACTGAACAAAATTTTAGTTTAATAATACATAATACTTCGCATGTTTCGTTAGCTTAAAATTACTTTACTGCTAATCACTATAAGTAAAAAAAAATATCAAAATTTATAATTAAAAAAAGGAAGATGCCAAAGAGCCATCAATTACATTTACTTAACTTATAAAGTAGTGCAACATTGATTACTCATATAAACACAAAATGAGTAATTTTCTCATACATTTCGTTGGAATTGTAAGCAAAGACAGATTTATACATAATTAAATAAATAAGTTTTCTATAAAACAGAATTTTATTAGAATTTGTGTGTGTGTGTTTAAACAATATTATTTTTTATTAGTAATAGGTAGCAAGCATATCATGTCCTAAAATATATAAATGGCATGGAAATTCTAGGTGTCAAAATAGTTTTCAGTAATGATAAAACAAATCAATTTTCCAATTTGAAAGAATTTCAGTTTAACCCTCAATTTATACTCTCTCCTTTAACTTTTCAACAATGGTTCCGTTAGGAAACAATTCCTTTCCGCACAAGAGTAAAAATAAAGGGGGAGAAGACTAATAAGAAAAGAGAAAGAGAGAGAGAGAGAAAAAAAGCGCGGAAGGATCGGATTCGCTTCTGTTCTTCTTTGCGAAGATTGATACTTCTTTCTTGTGTCTGTCAGTCGTCCTATCAATAGGAAATAAGAAATATTTCTTCCACAACCACAAATAGGAAAAAGAGAGATATAGACCCAAAAGAGGAAAATGATTAGATGAAAACGTAATGAGGTAGAAAATGTGATTTCTGAGAGGATCGAAATTTTTGTGTCGTTTCGCCATCTCCATAAATGACAAATGGACGTCACGAACACGAGATAGGCAGGGAAAAAAAGGGATTCTGTATGTGAAAGGGAATCACGGAATGAAAACAGCGTTGATCATCCGGGGGACGTGGAACTGACAATCTAATTCGCCTGCGCCTCAAAGAACCCCCTCGGGCAGTTATATATGTGGTACTCCAGCACAGTATAAACAAAACGGAAGCGATATATTCAGGGAATTATTGCTCTCTATACTATTGAAATTTTTATGCAAATGCTGTAAAAAACGTGAGAACGTAAAAGCGTGAAATGGTAATAGAAATACTTTAGGTGAAGTGAAATTTTAATTACATTTTATTCCAATGAATGTTAATCATGAAAGTTTTATATGCTTTAGTTAGTATTGATTTTAACAACACATGGTTGCAATTTTTCTTTTGATCTCCAAATTTTTAATTAATTTTTTTTCAATTTAATATATATATATATATATATATATTTATTTTTATCAATTCTTACTACTTTATTTTGGACGTTATAATTACTAATTCATTGTTATCATTATTATTGGATTGTGTAGCCATTTCCTCTCTCTCAAATTCTTTGTGCTTGTTGCATTTCAATTAGCATTAAAATTAATCGAATTAAATTTTAAAGTTGAAAATCAAGGTAGTTTTCTTAAAATATTAAAAGTTTGATATATTGCCAATAACAATATACAGTACAAATTTCCAGAACGCAAGCACAATTTTTTTTTCTAAAATTCTGTCCCTAGATACATGTAAAAAGGCAAATTAAATAAAAACTTGTAAAAATGCATCTGCTTTAAAGCAAGAATAGAGAAGTTGTGAATTGATAATATACATTAAATATGTTTTTAAAACATGTAGTTTCTGCCCTTAAGATTACAGATTTATTAAACTCACAAATATTACTGATTAGCATAAATAATTTAAACTCATAAGTGTAACATTATTCCAGAGAATTTTCATGAAAGCAAATAAATTGTACCTTAAATACTATATTTCTTATGGAATTTTTTATTTTTAATAAAATTATTATATTTGCCAAAATTTAAGCAGTATATATTTAAAATTTTAAAAAATTAACTTATTAACACAAGCACACACTAGAACGTTTGCCAAACATTAACAAAAATATCGCATATATACTTTGGAGGGTAAAAATAAGGCCCTTAGAGAATTTTTTATATCAATTTTTAATACATAAGTTTCTATTTTTAAGGGTTTTTTTAAACAGTTTTAAACATATTTTCTAATAATTTATTTCATTCAAAATAAAATAAAATTCAACCTGCACGGGTATGTTACGCGCATTAAATTTGCACTTATGAAAGCTTGTCATCGGGTTAACAAAAATTCAGATCAAAAGTTTGACTTTTATTGCAAATTAACTTGAAAAAAGTGTAGGCTTCAGCACACTTCTATAAGAATTGAAATAACCATGGAACATTGTAATAAACTAAAACGAAATTTCATAAGGAATCAGATAAATTTTTTCCGAGGTATTCTTCAAAATATTGCGTAAATTACTTTTTTAAAAAAATATTCTTTTGTGTACATACGACCAATGCCGAATGATTCTGTCTTCCGAACTCATATTTTTTACCGAGTTAAAGATTAGCAAAACTTTGTATTAATTAAAGTTTAATCATTTGAAATTCAGTTTAAATTCAAACTTTTTCGGGAGCTGACAAAAAATTAGAGAAACATTTAGTACAATGAACAAAACGGCATAAGGGTTCTATAAGTATGAGTTATTTGACTATAAAAAATTTAAAACTTAAAAATATTTTGCTGAAAAAAAAAAACAAATAAAGGACGTCGTGACATAAAATATTCAATTGAAAATTTTAGCTGGCATTAATCCCAGTGAACCACTTCATTGCTAACGGCAATTATTACAATTATAATGCATCACAATTCTTAATTCGCATAATTCATCTAGGTTGATTGTTGAGCTAAATACGAACTAATCTTTTAATATATTAAGGAATTGTTTTCTTTATAAAGGTTTAAATTTTATTTGTTATTTTGATTTATTAAAATCATTCGCCTTTCTATTCTTTGAAAAATTCTGTACTCGCTTGGAAAGAATAAGAAGTTCGATACGAACAGATAAAAAAAATATTCTTCCAAAAAATAAGTAAAAAGAAAAAAAATTGAAAGAAAATATTTATTCCGACTTTCCCAGCGATTATTTTTATTCAATGTCAATGTCCACATCTTACATGTGCTAGCTTAAATACACCGCTTATATTTTTCATTCCAAACCGAATTTTTGTCCAAACCGAATAATATGTAGAAAATATATTTGCAATAAAATCTTTTTTTCATCGGAAGGAGTGTCGACCTAAACCCACATTCCCACCTTTGTCCACTTAACCTTGAAACGGAACGGAGAACCGGATTATCATAAGCTCCAATCAAGATCTCTCCCGGCCATCCTCAAAGATTCTCCAGAGACATCAACAAGAGATAAAAAGTCGTCCCAGAGAAAGAGCCATAACACACTCATCATAGCCAAAATATCTCTATTCGTCCCACTGACATATCCGGAGAGGGAATATATCTCTGAACCTAGCTCCTCTATTGTGCGGGTCTCTCGCTTCTTTTGAGGGGCAACAAAAAGCTGACACCTCTGCCCCTCACAACAACATTGTGTCTCATTCAGAAAAGTGACAATTTTTCACGCCAGATGTTCGCCGATAGGGCAGCGGTCACGTTAGGCTTATAGCGCCCTCGACGAATCCTAATAGAGATATCAGGGTGCAAGGGTATTAGGGTGGCAAGTCGTACACAATGGAAGGGTATAAAGGGACCCAGAGGAACACCCTCCCCCCTGCGGGTAGGGGATGTATCTGCCTGCCCGAGACTTTTTGGAGAGGATGTTACTTGGAGTTATTAAGGGAGTCTCTCCTCTATACGCTTAGACAGCTGGCGGATGTGCAAAACAGACGGATTGGAGAATTAAGTCCAAATCAGTATCGAGTTCAGATCAGAAGACGAGATCTAGCTATTAAATGGTGAAAACTGATCCTTTGAGGAACTCATAATAATAAAAAGCTCTTAAGTGTCATCAAATACACTTGATAATTTAAATTAGTCTTAAAATCGCTAAGAAAGTAGAATCTAGGGTGTAATACTCTAAATACAAACAGTTATCTTTCGGCATTATACTTAATGTGAATAAAGATTGAAAAATCTCTCCACTCAATGCGCTGTCATACCTATTTAACAGAATATAAGGAATATTTCAAAATCAATTATTTTCGTACTGGTACAAATTTACAAAATATCGTCGAGAAAGTCGTTATTATTGTGATTACTTATAACGAAAAATTGCTTAATAAATGCTTTCATCATTAAATGTTTTTTAATTGAAATGAAAGCAACAGTAACAGGCAGTTTTGATTTAAAACAAAACACTCATTTCTTTTCTCTTAAATTTTGATGGAGGTGAAAAAAAAGCAAGAAATTATCAAGAAATGGACAATTAATGTATGCTAGTCTATAATTAGTAATTTCTCA
This sequence comes from Argiope argentata, assembly GCA_026289955.1. Lineage (NCBI taxonomy): Eukaryota > Metazoa > Arthropoda > Arachnida > Araneae > Araneidae > Argiope > Argiope argentata. The sequence goes on along the minus strand of JAOUZG010038069.1, from coordinate 1,087,384 downwards.
TACAGAATTAGTTAAAGGAATTTTTTGGTACTTATTCGGTTTTAAAAATAAGAGATGCGGTGGTTTTAACAATAAGGGAAATAGGTAATGAATACTCAGTGTCAGGACTACCCAAAGTTAATAAATATAAAATAGTTATAAAACAACCAAAAATATTTATAAAAAATTTCATTTTATTAAAAGATAGCTCAAAAAAGGAGGGAACAAATGAAATGTCTCCGAACGAGTTAAGGAATTAAATAAAGAGTAGTGACCATTACAAAAGCAGACTATACAGTATTTTAGAGCGGAAATAATTACTATTTGACAAACTTTTTGATAAGTCTTTTTTTATAACTGGTGGTTTTGCGAAATGCGTTGTGAATGTCCCCAACCGCGTCCCGCTCTTCCGTTCGAAACAATCCAATTCCCTGTCGGTTGAATCTTTCCCATGGATTAATTGAAATCGGAGGTGTGAACTCACCCTGATATTTTCCCCTTGATTTCAGTTTTCCCCGCTCCGAACAGAGCAACTGATGTTCCGATTAAAAGCAGTGAAAGTTAATGTTTCGGAAAGACTGTGCGCCTAGAGATTATGGGCGTGTAACACGTGGGATGGGAACACCCTCTTCATCACTGCCTGCACCTCCCACCCCATTTCATTCCTGCAGGGGAAAAAAGTTTCAACTCTTCCTCGTAGAATTGTCAGTAATATAGGAAAAAAATGAAGAGATCTTGTGAAAGCCTGAGGGAAAAAGTTCGAAGCATAAAGTATGAAGACACAGAATTGCTGTAAAATAAATAATAGCCATTTAAATATTATTTACAAATAAAGAATTTTTTAAATCTATTTTTTTTAGATTTTTTTACCAATTCTTTTTTTCTGAAGTTTATGAAGAAAAATTTTCAATCTTTAGCACTTTTATATATTCAGGTAATTAACAGAATTTTGAATGTACAGTTTAAGTTGTTCAAAATAAGGCAATTTCTTACTATTAGCCTAAATCAAAAGGGCATAATAATAATGAAACCATTGCTGACTAAACAAAAATGCATTTCTTTGACAGACTTTGTTTCTTATAATAAATCTTGAATTGTAATAGGCGTGTAACTAAAACAAACAATATAAAGAAATTTATTGTAAAAAATATATTAATCTAAATTATGTAAAAATTATTTACATAATTAAAACTATAGCCGGCTTGCTGGCACAGAGGTAGCGCGTCTGCCTCGTGTTCTGGAGGTCCCGGGTTCGAGTCCCGGTTCGGGCATGGTTGTTCTTCTGTGTGTGCTATCTGTGAGATGTGTGAATGTGCCCCCCTGTAAAAAGGGGCTGTGCAAGCGTGTGTGTGTGTGTTTCATCTTCATTTGAGCTAGAAGTCAGACTTCTGCCCTCGGGTGCACAGGGGTTCATACCCTCAGAAGCTACTGCACCCCTCTTTCCGCCGTAAGAAGCGGACACGACATCATCATCACTAAAACTATAAATTTATTCTAACATTAATGAGTCATTTATGCTTAAAATTCAAATTAATAAACCTTACAAGTATTCATATTTCCCTTTTTTAATGCTATTTAAATAATTTTTACATAATTTAGATTAATATATTTTTTACAATAAATTTCTTTATATTGTTTGTATTATGTTTGGTTTATACATCTGATTAAGTTACATTGGATTAGTAAGACATGCATAAAATTTCTTTACTTGAATTAATAAGAAATTTACTTTGCTTTGGATTGTCATATAGTTTCACGCTGGCGCTAATACTAAAACATCTGGAAATGGAGTTCATAAACTAACTGGAGACCATATAGAGATGCATACGAATTGTTCAAATCAATTGAGGACTGAGCGGGCTGTGATGCAGTTAAAAGGGGGGAAAATGTTTGGAAAAGTGTTCTAATTCCACCATTTAGATTTATTTTGGGAATTCTAGGAGGAAGTTAATCGAAATTATTCTCCCTTTCTGTTGGGTTTTTTTTTTTCGATTTCCCTCCTATTTAAAATACAATCCTGCCCTAAATAATTTAGGAAGACCATTATTACCAAAACCTTTTGTGTGAGTTTTTTTTTAAAAATGCGGATTGATGCTTTGAGAACGAGTTCAAATTATGACATATATAATCATAACTTAACGTACAACTTCATGCGAACTTTTTTCTTTATATTCATGTAACATTTCGAAAAGGAATATAAATGTTATAATTACACTATAAGTATATAACTTATTAAAAACTAAATGCCTAAAAATTTGTTATATAATATCGATTATTTCGAAAAGTATAGCAAACACTATGCACTTTCTAAGAAAACTTTTCCGAATCATTAGTTAGAATAAAATTCAATTATACTGACTTACGACTTTTATACACATATTGATTTAATTATAATACTAATTTGTTTTCTAAAATTTTAAAATTTGTCTGTAAGAGATATGAAAAAAAGCTACATAAAAGGGCTCTAGAGTAATATTTGAATTAAACTCAAAAAATTATTTGTATTAAGCTAACTAGGCAAAACATTTGTAATTTTCTTTTATTAAAATATTTTGAAACTATCTACGATTCAGTTTTCTTTTTCTAAAAACTTACTCTTCTCAAACTCTGTTTTCGTAAAATAAATATCCAAGATGGAAGATCAAACAAATCTCTTCTTATAAGATTTAAAAAATCTTACGCCTGCAGCTTGTGATAAATAACAGCTTCGAATCCGTCTGAAGAAATCTGGAAAAAAAATCAGATGCTTTTCCCATGATACTTCACCAGAAATCTTTTCCGATCCGACTCAGCAATTTCCATCCTCCCACCTAAAAAAGAAATATTCTGAATATTCTCGGGGGTATTTTGACCAATAGAAAAAGACTTATGCCGCTCAATCCGTCTTGGCCAGCATCTCGAGCCAAAGAAAAAGAAGAAACCCGTTTATCCCGCGATGGAGGCTGACATTCCATTTGAATATTATGAGATTGTGGAAGGCCGCATCAAAATTCAACTATCGGACCTCCATACCGTCATTTTTTATTCAATATTCGGGGAGGGCTAAAGTGGATTTTTTTTTCTTGAGGCTTGAAATTTTCTATCCGCCGGCATTTATGGTAAAAAGAAAAGCTGACGGAAAATCTGGCATAAAGCCCAAGAAAACGGCGCAGGGCCTATTACCGTGGGCCTAACGACACCGCAAGCTCCCCAAATGTTCCATCTAATGTCCAGTTTACTGCACTTTTATTTACACTGAAGTAGTTTAACTCAAAATGATACACGTCCTCCCTCTCCCTTCTTCCCTTTTCTTACTGTACCGTCAGCTTGATATATATCTATAGTGCCGCCAGCCCTCACCTTTTTGATATTACAGAAAGTTAGGCGCCTTTTTGGATATCATTAGAGGGGCTCAGGCAACCTTTTCCCTTTGGCCTGACATACGTTGTTTGTGATGGATGCCACCGAATCCACTACTTTGGGAAGGTTTAATATTGCTTCGCAGGCAGGGACCTATCAATCACGAACTGAAGTGAAGGGGAGAAAAAGACGTGGGGGGATCTGTCCTGCCACCCACCGTATATGATTGCGCCACACATTGTGTTTGTGTTTTGATTCCACTCTGCCGTACCCCCCTCTTTAGAATCGTCTGCTAGGGGGGGTGGCTGTTCAAACACAAGGCTACCTCATTTGCCACAGATGGGAGAGTGAGGGCTTTGATTTTTATAAATCTTTAGGATGTTATAAGCGGGAGTAGAAAGATTATTTTTCCTTGTTGTTATTTACTTATCTGTCTGCGAGTCTTCTATGATCGCGGGGCGAAGGAGAATTTGTTGTACTTTTCTTTCTTTTACTTCTGCGGTGCTTTGTTTTGAGTCGTATTTCTTGGAAGCCAAGCTGTTGCAAGTTGTGGCCTTCCTTCTAAGGAGAGGTCAGCGTTTTTTAATATGCCGCTAATAAAAAGTGTGCTTTTAGGGGGTGATGGAACGAAGCGAAAGAGTTTAGACGCTGCTTTGTCATGTTTTATTGAGAACTGACAATCACCGCTGGTAGGGCAGTTTCCGCACTCGGAGGTACATCGCTTTCTTCCAACTTTTTATTGATTCCGGGAAGAGAATTTAAGAAGGAAGATATATTTATCAAAGAAACAGTTTATTTACCATTAAAATATATTAAGCAATGTCTTGCATTTTAAGATGAATTTTTCTTTTCATTTAAAACGTTTCTTTAGGAAAAAGATACATAAAATGTCAATGTGCTACGAAATATTAAATCCTGAAGTGTCAGTATTTAATTTTCCTCGATATACTTAGATAATAAAAATATTTATAACATACGAATTATTATTTTTATGAGAGAAATTTTCAAAATTTTATTTTTATCTTTATCTTTTCTAATACTTTTAACAATATTATTTGTCCTCCTATCTTATACAGTGACAAGCTTTTGGCTTATGAAGATCTTTAAACTAATAACTAAAAATTTATGAAATTAAATGCAACTAAAATTCGTGAAACATTCGAGTTGTTTATGGGTTAGTGATAATAATTTTATCGCATAATGAATGTGGAAAATTTAATTCTAATTATAGATATTTAAAAAAAAATGTCGATAGAAAAATGATATTCTGAAGCTTTTGTTAAAGGTTTAAGGTAAACTAACTATAACCTAAAAGCCATTAAAAAGTGAGCTAATATTTGGATTTTGAGTTAATATTTGCGGTTGAATGTTTCACCACTTTGTGATAATTGAATAGTACCAAAACTTAAAAGCAAGCACTCTTCTGTTCTTCAAAAACTGAAAGAATCTTAATCCTTTTCCTTACAATACCGATGAATAAATTAGTATATACATTAGTAAAATGATTGCTCAAAATATATATATGAAACAATATTTTTTAAAAAAATTTAAATTATATTTTATAACTTGGCTAGTTAGACTATCGATAAGAATCTAAGTTATTCCTTAAGTTACTAAGACTCCTATCTAATTCAGTCTCTCAATAACAAAAAATGGGACACCAATAAAATTATTATTTTACTTGCAAAACGGAAAAAAATTGCAATAACAATTTAATACAATTGCAACTACTGTAATTTTTTTATTGTAATTATTACATTATCAAAAAAAGTTATTTTACACAACATGCATTAAATGAGTTTAATGACTTCTTGAAAAATTTCATTGAAATACATAAATTATTCATGCAAATTTAGAATCTTAACTAAAAATAACTTGAAATTCCCGTCGTGGCTTTCATAATATCAAATGAGTATTCAGGAGATAATATCTACAAAAAAAAAGACCTAGCAGTTTTAAATTTAAACCCAATCCTTCTTAAGAGACAGGGCTACCATCAATATGTCTCTATCAAACAGCGACTCCAAATACAACGGTCGCATCACCGCAGAGGCTTCGAGTTCGGAGTGCATAAACGATCCAATATCGAAAGTTGGGAGCTCTGATGCGATTTTGATGGCCGAATGTCCGTGAATCATGAAGAATGGTCCGAAGGGACGAAAGAGAGAAGCCATTTTTTAAGACTCCCCCACCCCTGAAGAAGATTGGATGTAGCAGCTTGCGGATATGGTCCAATATCTCTGGACAGGACATGACAAGACCAGAAGATGTCGCCGAGGAGGGTGTCTGACTTGGACCGTTTAGTTCACCGACGGCGAGGTTTAGATATGAAGAGAGACGAATTCTTTGAATAGATTTTTTGGAAGTTACTAATTTCTTAATCATTTAAAATGGTAGTTTTTTTTCTTTGTGAATGTACATGAAACAGGGGGGAGGATGATTCTACCCAGAGTTTTAAATGGGAAGATTTCATTCAATTTTTAATTCGTTCTTTCAGTCAAATCATGAAAAAAAGAAAAGAAATTACCTGGCATTTTATTCAACTGTTTATTAAATAAATAAGTGGCTGAAACGCATAAAGATTTCCGATTCGGTATAAATCCGGATTAAGTTAATTGATCTTCTATATTTAGCTTAATGGTTGAAGGATGTTATTCTATTGATGGAGAAAAATTAAAGAAAAAAAATAAATTTTAGGAAAATGATATAATTTTTAAAAAATCTTTCTGATAGTCAGCTATTGAAAGAAAATATACTAATAAAAAAAAGTAACGAGAGCAAAAAAGCTGTAAACGTGTTTTTTTTACACGAATATGCATTATTATATACCATACAAGCATATGTAAAGCATACAATATATAATAAGACAATTTTTTTTTTTATTTCAATGTGAAAACTTTTTGGGTATAACTATGAAATAAGGTGCTAATGTTCAATACAAAAAACCAAAACATTGCAAAATTTAACCTTCATTCTTTTGCTCCCTATTTCTTTAATAAATTTTTTTATGTAATTTGTCAGAACATTATATCATTCGCAAACAATTATAATGAATTTTCAAAAATAATTATGTACCTTCTTCTTCTTTTTTCTGAATAAACATAAAAACTATTTCTTTTTCTCTTTCCGTTGTATGCATTAATATGATTATGTATTTGGAAAATTTAAATTTTTATAACAATAAAACAGTGATATAAATGAGAATTAGCAAACCTTAAATGGAGCTTTATATAATTAAATGAACAAAAAAGTATGTATTATTTAAATTTGCAAATGAAATATAATGAGACGAAAAAGAATTAAAATAAAATATATCTTTAACAAACTTATATCCAATCATCTTATATTATTTTATTAAACGCATACTATTTTCAATTTCTTCTTCCCTTAAGTTAAATTCAGTTTTATACTCTTCCACTTTGCGGGTATTTTATAACAAGCCTAAGTGCTGTCTTCCCACTTTTATTAGAAGCTATTACTTCTCATTGTTTGGCGACAAGCTGTAAGAAGTGGTAACCCTTCCTATCGATGTTGCCAACGTGTGATGAGAAGAAGCCGCATCAATCAACCTTTCCTTCTGTCCTGGAGTTTTTCTTCCGTGCACACCAAGCTGCACCCTCTTCCTACCCCCCCCCACGGTCCATAGTATTCATTCCAAGGGCAGACCAATGGGGAGGGTTCTTCCAGATATCTCAATAGGTAGAGAGAGGGTGCTGTACTGAAATTTATGACTCCAACATGTGTTGTCCCTTCCACCATACAGACTCTTCATTCTCCCTCACCGGGTAGAGGGTGTGGGATCAGTGATATAAAAAACGAGAAATAGTATTTTGATATTGAAGGGGAGAGGATTTCGTTGGGGGAGGGATGGGATCGAATCTTTTGATATCTGTGTGCCGCATGAAAGGCGGATGAAAGACGATATGTTTGATTACTCAAAATAAATTCCAGTCTTAAGAAATGCTGGGAAAGTCAAGATAGGGAACTAAAATCGAATTTCACAAATGAATCTAAAATGTTGAAAGTAATAAAAACTGCACATGTTTATTTTATACATTTATTTAAACACAGTTATAAAAACAGTTATTTAAACACATTACGGAAATGGTATAAGTTAATGTTATAATGTTCATAATGCATCAAATATCATCATATTAACTCGTTTGGCGTGTTTAATTTTTTTTCAGCTATTTTTGCACACAGGCGTTTCCTTATCTAATAAGAAAATATTATATTTCAATTTTATACCATATGTAAGGCAATTTAATAAAATACTCGATTAAAATAGCTGTAGCTATGCAACGAGAAACATTTTGCAAATTAGTAATTTAAGACGTAACTGTTAAATACAATTACGATGCTAAACAGTTTTAAAACTATTAACTGAATTTTAAACAGTCTATTTCCCAACAGCCAGCATTTTGAGTCGATATAGAATGACAGACTATACGGATTAGGGAACAGCTTCCGAGAGTGAATCCGAAATTAATCAGTATGGTGTGATTCTAATTGCTTAATACCCCTAACTAGTACTATTGAAATCTTTTTTCATGAAAATAAAGGTTTATTCAAAGTATTTCTCAAATGCAATGTTAGATGAAGAAAATATATTGCTAATGATACTATTGTTTTTAGGCAGTAAGGCCAGATATTTCTATTAATGCAGTGAAAATCGCCGTCATAAAACTAATATAACCCTTGAGAGTTTTTTTTATTGCAAAAAATGAATCTCCTACCGTATTAATGAGATTATTGATTTTTAAATATGAAAAAGAAAGAATCATTATTATTTTTTAGTTCAATACGTTATAAAATATTCCTAGTTCTTAAAAAATGGCGATAGATAGATTTATTAAAATCAAAATTTTGTATTTATTATGGAAATATAATGCTATAATTTATGCTACTTTCCTCTTATGTTCATCTTATGGAAGTGTAATTTATTTAAATATCAAATAAACAATACTGCCAAAGTTTTATTCTTCCAAAATTTCCGAGTTTCTTGAAATTTTTTATGAGTGGAAGAATAAAATTGATATTGTTACTGTAAAAATAGTGAAATTGTAACACATAGAATCCAATCTTTTCTTCAAGTTTCAAGGACATGCCCAACATCGCTGAACCAGAAATTTGGAAAGGTTTACTTCTCACATTTGGTTTCTGAGCCAAAAAAATTCTTCACGCTACTAAAAATTTGAGCATAAATAAGAATTAAGAGCTTTAATAAATAATAATTAAACTAAATTTTATTTAAAATAACTATACTTAGAGATAATTGGCCGTTAAATTTTAAGTTATTTGTTTAATTATTTTTGTTCTTTAACGCTAAAAAAATATTACTGAAGAACTATCAGTGAAATTTACGAACTCTTTTTTTTTGCGGTCATGATAAATTTAAAAGAAAGAATTGTTCTAGTTATAAAGGCCATTTTAATTTTTTAACACAATCTGTTCATAAGGAATTAGTTCTGTTACATGAACACTCAATTTTTTTATCCTCTAATCTACACCATTTTGCAGAAAATACTCTTAATAAACCTTGGAAATTTCTCAGTTTCAGCAAATATTGGATTTCATCTATAGAAATAACATATCCCTTGTCATGCAAAGATATGCGAGAAATTTGATTCTCCCTCGTTCTTTCTCTGGGATGGCTGGGTAAAACGTCATCCCTCTCCACAGCTTGTTCTGATTAAAACAGATCATTTAACTCCGTGACATGTTTTTTCCTCGCCCCCACCCCGGTCTCAATGGGCACTCCAAAGATCCACTGATCTGGAAACAAAAGGAATTGATAGCTCAAAAAAGACCCAAGCCTTGTTGTTAGAGTAGAAAACTTTGACTGTTCATTTTTTTAGGTTTAATAGAGAGGTAATTCGTTTCCCGAAGAGTAAAACTTAATAATTTTAAGGGCCTTCTATTAATTCCCATTTAAATGTGATGAAATATCCACATAAATTTCTTTCCCTTTCCATATTTTTACTAAATTTCCTTGAAAAGTTTGAACAATATCAATTTCTTTTAAATAATTATTTTTAATTATTCAATAATTTTAAGCAAATAAAAACGTATCAATAACTTTTAACTTTAAGCAATTAAAAACTTTTCAATAATAACGTATTAGAAAAATTGACAAAATCAGTAACATTGATTACTATAGACATATTAGTCAGTTTGATTAACTATTGTTACACTTTTACATGACATGTAACTAACATCCAAAAAAATAATAATTTGCAAAGCAAATAAAAGTCGGCTGATTTTTCAGGTATCACTTAAACATGAACAAATCATATATATATA
>JAOUZG010038069.1:1058372-1077363 GCA_026289955.1 Argiope argentata | reverse complement strand
TGCTTAATAATTTGTATATATTCTCTCTGTCTGTCTCTCTCTCTCTCTCTCTCTCTTTAAATTCAGGTTACTGGGAATTAAAAGTGTTGAAATAATGAAAAAAAATGCACAATTTGGTTTTCTTTTTAAATTGTTTAATTAGCCCATAGAGGAATTAAGTTAATGATATATTTATGAGACCATTAAAACTACTGCTTGGACAAAAACAAGAATTTTTTTTGTGTGTGTCTCTCATTATAAACTATTGTTCAATTAATACAATAACATAAAAGGAGACCGATTTTCTTTCTTGCATACTTAATCACATTTTTTAATCTTAAATTTCATTACATATAGGCAATTTTTTTAAGTTTTTTGTTTTGAAGTCAGATGAAGGTAGTTGATGCACCAAGCAAACAAACCAAAAACATACATTTTACATAATTCTTTTTATATGATTTCAAATAATTATCAAAAATTAAATTAATTATAACATTGGGCAGAAACTATTTTTCAAGCCGATTTACTTACGAAGTGCATAAGTTTGCTCGAAGCAGAAAATAAAACTTTTATAAAATCCTTAGTTTAGGAATTTTTATACAAAAAAAGTGTATTATTTTAGTCTATTTAAAAATTAGGTGAATGCCACTTAGCTATTTCCTTTGGAAATTTTTCGTTTTCTTTACATAGATAGAGAACAAATGTAATACTCAAAACTGCTGCCTTGTTCTTTTTATTTCCCTATTCCTTCTGCTATCGTCTGCGTTTGGCATTTTATAATAAACGCTGCAGTTGCTCACTTCCAGCTTTGGACACTACTCGACTCATTTTCTTTTTGGCTTCTCTCCCTCCCTCTTCCGCTGACGTCCGTCCGGTCAGCGAAAAATGGATGAGTCTACACTAATCATGAAAACTTTCAGCTGCCGGGGCACTTTTTTTCCCCCGAGTTCCCGAAACAAGTGCGTTGGATGGTTTGTGATGAGAACTCACTGCTATTTTTTTCTTCCTTGTTTATTCGGATTTGTCATTTCGGGCCGATCCTTCAAAATGATATCGTTTGTTCCAGGCAGGTTGCTGCTGAACCAACCGACTGTGACTAACAGTTAATAGAAGCAATTTTTCCGGGTCTTCATCCTTATTGGTGGGGGTGTCCTCATTGGTTAACCGATTCGAACAAAAAAAATGGGATTCAAGTTTCGCTTAAGAAATGAAAAATCAAAACGTTAAAAGACGAAGAAAAAAATGTAAATTAGCATGTTATTGTGTAATTTTTAGAGATAATTTGCAAGTTAAACAAATTATCTATAACGCACCTATTTTATTTTGGATTTGATCCATTTAAAACTCTTTCAAGTCAGATCCTTTCTGTAGTTAAATCAAAGTTCCTAAACTTTATACTCCTGAGTGGCCCTTTTAGAAATGGGAAAAAATTTCAGTCACGCTTCTATCGAGACAATTTTTCGCTTTGCTAAAGTTAAAAATAAAATGATATTAATTAATGATAACTACAACATCAGTTATTCCTTCCCTTATTGCTTAATTTAAATGAACTTATTAAAAGCTACTTAATAACTCCTACTTCCTTTTATTTATTTCCTACGTCGATCCAACTTATTCTTAAAATATAAAATTTGACGTCACAAACTTTTCTTGTTTGCCAATATTGAAGAATATATTAATTCCATTATAGCATCGAATTCTACAAATACTCTTTTATTGCAGAGTATTAAAACAAATTAGTTGTTTAGAAATTTCAAGAAACCAACTAAAATAGTGGTGCAGTAAAAACTCTTTATTTATTTATTTATTTTCGCACAAAATCCAATGGAAATATTTAAATACTTATAGATTACCTTACAATACTTTCATATAAAAAAAGACCATTTTTTATCACCTCATTTTACAATTTATGCTTGAAAAATATCGTATCAAATAAAATGAAAACTATCGGATTTAAAAATAGTGCATTTTACTAGTTTATTTAATTTTCTTCAGTTTTAATATTTTTTAAAAAATGATATTCAAATATTATTGCAAAACTTTTCTCAGATCCTTCCTCTTTCTTCTCCTCCTCTCAAAAAGCAACTGTAAAACTGACTTTTGTTAAAAAAGGAAGAGCACTCTCAAATATCACTCGAAAAAGAAAAAAAAACTACAATCTGTGCCTTCAATAACAATTTTCCTTTCAACTCGCAACAGTTATTACGCATCGAAATAACAGCCATCTGTCGTGGAGTAATATACTCTTATCTCTCTATAAATTTTTATTTAGACTAAAATAACTTTTTTGTGTGACACTCTACAGATACTTCACCGTCATTTGAAAGAAGCTTTTAACTATCGGAAGAGATCATTCCGAAACTGAGTTTCCGCCGATGATCTTTGAACTTTGCCGACAATACCTTGAAGACGATCCTCGAGAGAGATGGGGTAGGAAGAATGAAAACACCTGATATCCCAGAGTAACGTTTGAAAGAACTGTTTCATGTTTCCCTCCGATTTCAGCTTTGCCTTGTGAACAGTGAATTAAACGAATGCTGATGAATCATAAGCATACTTTTCAGACTTCTTTTTATTACATTCATAGACCATTATTACTAAGTATTTACTTGAATTTTTTTTATTATACTATAAAAATTCCTAACTTATTGTTTGTTTCATATATTCAAGGATAAATTCTATTGTAAAAGGCGAATTTTTTAAGGTAAATTTTTAGAATCTATACACTGCAAATTTTTGAAATAATAATGTTTGAAGGCTAGCATATTGATTGTTATTAACTGCAACATCTGCGATGAAAAAAATTACTCTTAAGCAATACAGACTGTAGGTACCTGAGCTACCAAATTTGCCAAGTAGCTATTTGTTGGGTTCCAAGATAAGAGATAATTATTCAAAAAATTTTGGAATATTTGAATTTGTACTTGAAGCACATTTCTGCGTTAACAAGAACATTCTTTTATGCGTTCTTTCGTTTTAATGTTAAGAACGCTAATGGGAAACTATTCCGGCAATAATCAAAAAACTCAATCACCGAAAATTGTTTTATTAATGAAATATTAGTAAAATCATTCTTAATTTATTTCTAAAATGCAGAATTTCATATGGAGAAATTTTACATAATTGTGCAAAAAAAAGTTAACGACTTTTTTTTGCGGTATTTTTTAAAGATAATATTTTTTTTAGATATTTGATGGTAAAATAATTTTTTTAAATTTCTCAAAAACGTTGCTCATGCAAGTTACAGCGTTTATATGCTTTCTAGTAATATATGCCTTCAACGTATATGTAGTAAACTGAATATCGCTCCTTCATTCAATGGATGGTTATGTAAACATTCCTATTCAAAAAAAAAGAGAAAAGAAAAGAAAGAAAGAAAGAAAACGAGGAGTGTTTATACGAGTGTCCTGAAAGAAATTATAAAGTATGAAGACTTTCTTAGAAAGCATATTAACATTTTTTCATATCGGAAACTTCCTAATAGTATGGGTCTCGCTATATTACTAAAATATCTTAGATAAAAACTTCCTAAATGTTTTCCGCTTACGGTCACCTTTTCAGGTGGGAAAAAAGAGTTCTTAATACATTTTTTTTTGTCTAAAAATTATTGCTATTACCCCAAAATTAGAGATCTAAATCTATATTCCCCAAAAAATTATTGAATGAATATAAATCTATGAAAAATCTTATTATTTAGACTTTCATATAATCTTTTGCAAAAAGCGAATTTTTTCGTTGTTGGTTTTTAACCAATATTAAACAAAAAGAGGAGGAAAAAAGTTTTTATAATTTTTACTGTCTGTAAGAGTCCTTGATGGTGATGATGCATTTTAAATGCAATTCAAATGGAAAATGCGAAATAAGTCACATACTGTAACGCTACATTTAATTAAATATTACTATAAAATATTTAAATATAACTGATATATTTGGCATCAACAAACGATATTGGGTAAAGAAACTCTACATTAAAAAATTTGATGTAATATTTCAAATATTATTTGAATAAATGTAATACATATCTGATTTTTACTATTTTATGAGAGTAATTCTGCAACTTTAAGATGAGTAAAAGCAAGTAATGTACAATTTCTTGGATAATGAAGTTGATGGCAACTCTTTACATATAGACGACTTGAAATGACTTTAACAGCAGTAAATTCAATTAATTTTAATGAATTAATTATTGTTAAAGCTTTGTAAGTAATATCATACCATTTAAAAATGTTCACAAATTTAAAATAATAAGAGATTTTTAAAAATTATTTCGGTGATTTGACAATTATATTGTTTTTGCAAGATATAATGGCTAAGATAACTTGAACTATTTTCATTGATATACTGGCATTCTTATAATTCCTCTTTCATTATTATTTACAGCAAATAATGTAAATACTATGTCTAAAATTAATCAATACTTATCTGTTTAAACTTGCTACTGTGAATAATGACATAGAAATTTGTTTAACAGCTTACTAATTGGTCTAGAAATTATCTATCTTCACAATCAAACTTGTCTAAAGGTCAAGAGATTCATAGGCAATCTAAATGGTGTTATCTCACACTTATTCATTTGCCTTTTTTTAGGCAGATTTTAAAAGATAGCTTATATTAAAGACATGTCTATGCAAAAATTATCAGAAAAGGTAAGCAAATGGTGTGTTTCTTTCATTCTTCATTCTATTATTGGTTTAAAACTTTATATGAAAATTACAGAATGTTTATTGAATTTACTTCATTGTTATTTTAATACTATTTCGTTTAACAATCATTGGACTTTAAAAAAAGGATTTCACAAATCAAAAATTCAAATACCATTAAAATAGTAACGTTTAATTGGGTAGGAACTATCGAAAACTTCAACAGATTTTATATTGCTTATTTTTAAATTTAACCATTTATTGATGCTATTTTGTTATTTTAACAAGCTGATTTATTATAAACTAGAGTTTCATACCACTTTTTTTTAACAAATTATTGCTTTTATAACAAAAGTACGTTTAAAGGATACGATGTTAGAGTTGCGACTACAATACTTTTTTCCTTTGTTTAATAAACAACAGTCACTTTTGATGCAAGAGACAACTAATGCTAAAATAAATACAGTTTTCACAAAACGATAGTAAATATTATAATTTACTACAAAAGGACTATGACTAGTTATTTTCTTAGATTATAGATAAAAAGTAAATATGCACCAATTATTACTCGGACCTGTAAAACCTTTTTTTATTATTTTTTTTAAATATGGCGATTTCTAATTATTTAATATTTATTTACAACATTTTTCAAATATTTTAAATGCATGTTATTATACTCTTAATTCCTTTATTTATTTATTTATTTTTGTCATAGAGATCGGTTTATTTTAGAAATATCTTATAAACTGTAAGGAATTCGCAGGGAAAAAAATCAATATTCTTAAACAAAAATAATAAAGAATATTAATGGAAATTACTACTTATTTAAGAAGCATTAATAAAACCGAAACTTTTTAATAGTATATCTATAATAATAATAATAATAATAATATAAACTTTAAATAATATATTTTGCCAATCCATCACCAAAACTATTTAATCCAAACTATCCAATTTATATTTTATCGAAAACTTAATTTTTTAAAAAACTTATTATTTGCTACTTTCTCTCTTTCCTTCAATTCCTTTTTTATTTACTTCTTCTCTTTTATATTCCATTTGTTCTAAAGTTTTTCCTAAAATTTTCGAAATCAGATTCTTTTATCGTGTTTATTGTGCTTAAGATTCGAGATAAAATATTTGAACCCTTACGGATCTAAACTAGTTGAACTAGTTTTCTTCTTAATCTCCAATACGCTGTCATTTGCTTATCAAAGAAAAATCAAGAAAAATCCACGAGCAAGATTCCACAGAATGTCCCAACATGTTTTCTACAAAAATATTTGGCAAAATTATTTTTTTCACAATTTCAGTTAACAAAAAAACAAAATTTCAAAGAATTTTAAATTGAAAGTTTTCTATATTATGAAAACAAGTTTAAAATGTTGCATTACTTTTTGCTCTCAAATTATGTAAACAAACTTAAATTCGCTGAAATTCATGTTTAACATAGAAGAAATCTAAAAGCAATCGATTGTTGATTTTTAATGCTTGATTAGTCAGAAAATTTAAGAATTATTTCTTTTGATTGTTGCGCAATGCTTGTGATAGTTGAAATTGATTTTATATCACCATAATCTTAAAAAAAAGAGCTAACATATCCTTTTTTAATTATATTCTTTTATGAAGTGTGATAAAATTTCACTCTCATGCTCATTATTAATATTTCTGATTCAAATTAATTTTTATTAACATTTACATAAGTAAGAAAGACGTTAAGGGGTGTGCAAAAAGAGAGTTTAGTTTTAGCGCAATTATGTCACTTTTTAAAGTTAAATATTATTGATAGACAAAAAGTAGTATCATACTCCAGGTGCCATTTGAATTTGTTAAGACTCTACTAATAGAGGGAAGAGAGGCTCATATTAAGCCACCAGAATCATTTACTTTTTCTACGTCAATAGAAAAAACGTTTAGTTTTTAGTCACTTAGATTCTCAATATTGCATTCAATTTTAATAGTATATATATATATATATATATATATATATATATATATATATATATATATATATATATATAGAGAGAGAGAGAGAGAGAGAGAGAGAGAGAGAGAGAGAGAGAGAGAGAGAGAGATGCAATTAATGCTTAAATTGTAAACAATTAATATGAAAATATCTTTTGTTGTTAATGTAGAAGGGGAAAAAGTTGAAAAAAAAATAAGGTTTATCTACCATGAGAATTATTGTTTCAAACTACGGTCAATGAAGAAATTATTATTTTTGTGACTAATAAAAAAACCTTATTTCTTATTTGAGGGTAAATTTATGTTCTTTAAGGAAATTTTTTTAAGTGGATATAAAAGACTAAATTACTGTGTCGCCTTTAGATAAGAAATAATTTATTGCTGATATTTATGAACTTTAAAAAGTAACATATGATTTAAATATCATCAAACTATATTTTCCGCTTTAGTTTCCTCCAATAATAAATCTTTTTGAATCGCTTTCTTTATTTCTACATATCTACAGTCTCCTTAAATCCGAAGTTTAAAATTCGTTGTTCAATGACATATCTGATTTAATACTACTTTTTATCTGTTCAAAATATTTCAGATATGATTCACTATATTATTGGTCTACCACACGAAATAATTGATTATATTTGTGGGTTCATCAAATAAATAATTTGGCAAGTGTTTGATATTTACATGGCCAAGATTGGCACATTCACGTAAACCAGAACCTGTCGGAAAGCTGTTATCTGGTCGGGCAATCACAAATACCTCTTCGTGACAGTTTACCCCCCAAACAAATCGTTTTGTTTTGCATGCAGTTGAGGTTACCATGGAAACTCAATTAAGTGGCACCCCTCTCTCCCATCTTTTCAAACGCCGCATATTCGTGCGGCTTGTCGGTCGAACTGGCAAGTGACATGCAATATGCTTCATTGATGACCTATCTCCCACCACAGGCGCCTAGGGTTAAACGCAATAGCATATTTTATGAAGAAGACAACTTCCCGTCATCTCATTAGCTTCTATCAATCTTTAAGGTCGACAGAGAAATCGAAACAATGAGGAGCAAATAGGCTTTTCAAAAAAAACCAAAAAAAAACCCATCTCGATTTAATTTTGAACTGACTGCACTTTTTAGTTATTAGTATAAAACTTTTATTTGTTTCATTTTATTTATTTTAATAGAAATTAATGCTATTTTTATAATGCATAATTTAATTAGAGTTAAAGTACAGTATGTATGTATATATATAAGCGATTAAAAAAACTATTCTAGACTTTGATTTTGAGTCAACAGCTTTAAGTTTTACAATTTCTGGCCAAGACCTATTTACTGTCTAACGTATTTTTTAAAACAATTTCTATTAACTTCTCGTAATTAGAAATTTTTTTAAAGGAATATCTGGTGATTTTTTTCTTCTATTTGTTTATTACTTTGGAAATTCACAATTTTAAAATGTTTAGAAACGAAACAAAAATAAAAAAAAGATTTAATCTTTTTCTTAATTAGAATTAAATATTTGACTATGTACTAAAAATTCTGATTTTAAAGCTAATTTTTAGTCAACATTTTTTTTTATTTTAAAATTTCTACTTGTGTTATAATGATAGCATAAAGTTTCAAAAGGTAAATAAAAAATGATTAAGGATGTGTAGTAAATTTTATAAATTAAGAAAAAATGTCCATGAACTATTTGGTCAACATATGATCTATTTTCAAATTAAATTAGTTCTCTCTTATATTAAAAAATCTATTATTATAAAAAAGAAAAAAAATCATTTATTGAAAAAATATTAAATAATTAACATAAAAAATTAATTAATATAAAGAAGCATAAAAGTAAGATATACAAGGCTAATTAGGGAATAAAAATTAAATTTAATTCAAGGGAAAATTCCACCTATAAGAATGGATTTGTCTTAGAAACTATTATCTCTGTTTTGTTTTAAGTTTCACAACTAACACGGGATGATTCAAACAAACACAAATATAGTGAGACAATAGACGCGTTGTCAGAGTGATAGAGATGTCACCGGGAACTTCCAACGAATTGTAACCAGATGTACCCGATTGTTGATTTGTGAAACATCTTCTTTGCGTCTCTCTCTTCAGGGGTTTGTAAATAATTGCGTTAAAACTTACTTATAGTACGATGAAACTAGGAGGAATTATATTTACGGTATTATCGATTTCGATATAATTTAAATAATAACAAGAATTTAATAAACAATTTAAAGAAGTTGATAATTTTTATCAGGAGTAGCATGCTTACTGTTATTCTGATGCATTACTATGCTGGATTTAAATATTTGTTTTACTGTTACTGTTTCACTTTAAAAAAAATTTTAAAGTGTATAATTTGAATTTGTTTGCAAATTTAATAATAAAATTTATTCGGCTATTTGGGGGGGGGGGGGAAGGGATACAAAATTCCTCTTTAAACTCTTTCATTCAGCATTTTTCCTTGTTCTTGTATTTTTGCTGTGTGTGCTGTGTTCATTGTATTTTCTTTTTTGCTTTATCCTAAAGAACTGAAAATATTTTACAAAAATATGCGTTAATTTCCTAATTACTCAAATTATAATTTATCTTTAGAGAAATTACAAAATTTTGGACAAAAAAATTATAAAAGAAAACATTTTCATATTTAATCAATTTTGTTTTAAATGTACTTTGACAAAGATTCTTTTTTAAATACACATCCAAAAAAATTTCAAGGTTTTGCAACTAAAGAAAAAAAAAACTAATTTTTTTTAATTGTCCTTGATTTCGCTTTGAAGTAAGCAATTGGGAAATAATTTAATGGCATAAAATTTAAAAAGTAAACAACTGCAATACAATGAGTTAAAAAATGTATGTGAAATTTAATTTGCTTTTAATATAGTTGCATTCCCCTGCTTAAAGATATTTAATTCAAGAAAATCTTGGTTTTATACCATTCTATTAATGAATAATTTTTATTAAGAGTACGTAAAATGAACTTCTGTCTTCAGAATTCAAAATTACATGCTCTTAAACTATTTATACGCAAGACCTCTAATTCTCCAGGAAAAATTTAATCCAATCTAATTCTTAGGCCATAAATTATTTTTTCCCTTTTAGAAAGACTCGTAGAATTTCTTTCCACAGCCACTTAAATTAACCTTTAAATAATCTAAATTCTCTTTTTTACTGCACATTTCGATTACAGTTAAAATTCTTTTCATAATTGACTGTGTTTCCTTTTATTGACAAAAAAGCGAATTTTTTTCTTTCATTTCTGTCAAGGGATCCCCTTTTTTAATTGATACTTAGTGATTCTGTGCATTTATAATAATTGTTTTAAAATATTACTTAAGAAATTTTAAAAACTGAAGTAAGTTATTGATTATTTTTCTTTGCAAGTACTGTAAAATGTAAAGGACAGAGAACTGTGACGATTTCTCAACTTTCTCTCTATTATAATATATGATCCACAACGGATTATATATGATCCATTATTAAAGATTTTTTCTTTCAGATAAAATATGTAAATCTAGATATCTAGAAGACACATTTTTGTACCACAAATTCCCATTTTATACCACTTCCTTTTGTAACTCAAATAGAGCATAGTTCCAGATATATATAAAACATAATAAAGAGATCAAAACTGTCAGACACTTGCGAAAATTCCCCTGCTTTATGTTTTTCAAGGTCACCTTCCAAAAGGGACTATATGTCAGAAGGGATACGGATGATCACAAAGGAGATGCGAATAGAAGATCGGCATCCGGTCAGTGGTCAAGGAGGGACGCATGAGATAAAGAACGGCTAGTGTTCCCTTTTGTGACGCCGCGGAACGGGGTGAGAAAGTTTGTCATGCATTTGTAACCTTCAATATTCGCCTATTGACCCCATCCTTTTACTAGTTCCACACCCCTCAAAGTAAGTCTGCGCAGAATAAGACATGATTTTTTATATTTCTTTTTGTAGTCTTCCATCTTTGCCACCTTTTCACTCGGATTCTTTGTTGAACAAAACTTCAAAGTTACTTGCCTCACTCTCTGCTTGTAGGTTTTATTTGTGATATATTGGAACGTTGAACCAGATGTTTGTAAGAGAAGTTAGGAATTCAGTAGCTACTGTATAGAAAAAAATAGATACGGGAAATATCGAACTGATTTAGGATGTATTCGTCTTGTTTAATAGAGATGAAGTTGTTTTCTTTCCTAAAGAGTATCTATTCTTTCAAACAGGTAGAATTCGCAGGTAGAAAATCACGTGATTAAAAATATTTGAGTTAAAGATATTAGTAATTTTATTTCAGTATTTACTCACACAGCTTAATTTGGAATCTAATGAGAAAACAATAATGCAAGAAACGAGCTCGATCAATTTTCTCAAAAAAGAGGCAGCAAGGGAAAAAAAGGATTGCATTTTTGATAATTCATAAATTCCGTAATAACTTTTAATAAATTTAATTGACTCTTCTATTTCAAAAACAAAAATTATTTTAATAATCATGCAAGGCTATGAATAATGCATATTTAAGCAGAAAATTCATTTTTCATTTTCACTTTTTTGTTGTTGTTGCTGCTGTTTAGAAACGTAATGTAATATATGTAATTCTTTGTTGCTTATACATATAGAGTGAAACCGTCTGCTATAGTTTATTAGCTATAGAATCACAACTTAGAGATAAGTTTGACCTTGAATATATTAATCCAATATTGCATGTGACATACAAAGCGTTTTTCTATACATGCTTGGAGAGAAAGAGCATCTATCTATTTCTATAATTTATAAATAACAAATTTGTTATCTCTAATTTAATTTTTTTTCTTGTCTCAGTATGAGGAAATGTAGAATATATTAGACGATTCCTAATTCTAGTTATTCCTGTTCAAATACTTTCTAAATATAAAAAATCTTACACGACACAGTTAAATTTTATTAGTAAATATTTGATAAATCTGAACTTTAAGCTCAGCTACAAGTGAATATTTATTAAATTATTAGCAGTTTAAATTTTTTTAATCATCGTGGCATATACGGAGTGTGTCCTCATTTTCTTCAAGATTTTCAAAGAGAGAAAGAAAAGTAATCTTGAATGTAAATAGGATTTTATGTTACTCTCTATAGGATATTAAGTTACAAGTTTGTAAAATGTGCCTTCTTGTTGACACGATATATTTTAAAACTATAGCAGACTACTTGCCAGATTCATCTCAATATACCATACCACGATTAAAGCAAACCTTTAAGCTTGTAATTCCTGATCGATGCCATTCAGCATATCCCTTCTAAGTAAGAATTCGTAAATTTTCATATACTGATGTGAAACTTTTATCTGTTTTTATCACAGAATTTTAATTCTTAGAATCTTTGGGGATTAACTACTAAAACAATTGAGAGGAAAATGTAGGAAAGCTTCATATATTCACAACTGCATTCATTTTTTTTTAAAAATTCTAGTTTTCAAAAATAATTCTGCAAATATTTTTAAAAAATAAATAAGAATTCTTGTTTGAAAAAAGAATTTCTTTAGTCCCTAAAAAAATATGTATCGTTTGAGACAAGTAAAAGAAGGGATTTGTATATTTACCTTCTCCAACCGCTGCGACTGACAAATCCCGAAATAGAACCCCCTCGAGAAGAATTTAACATTCACCCCTATCACCATTCAGGGATTCTCCCCTCCTACGGATATCGCTTAGTGTTTGGGGGATGAATTATTGTTCATATCTTCCTGACCCCTAGGGGGTAAAGATCATATAGGATGAGTGTCGGAAAGGAAGGTAGTACTTCCAGACCTGTTGGCTTTAATATGGGTGGCTTTCTCCCCAAATGTGACGCCCCGATTTTCCTGCTTAACCGTTTACCAACAGTCGGGTAGTTTTTGAATTTCAGGCGTTTCCAAAGCGTAGTACCTCATCCTATAGAGAAGCTCTCTTCGGACTTTAAAATAGGAAGCCAATACTCTATTTATTTTTATACTTATTTTTTTAAAAAAATAAAACTGATTTTATACAAACAGTGATATTAAGGTGTAAATACAGAAATAAAAGACTTACAACACTATTTACGCTATATACTATTGAATTAGAAAATTGATTAGATCTGAATGTCCTTAAGCCTAGCCTTATGAAAGGATTTGTTTTGAAGCGTTTGAAAAGGGTGAAGGAAATTCACTGACAGAATTCCTCTTACCTCAGCAAATAATTTGATACAATGAAGGAAAATAGTTAGAACTTTAAGTGTAGACTCGAGATTCATTTGCAAGGTTTAAAGAATGTCAGTTGTGCTTTCTGCATTAAGTTCCTTTGTACATTTAATGTCTCTCAAAGCGAATGGATTGCTGAAGTCGTTATCTTCTCCGGGGGGAAATCTCATTTTTCATACAGAACTTCTTCAATTCACAGTATTATTTAATATGAGAGAAAATACGTTATTGAATGCAGGATCGAAAATTTGATATTCAAATTTGAGCACGTTAAATAAAGATATTAGTTAGATATGGTCCTTAAAGCATCCATTGAAAATACTGAATATTTCTCCCCAATCCAGTCATAAACCCATGAATTATTTTCTGTTATTTTCATTTTCAAAAAACAAAAAAATCGTGATTTTTCAAAACATTTATAGTAATCTGGAGAGAATAGTTTCGAAATACATTTCTTTTCATCTTTTTCAGTCCGATTGAATCAAATTGAAATTCATCATCTGCTGCTCAAGAATAGACAGATCTTGAATATTTTGACATTTTTTCAAGATTTGGAAAAGACATTTTTAACTGACATTCCGTGACTTTTAAGATCTTGTTTGAAACTTGAATATGCATTTCATAATTTCTTCCCTCCATATATTCTTCAAGTTTATACACATTTTCACTAAATTATACCCAGATATTCTGTTCATCATTCATTGCCGTAAAAAAAATCAACGAAAGTGCAATGCATGTGTTTTTCTAACCTGCACTGTGTAGAATCTTGGCTATGACTTGGCGCAATCAAGGAAGAGTTCAAGGTCTGTTCTCAATCGTCGTTAATTAGTATTTTAGCCTTGAGGGTAAAATGTCACCTGATAATTTTTTTTTCATATTTTTATAATATAACTTATTATTAATAATTATTTCTATTATCTGCTAATAGTATAACATATAATTTCCTATTTAAATTTTTTATATATTTTTTAATAATACATTCGCAACACCCCTATAACTATATAACTATAACTATAATAACTATAAAAATATAATTCATTAACATAGGAACAACGTACAAATTCTTAATGCATTCAACTGTGTTTGGATTGAATCGTTTTTTAAAACGCTGTGAAAGTGTAACAATTTTAAATTTTTGCATTAAATAGATTGAAAAATCTTCAATGAAATCAATGCATGCAATCAAATGTAAAATAATAATAATAATCGAACACAAATGTTCTCCTTTCGAGGGAGTGCTAAAAGCAGATATAAAGTAAAAACCATTGAGTTGAAAAGTTAATAGAATGATTTATTCAAAAGTTTGCAAGTAACTTAATAAACATTTTCCTAATTCTGGAACTAGAAAAGAAACTTTCCTTTTATCTAATCATTATTAGGATTTAAAAAAATGGAACTTTCCATTTTCTTTAATTCTGAAGAATTTAAACAACTATAGAATATTTTTAAATAAACAGATTGCTTATTGTCTAGTTCAGGAGCCGAAGAATATATTGAGATATACCGAATTATTATACTTATATTATTATTATTATACCAAATTTGAACAAAAATGCATGCAGTAGATATTAATGTAATGCTTTATTAAGAAAATTCTGTGAAAATTTAGAATTTCAGAAAATATTATAAAAGGATATAAAATGGCATTAAAAAAGCATTGTGCTAATATAAAAATCGATATAATTTTCTTACGAAAAAGCTTAGAAACAAAATTTATCCGATTTTATAATAAAACTAGCTCAGAGATTATGAATATTCCATAAAAAATTATGGTTTGTTAAAATCATTTTTTCAGGTAGTCATTAACCCTAATATTTTGCCAGTTGTTTTATAAAAAAAACTTAGGGAATTGGGATGAAATGGAAACCCCTCATCAATCATAATAATAATAAATCCATGAAAGAACAGCTTCTTTTTTTTCATCCTATGGGTGATTATCAAACTCGTATTTTATTCAAAACACTAAGTATATGTATACATTTCTACTATTTACAGCATAACACCTCATATGATAGAAAAGTTTAAATATTTTCTCCCTTTTTTAAGTAAGTAATTTATAATAGAATTAAGATATTTCTCGTTATTTTTCCTATTTAAAATATTAAAAAATAAATAGCTGGATTTTAACCCTATAATGCGCCGTGTAACCATTTGGCTAAACGTTTTTATTTCTATGTATAAGCTTCACTCTACTGTTCCAAAGGACAACAATGATTCTCTAGAAATCCTTTTTTAAATGCTTTTTGATAAAAACTTGTAAAAAAATACTATATGACGATAGCAATACTGAAATTAGATTTAAACAAGAAGCTTGGGAAAAAATCAAAATGCTGTTGTATGAATAATTCTACCATGAAACATAATATCAAAAGGTTTGTTTCTTGCACTGTAAAAGATATATTGTTAAAAAATGACTTTCATTTTTATTGCAGAATAGTGATAGTTTAATATGTATCATCAAAATATTCCTTATTTCATAATGCAGCTATTTCACACTCATGTTTTTTTTTTAATTTTTCGAAAAAAATAATTAACAAATTCAAGACATGATTTCTTTCCCTTTTTTTAAAAAAATAAAATGTCAGGCTTTCTAGGGTTAAAACAAGGAAAAAAAACTTCTATATTTTTTAAATAACCTACATTGTATAAAGTAACTGAAAATATTTTTCAACCAACGAAAATCAGTCGTCGAGTAAAAATTATTGTTTGTCGAATCCTTTTATGCAAACTCTTAATAGGAAAGAGATGAATTCCATCATTTTGCAGAGCTGAAGCATTGCCACCAACTCTGCCATCACCGATATAACTTTTTTGATCCCATTACTAGCTCTGATGAACTCCATCCGGATAATCAAGCCATCCGGATGATAGTGGGGTCCGGGTCTTTATGTGAGTTCAATAGATACCAAGATAAACTGGGGTTCTTTTAACACCCGAATGAAAGAAGGGGCATGAAAATAAACGACTGTTATCTGGACAACTGGAGCCATTTATTTCATTATCCGCCAAGACCATTTTCTGCATTGTTTCCGAAAGTGATACTGTTCACGATGGATGTCACTTTTAGACCTAATGCGCTATTTCGGTCCTGATGAGGAACCATCGGGACTACTGGTCATCAGTAAATCCATAGAAAATGTTGCTGAAGTCTAAATTGAATGGAATCGAAAACAAAAGGCCGAAACGATTTCAGATTTTAGCCAGTCAGTGAAATGAGAGCGAAGTTTATTTTCTCTTCCCTCCATAAACAGGAGAGAAATGATTTTTATTAAACTATTTAAATGCTAAATTATCTAATACTTAGACCGATGTTGATTCATATATGTAGTTTGTAAATAGGATTTATCCTAATGTAAGTTGCCAAAAATAAAAAGTTCTCGTTAATTAGTTATTATTCAAATAAAAAATTGCAGAGAAATATTTGAACATGAAAATCTTGTTATTGTTAAGAATAGTTAGTAATTTTTCAAAAATATTTAAAGTGCATTAATATTTCCTGGAATTTAAATACATTTCAAGAACATTTCAATATTATTTTTTGCTAATGAAAAGAGTAAATTTGATAAATTAAAGTAATGGTTATTTTTATTTTATTATTATTATTTTCACAATTATTAAAGTAATCAAATTCTTGCTGGTTTATGAAGTTGCAAATGTACAGAAATTATAGATTAAAATTTTAAAAAATTTGAGAATTCCCTTCTCTTTCTGAAAAGAATAATTATAATAATATTATTATTGCTATAACTGATGAATGACCTTTTAAATCTTTATAGTTATTTATTCTGTATACTTGATACGTAGTGAATCCCATTAAGAATTGCACCACACAATTTGTTAAATAAAAGTCATGCATTAATATATCTTTTATACAAAAAAGAAATACTTCTATGTAAATGAGTTAGATATTTGCAGAAAACGCAAATAATACGCGATTTTTCACTATGTATTCAAGACCACCAGAACAAATCAATAATAATCCTGATATGCTTTTATCGATTCAAAGAAAATGAGAATCGAAAAACTTCTTAGTAATACTTGGCACAAAAAATACATACAGTTCCCTATTTGCATAAATGTGTAATGATTTCAGATTGTGCTAACTCGCCTTGTGAACTCTTCACAAGATGAAAACCTATTTCAAAATTCACAAACTATTCCAAAGCATCGTATATCATCAAAGTCATTTCTTAAGTTTGAAAACTGTCAATTTATCCGACCATCATAAAATGCGAGTTTTCATTTAGTTTGGTCTATCCTTTTTTTTTGAAGCGGCTTTATGAAAAAGAAGCAGCGTGTACCTAAAAGATGAGCCAAGAATGTTGCGATGGTTCTTCATTAACGGTTAAGCCTGGGTATCCTGCAGTCTCATAATCCTCTCCACGAGGGATGAGTAGTATAAATCACGCCTTTTCTCATAATCTTGTCAAGAGGCTTATTCGGGGAACCCTGTGGTTGATGAGCAACAGTGACCAACGGTCAGAGAGTGATATGAAATTTTGGTCGACAATTACGCAGCCTCTGTATATACATTGTCACCGTGATTAACGAGAGATGTTTGGGTTGATAATTCAAAGAGCGTACTCTAAATTATAGAATGAACTACGTTTGATTAATTTAGAGCTTTCATTACTAAGTAATTTGCACAAAAAAATGCATTCTATGTGTGACTGTCTCAATATCAGAGTAATTTTTTCTTTTATATTTTAATGTAAAACATATAATATGGGTAGAAGAGCTTTAAAAGGTTTTGAAGTTATTCAGATGAAAAACATCAACGGAATGTATTTAAAAAAATACGCTTTTTTTAGAAACAAAGCAAGTTCTTACGTACAAAAGAAAAGTCACACAAAAATATATAAAATTTTCTTATTATTATTTTATAGTGAAGTGCTATAATACCAAAATTAGAATGTGATAAATTACAAAATCGTAACATCCCTCTCTCAGCTCTCTCAACTTGTTTCAGATACATTCCATAAAAACTTTAATTTAAATCTTAAAAAAATATTTAATATTGAAAGAAATTCATCGTGTTAAGATTAAAATGAATTTGAATAATTTTTTCATTTGTGTTTTAATAGATTTGCTTTGTTTTATAGATATGTTTAAAAATGAACTACATAGATAATATTCTTCAGATATGGAATATATATCCAACTTAAATGTAGAGCTAAACGTATTTAGTGTCAAATGCCGAAATATTTTTATAGACTTACCCTCCAAGCGCTGAATCGAGTCGGTTCAGTGTCTTTTAATTGAGCTGGGATGGGCCCAAATCTTTTTCCTCTGCTCAGTTCTACTTTAGCCCACAAGGCGTATTTGAGGGGTTGAGAGCCCGCGCGAAGTTCAAGTTCTTTTGGAAGAGGGGCTTCTTGATGGTCTGTGGTCATTTCCTTTTCGATATCACTCTGAATGTAACCGTCTTCCGATTCAGAAGTAAAGAAGAAGGAGCCGTCCAAGCTCAAGGCTCCAAGTTCGTCGTTTGCTTCATCACCACCTAAACAAAGATAAATGGAGAAAATGATTTTAATAAATAGCAAACTGTTCACCAAAAGAAACTTATAATTAGTGAGAAATGAAAAAGACAGCCGTTGAGAGATCTCATCACAGGTGATGATTAAAGTGTTCCCACGCGAGTCAAATCTAAATTCGACTCAGATATACTAGTTATGTTAAATGCTTTGAGATTATATTTAAAATTCATTATTCGAGCTTAATAATACGTATCAAAACTATAATTCAGTCCTGTTGAGTTATATAGTTACAGTCTAGCGTTTTTATTTGATTGTTTCGGGGTCTTTACATATATGAAGAATCTTATCTGTAAGATAAGAAAAATTTTAAGAAAGAAGAATGCTACTTGCATTTAAATATTACCAAGACACTTTGAAACTAAATGCAAAATGCTTAATAAATACAACTGAAAGGGAAACAATAGTTTTTTCCCCCTTTCCAGTTTTGAATCACTAATACATTTTATTTTCTGTGGTCAGACAATCAGATGGCAACGACATATGCATGTATAATGTAAAATTTAATAACATATCTGAAACTGTGGTGCAATTTTATTACTTTATTTTATGTTTATTATTCATTTATCAAATAACGTGATAAATTTAAATTAATTATCAAAATTATTAGAAATATTTTATAGTTATAAAATGTCAAGACTTCTTCTCCATTCAAGTGACTGTACTTTGCATTGCGAGAAACTCTGAATCCAAAATA
>JAOUZG010038069.1:1027775-1057972 GCA_026289955.1 Argiope argentata | reverse complement strand
ATATATATATAATGCTTTCTCTAATGTTTGGAATTGTTAAAGAGTTTTGAAATGAACTTAATGTCAGCGCTAAGGCAACAGCCGATTAGAATTTTAGAAACTTGAAGATAAGATGTATTGTTGCTTGTCTTATTCATTATACCAGCACTATCTGAACTATACCGAATTATCAGATAGCAAAAATAGATAATTGCCTAACAGGACCTGAAGTTTTGACAGGTTATGGATTTTTTTTTCGGTAGTTTTAGAGTATCTATTTTTTTTTACTTTCATTGAATGCACAAGTTCATGCATTTGATTATATTCAAACAAACATACAATTCAACGCTTGCTTTAATTTTATATCCTTTTATTTTCAGTTTATTTTTTCCGTGTTTTTCAAATTTTTTGCAAATTATACGGTGTTTTTTTTAATATTGATTTATACTTCATTGGCCAGAGAAAATTTTATAATATAGAAAGCTCTAAAGTTCTTTCTACATTTTTCATATTTAGTTTAAGATTTCTTTCAATTTTAATTTTTAAATGACATGTTTGAATCCTTGAAATATATCGATACTGAAACCGTTTCTTTAAAATTAAATACTTTCTAGCATTTACTGCTTAAAAACTTTTTATATAGACCTAAATTTTGCTCAATAAAACATTACTGATATTAAAAGAGAAAGGGGAGAGTAAATCTTGCTTTGTCGAAAGACAACTTACAGAGCTTAAAACAGAATCTTATGAACCAACAGATATCACTTTTATACACATTTTATTTCCATTCATTTTATGATTAATATTGCAACCTAGCTCTCTGTTTTGAACGAACTAACCTTCTGAATATATACGTCTCAATATTTTATCTTTTTACTGAATTTTCAATTTAAATTTACTTGAAACGAGCTGGCTGGTCTCAAATATGTAACTATACAAATTATCTTTATGCCAATTTTCGGTTCAGAAGTGTAAGCAGATAAGCTGAAAATTAACCTTTATATTTGTGGTAAGCCCATTTATTCAGTTGCTATAATCTATTTAATTATTAAATTAATTTAGATTACACATTAATCTATTTCTAGACAAAGAGTATTACAAAAATAAATGACCAAACACTTTTGCAGATAAAAGTGGCAGTAGCGAAAACAACCAATGGTCGAAAACTTTAAAAACTCCTTATGTTATTTAAGAATGATTTTGAATTGAAAATAACAATTGAAATGCTTATTATTCAATGTATTTCTCTAAATTCATCTTATTTTTTTCTTGTGGCTTTTTTTAATTGTAAAGATTAGTTGTAGTTTTTAAAAAATCCATCAAACTACTTTTTTTTAATCTTTACGAGCAACTATGCAATAACTCTTTGTATTCGATAAATGATACAAATTCACTCAGAGCAAAAGTATACAAGATTTATTTCTACAAAACTATATCATAGAGATTACTTAATGTTATTAATGGAATAAGTTTTATTGCATAAATTTATAGAAATTCATAATATAATAATCACTATTATCTATTCAAATGTATTTAAATTGTACCATTTTTAAATAAATGATAAAAGAATTATTGATATTTTATGCATTTAAAGTTATTGTGTTATTTGAAAGATTAATTTACAAATTTCATTTTGCATATTTTGACATACATGAATATGTGTACTGATATCTGTCTTTTTTTGTATTTATAATTAATTCTCAACCAAATAAAATCTTATACAGCACCATTTTCTTAAATCAATATATACATATGATAGTAATAGTGTTGATTCAATTTTTATATCCACAATTTTTTTTATGAAAAACAGTAAAATTTTTTTTTAATGACGGAAGAATTTAAAATTCAAATTTACTTATTCTGTTAAGAGTCTTTTTATATACTCAAGAAATCAATTTTTAAATTTTTCCGCATATTAAAATTAAGTTATATGTATCTCAAACTGTATTTGATAAATGCGCTATTATTAATAATGTAAGAAAATAACGAGTTATTTTCTTCAATAAAATGATTCTCAAATCATAAATATTTTTATATTAAGTAGAATTATTATTATATAGACAACAAGAACATTAAAAAAAAATTCTACTTTTGGTATTTTAGTCTTATGAAACCTGTTTCCTTAATTCCCCGTAGAATTAATTAATTGAATTTTTCTTTAGTTCCACAACTTAAAAAAATATATAATTATTTAGTTCACATATTTTATTACAAAATTTGGCGGATTAGATACAAATAACATATTCTCGGATAAAATTTCCTTCAAGTCAAATAAAAGGTCTTATCTATCTTCAATGTCAGTATGCATTTAATTGTAATTATTATCAAAGAGCAACTAAAAATGATTGCAGGATATTTTTCTGTATTTACTTATTTTTCCACCATCTCTCCTACCACTATCAAGAAAGAACAAAAACCTGTTTAGAAAGAAAAGTAAACAGCCACTCACCCCTACCTCTTGATTGACTAGTATCAAAGCGACTACTAAAGGGGGACTAAAAGAGAACCCTGTAAATCTTGTCGTCTTATCTGTCCATGACGGAATGCTTAGAGATGAAACACAGTTCAAAAGACAAACATGAGGTTAGTCACGAGTTGAAGTTTGCACATTTGCGTTGCTGCCAGTGGCTTTCCGGGGCGTACATCCTTTCTACTCATGAACCTTTGGTATCAGTGAAGTTCTTTCTCATTTACATAACAAAAACCGCAAACAATTAATTCTGCTATTTTTCTATTTATGAACAAGTGCAACACAAAATTATAGCGTGTTTCGTTTATAAAAAATGGATTGAGAAGATTGAACGGATATAGGAATATTTTTATTAGAATGGATCCCTTAAACACACACACACACACTCGCAATGACCTTTTAAATTGAAAGGTTACATCTTTTATACAAAAATTGTTTTATGACCCCCCAAAATTTTTGAATGGAACGATAGAATTAAAAAGAATGAAATGCTAGTTAATAATGAATATAAAGATAATAGTTACTCGATAGCTTCTATTGATATTCTTCATAGAGAGATAATTTTCTTTGTAATTATTTTTAATTTTAAAAAATGTAAAATATATCGCTGTAAAATTTACCATATCTATAAAGTTTTTTAAAATATATTGTTTCCTAATGCGCTGTTTAAAAGAGTCACTTTTAAACAGCGCATTAGGAAACAATATATTGTACGTAAAATATATTTTCGTATTAAATAAAGAAGAAAATTCTACGTCTACATTAAACAAAAGTCTGAAGAATGCAAAGAAATGGAGAAAAAATATTTTATTTACATTTTTAAAAAAATAATTAAAAGATCTTTCCCAGAAAAGATTTTATTTTTTCTTCAGTGAAAAATTATCTGGTTTCTTGTAAACCCTAAGTTGCCATTCTCTTTCCAATGGGAGTTTAAGGGTTTTAATTCTTTCAAAAGGATTAGAAGCCTATACGATTTATAAAAAAACTTATATCAAGGCCTTTAAATGAATCTTAATTTGCAGTTATTTTATTTAAAATTTTATTTATGTAAATACTCTGTTGAAATTAAGAGTAAATGTCTGACTACTTGAATGAATTAAATCTATATATTCTTTTTGTATTTTTTCTATTTTTATTGTATTTCAATATAGATTTTTCTATAAAAAAGATCAGAAAATCATTTTTTTTTTCATATATTTAGTAGCTAATAATTTTTTCTGTATTGCAGTGAAATTGAAAAAAAATTACCTTTATTCTTGAAATGATTCTTATTTTTTGCCTTTACTAAATAAAATAAAATTTCAATTTCCTGACAAGAAATTGTCTATTGGATATTGAGCATCATTTTACATCATAAAATTACCTGATTTTATCTGATTATTTTTAAAGATTTTTAAATCACCTACATTCGCAAAAACAACTATGCAAAGCATAAAGTATGAATCGATTTTACTTAAAAGAGCAAAAATAAAAATAATAAATAATAATAAATTAAAAAATTAAAAAAATGAAAGTCCAATTATAGAATGTGGGAAGATCATGAAATGATGATTAAATTAAATGGAATCTCCATAAAGAAAATTAATAAATATCAGAAGAACAGTACGAGAAAGTTTAATTACTAAAAGGAATTGTGTATCCAAGATAATTTTTTATTTCATTGAAACATCTGTTAAAATTAAACTAAAAAAATTATCCATCAATTTTTCTAAATATAATTCCTTACAGTGTCCACCTGCTTGCTTTTATTTTATGTACAGTTTTCATTGATCCTAGAAATTATACGTCTTCCATTTAATTTAATCATCATTTCATGATCTTCCCACATTCTATAATTGGACTTTCATTTTTTTAATATTTTAATTTATTATTATTTATTATTTTTATTTTTGCTCTTTTAAGTAAAATCGATTCATACTTTATGCTTTGCATAGTTGTTTTTGCGAATGTAGGTGATTTAAAATTCTTTAAAAATAATCAGATAAAATCAGGTAATTTTATGATGTAAAATGATGCTCAATATCCAATAGACAATTTCTTGTCAGGAAATTGAAATTTTATTTTATTTAGTAAAGGCAAAAAATAAGAATCATTTCAAGAATAAAGGTAATTTTTTTTTCAATTTCACTGCAATACAGAAAAAATTATTAGCTACTAAATATATGAAAAAAAAATGATTTTCTGATCTTTTTTATAGAAAAATCTATATTGAAATACAATAAAAATAGAAAAAATACAAAAAGAATGTATAGATTTAATTCATTCAAGTAGTCAGACATTTACTCTTAATTTCAACAGAGTATTTACATAAATAAAATTTTAAATAAAATAACTGCAGATTAAGATTCATTTAAAGGCCTTGATATAAGTTTTTTATAAATCATATAGGCTTCTAATCCTTTTGAAAGAATTAAAACCCTTAAACTCCCATTTTGGAGAAAACAAACGTTTCCTCCATAATTTAAAGCATATTTTGCTTATATTATTTTTTATTTGAATGTGTGCTTTGTATATTTAAGCTATGAAATGCATTTAAGAAAAACTTGCATTTAAAGAAAAAAAATGTATAGTTGTAAATTGTATAACTGTATAGTTACAAAATAAAATAGAATTTCGTTTTACAAACTTGCGTGTACTCAAAGCACATTTGCACACTTAAAGCACACTTAGCGTGGGCACTTGCAAATTTGTACATTTGCAAGTACACCAGTGTTAGTGTACTTGCACTTAACAGTACCTGTCCTTGAAAAATTCTATACTTGTGCAACTAAAATTAAAAATGAGGGGAACGCTACCCTTGATCAGTTCAAACAGAATCGGTTTATTACGTTAAATCGTCTGATCTTTAATCTTATCCTTTTTGAAAGGAATTTCAAAGATTATCTGTCAAAGTAAACGCGTTGTTTTGCTTTAATTTCAACAGATTTAAATTCGTCATTCATACCAAAGCAATTACGAAACAAAAATGTGTCTATTAGTTTCAGACAAAATTAACTTGAAAAATTCTGCATGTTGCCATCCAAAGTCAATTAAATTCACGCATGTATGGAACTATTCCATTGTTTACAAAAGTGATGTAATTCAGAAGAAAATGTATATCTACTTTTATCTATTTTAAAGAGGGAACATTTAGCAGTGTAATGAAATCAAAAACCAATTTTTTTTTCAATTTGAAGAAATAGCCGGATTATTTGAGATAAAGTAATCATGAATTCTACAATTTTAGTTATTTTAAAAGGGCACCAAAATAAAGCAAATACAAACAAGAAAAAAATGCAAATTCTCCAATCAGGGATAAACGAAAAAATATTTGTATTAAATTGAATTGTTCAATGATGGCAATCTTGAACAAACGCTGAAAACTGCATTAAACTGATCCTTCCAAAAGCAATCCATCTATATTTCATTTCACATTATTTTCTTAGAGATCGACATTATCCTGGCACATCCTACAACAATTCTAAAAACATTCAAACACAATAAAACTAATTTAAATAATTTTATACAAGTTATTTTTTATCAAATTTAATATTAAATACCAATATATATTATATGCATCTATAAATGTTTCAATAATTACGGCATTTCGAAATGCCTCTAAAAATCGAAAAAAAAAATTAAAAGTATGTTTTAAACATTTGCAGAGAAGACAATATCACATAATTTTGTTAAGAATCTTAAAGAATATGTTTATTAAGAATTCAATTAATATATTTATTTTCTTTCTTTCTTTATTTTTAACTTGTATTTGTCGACGAGTATCCGGATAAATGAAGTTACTTCATTTTGTCGACGAAGAGGCAACAATTTTTTTAAAACCATTTCCCAATTTTTCCCATCCTGTAGGCTATAGCATCATCAGTTCATGATGACATTTCAACCAATTGAATATTAAAAATTGAATATTCTGTTAACTGTTGAATATTAAAAACTGTAATATGAAGTTTTGAAAAAGTTCATTTAGGCAGAAACAGAAACCATTTATTTTTATACAAAATGGAATATAGAAAGCATTTTAAATTAAAAGGATTTAAATTATGGTTGCTGCAGTTGAAGAGTTAATCATCTGTATTTATGTTGGTTGAGGCAATTGGTATTTTTCCGCTATTGTTGTTATTTGAAAGAAACGCGTAAATGTTTTTAAATGCTGACATTGGATCCAAAATTATGAATATAAAATATTATGAAATAATGGCAGTGTGAATACTTAATTCAGACCTCAGTTTTTCTGGAAAATTTACAATTTGATGAGAATGCACTCCATAAATTCTTTATCTGTGAGAATAAATACTGTTTTCATACAATTCATGCATAGTAGAGTTAAATGTGTAGTTTTATGTGTTGAATCAGTAATCAGTAGAGAATCATGCTCATTTTAAACATAAACCTCTACGCAAATTCTGAATTCCCATAAAGTGTTTTTTGTTTATAATTGATGAAAATAAAATAATTAGTAATAAATTCTGAGCTTTAAATGTTCATAAGGGAATATCTTCGCGCGCACATGATATATGGACATATAAGAGAAATTATCTATCTTATCATTTATTAGCTAATAATTTACCGAATATGACTGAATTCTATTGATAACTATACCCAAATTTATATTATGATAAATAATTAATTGTTTCAAAAGCATTTTGTTGTATGTCTGATTTTATATTTTGGAGGTATTTTTGGAGGTTGAAATTTTTATTTATATATATTATCCTATTATATACTTATTTTTTAAAATTAATTTCCTTGATTTATTATAATTTGAATTAATTGTTCGTAAAGTGAATCTTCAACAGTTTGCAAAAGTTTGAAGTATGTGTCTCAAGATTATCTCTCTTCTTTTTCAGTTATCACAGGAACAATCGAAATAGGATGTTGATTTGAAAACAGAATCCAAGAAATTTCGACCTTGAAACGAAATGATAAAACAGTGCCGCCTGATTAAATTAAAATATTTAAGGCTATTGATGATTAGAAATTCGATTTATATATTAGCTTAATTAATCATATGAATTACGAAAGAATCCTCTCAAAAAGAAAAAAAGCTAATATGTTATTTTTCAATATCTACAATGTATTCAAAACGGATGCTCATCATCGGTTTTTCATAAGGGTGGCCCATCGGTGAAGCGACAAAACGTGCCTCTTTCAAAGTTCCGCTATTTACACAGATCAAAGTACCGACACCGATACCACACACAGGTGTGCGAATATGCAGCCACTCCTTCACTATCTGTGTGTTACACTAAGAAATGAGTTTATGATCTCTTTTTTACTTTCATAAGTTAAGCCCATTGAGAGCCATAGACAGCCTGCCGCCAGATCGGGGTTTTGTTTTTTTCCGTTTCTTATTTATAGTAGATGATTCAGTCGTGTGGTTTACGATAAGAAATTTTGTTATGAGTTTTTACGTTTTCTTGTCATATCTGAGCTTCCGATGTGCGAGTTGTTTTGAAACATGCCAGTATGTCTTGAAAAGGAAACATATGAGCAGGAAGAGGAGAAATTTTATAAGCTGTATGAAAACATAATGTTGGGAATAATTCTTGTAATAACAAAAAGAAATTATAAACAAGCAAGCGAAATTTTTTTTAAAAACATGTCTTAAATTTTTACGATCAAAAGGAATAATATTAATCGCATAAATGCATTTTCTTGTTTCAATAAATAAATCATTGCTTAGTAGAATTTAATGTATTTTAAAAAAGAATACTAAAT
This sequence comes from Argiope argentata, assembly GCA_026289955.1. Lineage (NCBI taxonomy): Eukaryota > Metazoa > Arthropoda > Arachnida > Araneae > Araneidae > Argiope > Argiope argentata. The sequence continues at coordinate 1,049,808 of JAOUZG010038069.1, read as the reverse complement.
TTTAATCAGCAATTCTATCAAAATCGCGCCCAAAAATATTCAATGTGAAAAGTCTGTGTTCCCGTATTCAATATGATTTTCCTTTTCTTAATAAATTAAATACATATAAATTCCCTGAGTCAAAAAGTTTTTCCCGTGACATTCTCGTATACTTACATGATGTTGGATGCTTTGTTTTTAGTTTTGTAATCAAAGGAGAGAAAAAGATGAATTTTGGACATCTACCCTAAAATAGAATTAATCTAAAATTTTATTTAAACTTTTAGTTTTGATGTTGGAAACCAAATTTAATTTATACAGCTTATTATGTTTTAGCTCTGTCCGGCTCGCATACACCAGATAAACAAGCAACCTATACATGATAGAATTTCAAGAAATATTAGATACAAATCTAATTAATTTTGACTTGAAGATCATAATAAGATTAAGGCATTTCTCTTGTTCCGATTTATTTATGCACGAATAGACTGATCGACAGAGAGTCAAACTTTTTATGTGACCCAAAATTTGATACAGATCAGAAACTTTTAAAATTAAAAGCATATCTTATAATTTGTGTAAAATGTTAAGTTTTTTTGGGGCGGGATAAGGGTTGAAAATCATCGAAAGACACATCATCAATCATCGACCAAGATTTCTTTCTTTCTTTTTTTTCATTTATTGTTGATGTTTGTTTGCTTGTGCTTGTATGTGCATGTGTGTGTATATGTGTGCTTGTATGTGCGTGCCTGTGTGTATTGAATTAAGGGAAATGGTGGGAGAAAACTCCCTACTTTGTGACCATGTTATGAGAAGTCATGAATGGTTATGTTTCACAATCAACATTTATAAACAGATTTCTTAGTCACTACATATGCTCATACAGCGATCAGCAGCACTCTTTCATTAGAAACAATTCGTTATTTTTATACAGTTTTTTTTACATATTTGGTAATTTCTTTTCCTTAAAAAAAAAGATGAACCCAGGAAGATAGATTAAACTAAAGTGCTCCTACCAAAAATGCTTTAATATAATATTTACATGTGATTCTTTGCTTTTTTTCTCATTAACAGATAAAGAAATGGACATTAAAACAACATTTATAAATAATTTCTTGACTGAATTACATACTTTATCATCACCACTATGCAAAATGGCCACATGCATCATCTAACGAGTCAGTTATCTCTTGTTATCTTAAACGTACTCTGAGCGTAAAAAACCAAGAGGTTTTGAAGTAGGCACTAAGCTTGGGCAGCGTGCAAGCTCAAACAAAAACGACAATGAATATGATCTTATTACACGTGCCATCTGTTACATGTTTACTGATATCATCCAAAATGACATGATGTCCCTCTTTCTTTGCACTTCACTTTTTGTTTTCCTTCTTAATAGTCCGATAAAGTCACCATAGGTTAAAAAACTGACTTCTTTCAATGAATTAAAATAGCATTTAAGTTTTTTTGAAAGGCTAACATATATATACATACAAAAAAATAATTCCAGATATTTCTCATCGTGTCTTTTTGTTCTTCACTCGTTATCTTCCCAAATTATAAAACATTTAATTTTATCTCTTTTATTCCTTTCTGAATTTTTTTTTATTTTGAAACGGAGATTTTTTTTTATTTAAAAAAAATAAATCATTAGAAAATAATTTAATGTATGAATATAAAACATTTGAAACTTTAATTAATTCAATGCCGAAAAATAAGATTTATTCTGTTACAGTTCATATAATAATGTTAATAAGATATCCAGGACATTAAAAAAAATATTTTTATTTTACATTAATTCCTGGGATGTAAATGAGATTTAGTAGCTTTAACCACAGGAAATAAATGCTTTTCAAAACTCAGAAATGTATCCAATATTTTATGCAACCCTTTCAAATCCCAATTATTCAAATTCTTGAGAAAGATTGTTAAGAAAGAACGTAAAAAGAAATCAGAGTAAAATTATCAATCTTTATCAAATCGTAACATAATCTAAATTTGAAGAAAAATGAGACGCAATTAAAGGGAAATAAGAAACAAAAAATTAAAAAGATAATTTAAAACCTAATTGTACATTTTTCTTGTTGAGCAGGCATGTAGGTTTCTTAAACTTTTATTTTTTTAAAATGTATTTTATAATGAAAAGTTTTTGAATTTCATTCGAATTTTAACTGAAGATTTCGCTATCAAAAACTATTGGCGATTATAAAAATAGAAAATGAATTTCATCTTCCGTTACTCATCAGACAACTGTCCGTATGTATCTCGTCATGGGTTTGAAGATGACTCAAGAGGACCTGACAGGATATCCGAAAAGAAATGGAACTCCACCGCAAACCGGAATTGGAGTGAGATAAAATATTAAAGGACCAAATAATGCCAAGTTGCGCATCCTGTTTAGTAGAAAAAGAAAAAAAAAGGCGTAGTAATACAATTTTATTAGCATTAATCCAGCGACCTCTAAAGACAAAAATTATCTTTGGAGTTTCCCAATCGCAAAAACATTATTGTGTACCAACAGAGACTGTCATAATAGTCCTGCAAGTAAATCGTTTCCTTTTGACACCAATTGACAGGCAGTTTCTCACTCCATTTCCTTTACCATTATCAGGGTCAATATAAAGTCGGTAATTATTTCTCTTTATCTCTGAAGCCTTCCTTCTCTAGGGGTGATGAGAGGAAATGACAGCTGGAGTGTGCCATGACGCACCTCCCACATCACCGCGCTGAAATTTTGTGTGAAATATTTTGATATGTTTTCAATTCCACCGATCACTTATTATTTCCTAACCAAATCATATTGATAAAAAGACGTGATGATATAATCTTGTTTTGAATTTGGTTGCAAAAGAAATTCTTGCAGCATTGTGTATTCACATTTTGATTCGTTATCACAGATAATGATTATAATTTGCAACATACCCTTTTTAATCGGGATCCAATAGCTTATTTCTAAACGATTAAAGGTAGGCATATACTGTCAGAGGGAAAAATGCTCTAAATGACTTTAAAAATTATATTTTACGTTTTATTTAATCAATGCATATACTTTTGAAAATAATTTAGATGTCTTAATTTTTCCACATTCCCCTGTTCTATTAGACATATACAAAATATTATTTATCCTTTTTTGTAATAAAAACTTGGTGGAAATAGGAAATTTCGATCATTAGTCTTGTACAGGATTTAAATGACCGTCGAAGAAATATCGCATGCTGATTTATTTATATACCTTGAAATGGTCATTGAATTTATCTAAAAAGAGTAATGATCAAGAATCCATGACCATAATTTAGGCTGTTTTCCTTACAGAAGCAAAAGACTGTTTTTACAGTAGTAGTATATCAAAAATATTTTACTTAATAGGATTAACAATGAATCATCCATGAAATAGCATAAAGTGTAAACATCATAATTATTTTCAAATACACAATTTTTTATTCAAACAACATTAAGTATAATTCTTTGTATCATTTAAAATATTTTTCTCTTTAAAAATTTAGAAATAATATCTCTATCTCTAAAAATTTAGAAATAACGTATTGGATCATGATTAGATAATTGAACCATGATTAGATAATTGAACCATGATTAGATAATTGAACCATGATTATATAATTGGACCATGATTATATAATTGGACCATGATAATATAATTGGGCCATGATTAAATTTTGTATATCAGTAATTAATTACAAGACATTTCCCACTATAAAATATTCGACTATTTCATTAAGATTGTTAATTACTGAATTCGAACTTGACAGAATGTATGAAGTATTTAGCGAGGGAAGTAAAAAATAAATCTATCTCATTCATATTGTTAAAATATAAAAAAAAATCTTGTATTCCAAACGTTTTTTATCTATTTTGCAAAATAAAAGAGAGATTTAAAATTAATGACAGTATTTATAAATGAAGATAATTTCGTACATGTAAGATAATCTTTACTTTCCCCAATCCTACATCATCTTTAGTTGGACAGAGTCATTCAATTGAGATCAAGCACCATTTTATAAATTCTAGATATATTGCTGTAAATAGTGTTTAAGTATGTGATGCTTTGTAATGGCAAATGGTATCAATTCTTAGTTCTTTCACAACATACAAACTCGATTCGATTTCAATTTCGATTTATTGTACTTTTTCTGATTCCCACTGAAACCAAATATAGCTTAGTACATGCATTTGGAGTTACAACTTTTGCCTGCATGAAAACTTGAAAATTTTTCTAATTTACTCGGATTTTATCGAAATTAAATAAAATTTTCTCAGCTAATTTCCATTAGGCCTTTTTTCTTTTCCAATTCAATTTTTGATCTTTACTATAATGAGAAAATGGAATTCAAACCATATTTTTCATATTATATTGAAGTTACTGTTTAAAAAAGCACTGATTTTTAAAATGTAAATGTTGATTTTCTAATAAATTAGCTAATTAATAGTAATAAGCCTCTAAGAAGTCTTTTTGATCACTCACTGAACTGAAACACTAATAAATTCAGTTAATAGCTATATCATAATTAGAACTATTTTAAAAATGTATATTTTATCCATTCGATTTTCTTTCTTAAAAATATTCGACTTTTATGGTGAGAAAGTAAACTATTGCGGACAAGAATGGGATCGTGATAATAAAAATTTTAAATAATAACTTTATAAAAAAAATCTTGGGAGATTTGCATGAAAAGGAACTAAATAAAACAATTAATTAATGATAGCACAAATTTATATACAATTTTTTATGTTAAATCTTTTAAAAATAATTCTAAATTTGCCCGTTTAGTAACTCTCGCTACTGTTCTCCCATATTCTTTCATAATTGTTTTCTTCATTCCAGACTATTTCTCAAACTTCGTACAGTCTAGGAAAAACAGAAAATAAAACAATTCTAGATATTAACGTAGACGGAATGGATAATTTTGCGTCCAACTGAAAAGAGCACACAGTAAGCATTCCAAATGAGTTTTACATTTTCCTCAGCTTCCTACTGTTTTTACAAAATACTTTCGAAGGATCTCACTTGAAAATATTGGGCGATGGAAAAAAAAGAAATATTTGTACAGTTTAAACTTTGCGGCACAGCTAATGCTAATGCACATATCCTTATCCTCTCTTTCAACAACAGTTAAATGGACTGTAGGCCCATTAGCAAAAGAGTGAAGAGCAAGTGTGTGTTTTATGCAAATGCTTAGCATAAAGAATTCGCATACGGATCCCCTGTACAAAACTCTAGTGCTTGTTTTTATTGGCGTGTGAACTTTTTACTTTTTTGTTCACTGGTGCATGATTTCTGCATTTCATTTTGTGGTGCAGAGAAAACAACTTAACCGAAACCAAAAGAAGCTGACAAAATGAACCTTAGATATTTCCATAGTTATCGTGAGGAGTTTAATAAGTCTCTTGAACGGAAAATACTCTTTTTAGTTGGAAAAACGCTTCATGCTGTTTATTTTTACAGTTTTCTATGGAATACTCTTTTTTTTTTTTTAATTTCTGCATTTCCAAATTTGGACACTTGCGCGTGATTTAGAATGAAAGGGCAAAATGTGAGAAAATGTAAACAATTTCAATTAAACTTTACTTCAAAGGTTGTCAAAGCACATATAATTTAAAAAAAATACGTTTATTCTGATTAGTGATGAGTATCTATGAAAAAAAACATAAACTGATAAATTTTATTCTGAATCATTGTTCATGAAGACAATTCATTTATGTTAATGCATCATTTCAATTTAATCTTGAAATTAATTTACTATCTTGCAAAAAAAAGACAATGAAGTTCTAGACAATATTTAACTAAATGTTCGATGGTATGCACAATCATGTCTACGTATTGTGAAAAATAGTAGTTTCAATGAATAATAGTAGTATAATAGTAGGATATTCGATGAATAATAGTATTATCATATCTACTATTATTCATCGAATATCAAAATCGTAGACCTTATTTTTATATTGCTGAAAGTTTTTAAAATATTTAATTGGCCTATAACCTTTTTTATAATGTTAAGTTTTTATAAATGTTTGATTAATATTTATTTTATAACATATTTTTAATATTCCAGCAATACTTATTTTCCTTACAGTATAACTTACGTTTCATAGGATTTTTTTTCCTTACAGGGCTTTACAAATACTAGAATTTGTATGGATTTTTAATACTGAATTGAAACTATCAAAACAAAGTATATCTGGAAAAAATTCTGCAATAGATAACACCTTAAAAATGCTGTCCACAAACTGAAAATACCTCACGTATGAAAAATATTTAAATCCTAAAAATAAATGCTAATTCAGAAGTCACGCAAACAGAGAAATGCACAACAGTCGAATGCCTGTGAGCTCGAAATCCCCTCTCTTTCGAAACTTAAATCAAAAGACAATGGAATTCAAAAGTACATGCTTCACATCTGAACGAACAACACAAAGTCTATCTTCTCCAAAACAACACGAGTCCTTTTCTCTTAAAATAATACGAGCTTCAATCTAGAAGACACAAGGAGCTTGTACATCCACAAAGTAATAACCCCTTAAGTATACCCCGGGGGGACGGAACAGACGAAAACTTAAATCGTTCCGAGTCTATTAAAGCAACCCCCTATAAGCACCAGTCCAGCTGTTGCCAAGCTCAGCCTTTTCATGAAGATATCTCTATATATTGAGCGTCCCACGACTCAACCTCTCCATCCCTCCCAGCTCTTTATTTTATCTTCCGACTACAGATACTAGGAACATCAGTCAAGTATAAATTCCAAGTTGTAAAAAATAAAGGATTTTATGTCCGCCCTCACAGATTTTCTGAAAAGGATCAAATGAATTGGCACGAGTTTTGAAAAAGCAGTACCTATTGTATGGGAACCTCCCATTTTAGAGAGCAAAAAGTAAAAACTAACATTGTTTTAAAAGCCAGTAGGATCTTTCCCACCTAGTATTCACTTACATAATACAAAATCTGTTTTGGATTTTTAAAAAAGGCATAACTGATCAAAAATGTCAGTTTGTGATGAAGTGTTTAATAGAACAGAGATAGTAACCAACTAAAGCTTTTGCTTTCTCTAATATTTAATTAGATGTTACTAACTTTTTTTGAGGAAGTATAATTATACATTGTATAATTCTGAATACATATGATATTTGATTCATATATATTTATAATTTCTTTTAATTTTTATAACAAATAATAATGTCTGTAAATATTTAATTTTAGCCTAAAAATTAAAAATATATATATATTCGATGCATGTGTTAAACAATAATAAATTAAACAAAAAATTTTAGCCATAAAGTTTCAAGAATTTTTATAAAGTCAATAGCTTTAAAGAACCAATTTATGTTTTCAATTGGTGCCTTTTATCAAAAAATATTATCTTATTACTGCTTGCTTAAATGGAATATTTAGCAGATAAATATATTAAATAAATAGAATTACAATAGAATGTGTTCGATACAGTAAAATATACAATAAATATTAGCAATAATTTTATTTTAAAGAATTTTTAGAAGATTTTTTATTTATTTTAAATTACTTTTCAATTATGTTAGTTTAGATATAAACACAGCTTTGAATATAGTTGAAAAAATCTTTTACGATCTGAAGAGTAATCATGCTTTGATATAAGCTGAAATGAAAAGAAATAATAATCTCAATAAGGACTTTATTTTGCGACTATTAAGATTTATGATTGCAGTTACTAACAAAATCATCTTCTGAGAATTTTATGTGTTTTTTATGGATATACGATTTGATTTATTTGAATTCGAATTGAATTACCAAACTTTATTAGTTGAGAAGTATTCATTACAAAAATAAAGATTTATGAAATTATTTAAATTAGAAAATGTTGACAGTATTGAGCCTATATAAATTTTTCGAAAACAATGTAAAAAAACATGAATAGAGCTTTTTTTCATAGCACAATGAGCGTTTTTAAACTTCTATTTCCGACATTTGCGTAGGTTCGATGGTTCTTTTATGCATATCACTCTCCCTTTCAGAATACGATAGAGAATCCTTAATATTTCTTTTGTTCTGTTATTTATATTTTAAGAGGGACAGTAGATTTCTTCGGAACGTCTTTTTGTATCGGTTTATCCGAGAGACTGTTTTTGAAACAGCAGGGGCTACTGTTTGCTTTTTATCGCTATTCTCGCTCACAAAATTTCTGTTTTGCTTTTTAAACTTGCCTGAACTGGAATCGAAAATATTGCCCTGAAATGTAAATGCTATAAAATCCTATAACTCCAGAATTAAAATGGTTTGTAATTTTGAAATCGATAAATTTAGATGCCTTTAAGAATTTTTTCCCATTTTGGAAGGATAAAAAATAAGTTAAAATGTTATCTTGTTCCATTTTGGATATATTTATATTCCCTTAATTAAAATTGTATATGTTATCATTAAAATATATGGTTCAACTCATTGTATACCTATTTATTTCATAAAATAACTCAACATGGATAATGAAAAAACAGGTTTTGTATTATGAGGATAATGTATCGATTAAATTTATTAAACTACTTTCATATTATTTTTTTTCTAGGAAGTTTCTGAAAATTGAAATAAAATATTATCAAATTAATTCATAGTTTAAATCTCTGATTTAAATTAAGCATAAACTAAACATACCATTTTAACTTTTTTAATTTTCTTTGATATAATTCTGAAATTAATTACCAATAATTTAAAATAGATTTTTTTTATTTCTCTCACGAAGTATTTAATATAATAAAAAGGCCAAATTCTACCAAATTTAATTGTTATCGTAATGTTCTACTAATTTTTGGAACCTGAATCACATAAATTAAAATTTAATGCACTTTTATTGCTTCCAAAGAATTTCTTACAATCAAACTATACAAACAATAGAATATTTCCTATCACTTTTAGAACTATCAGAATAAAATATGGATTTCTTAAAATTAAGTGTAATTTTTAATTATATTTTATTCTTTTAATAAATATATTTGATTTTAAATTTTTTACACTAATGTTCTATCCTTTATAGACACACTCTAAGAAATCACCGATTTGCATTATTCACCACGATGGATTTGAATTATTCTCAAAACAGTAGGATTTTTGTTCTTCTTTTGCTGTATACAGTGACTTAGTGGAGAGTGAGAGGGAAAAGGTGAATATAGGTACCACGATTGTCATTTTTATGGTGCAGCAATGAACAAAAATTTCATTAGTTTATATCAGCTATTTGAAATGAACTACCAAGAAAGTGCTAAAAGATAATGCCATGTCTCAAGCGTCCTCTAAACTTATTAAAACACTGATGACAACTGGGAGCTAAAGAACTGTAATATATTATGAACACGTATTACTCTTATATTTCTTATTCACGTATTGGCTTTATATTTCTTAAGCAGTAGCTTATAATTCATTTCCTATGGGTATTTACCCGATTTATTAATGGAATTTGCTTTAAATCAGTGACTTAAAGACATAAGTCCGTAAGAGAAGTTTGATTTTATCACAATTGATAAGAACTCTGTTCTGTGAATCTAGTTAATGTTCTTTTAAAAAAATAATTTAATCACACGTTAATTTCCTCGAAATTATTGTTGAGTGGTTAAAATGGATGAAAGTCTCTCCACCTTTCTTCTTTAAGAATATATATAAATTCAGTCTATAAAAATCAGGCCCAATATTTCCTTGTTTTTTTTAATTTAACGAGGTTCAATCAACATTCCATCATTATGAAAATCCCAATATCCATGATGACAGATTTAAAAGAAGAGAGAGCGCAGAGATTTATATTTTACATTTTGTCATGAGTACTTTAGCATATAGAATAAATTTTAATAAAATAAAAAGTAACCATTTAAACATTTTTTTCTTAAAAAACCAGAAATTACCGGCTCTAAGTAAAATAGAGAAAAGTATCAAAACGTTATTAAATTTTTGAAGAAAAAAAATTCGGCAGTCTAAATCAATTATTTTACGAAAATTCAACATTACTTTATGTGTACTTAGTTAACGCCGCAGCTGTAATAAGAATATATATATTTTTCAGCTGTATGCATGTATATACTTTTTTTCCCTCTCACGATTTTTATTCACTCGAAAAAACCTTGTATTGATCGTTTGTAAACGTTTTAAGGCCATAAATTGATCACAAGCTTTATAAATAGCAGACTTTACAGTCTTTCCTAGAATCATATGATAAAGATTCAAATTAATAGAAGCCTCACTGATCTGAAGAAATGCTGTCAAGGGGATATACGCCAGTATTCCGATGAAAGAAAAGTCCGATACCAAGCGAAATATCTGATCTGTGGAAGAAGGATGGAATCTCTCCTCTTCCCAGCCGCACCTTTGAACTCAATTAGGGGTTAAATGTCCCCCATTATTCCCGTCAAGGATCGAACCAATCCCACAAATCTTGTAGGGGTGCTCACAGAGAAAGGTTTCTCTCTTAAAAGAAAAAGCCCCCGAAAGAGGAAAAAAAATTCCATTTACCGAGAGGGAGTCAGATACGGCTCTCTTTCTCAATGCTACTTCGATAACATCTCCACCGAGCGATAACAAAGAGCGGGATTGAGTTTTTGGTAACGTCCGAGGAGGCTATAAAAAAGGAGGGCTAAATAGACAGCTACCCCTAAAATTGAAAATTGTCAACGAAAGGGAGGTGGTGGAAAATAGTCACCCAGGGAATACACAGGAATGGAGGCAGACGAGGGGGAGGAGGAAAAGTCTGCTACCTTGTTTAGGTAGTTTTGTTGAGATTCTTTTTATTATTTTTCTTTTGTCATTCTCTCGCTTACCACTCCGTTTGAATGTTTGTCTATTACTGGAGAAAAGGGATATTTGAATTCTGGCCAGTGAGATCAAGGATTTGTCTTTAAGCGCTATTTAGACGGTTTCTGGGGTGGATTGCTGTTCAGGTTGATAGTGAAGCAAGTCAAAGGAAAGTGAAAATGCAGAAATTGGGTTTTATTAAGCGAGGCTTATTAAACTGTGGTTCCCAACTGCGTTTAGAATAATATATAATAATTTTCAGTAAGCCAAAAGTATTATATTGATTTCTTCTTCAAATTTCTAAAGGAAAATCTTAATTCTACTTAGCTTTCTTTCCAAATTTCTCTAAAAATTTGATCAAAAAGTTTTAAGAGAGCCTGCCCAATACATCATCAAAATTAATTATATTTCATTCATCATCAAGTAATACTTGAATGTTCGAGTGATTTTCGGCTTTTAATTTGCTGTAAATAGGGAATAATGAATTTTATTAAAGAAGTTAAGATAGAAAAAGGTAATTTTTTATATGTGAGTTTTAAAAATTTACATTCAAGAAGTAATTGTTTAGGAATACCCGAATTTACTTAATTATAATATTACCAACGACAGCTATGTTCTGAAATTTAAATCCTTGCCTACATTTCATTGAAACTTAGTGATGAATAAAAAATTATATAAAAAATAATTTAAAGAAATTTTAAGCATTTCTCTTTAAACAAAAACAAAACAAAAAAATCAATGCTGTATGCAATGACTTGAAGAGATAATTTTTAAGAAAATTGATTTGAAATAAAATCTTAATCGTTGGTTTTTAATTTCAATCCAGAATATTTGAGAATTTGTCAAAAACTAATTTAATGGCATATTAAATCATGTATTTAACATATGTACGCGTATGTGAAATACAAATGAAATAAATACATTTATTATAATCATGATACTGTTATTGTTAAAATTTATAATAAAATTAAGATAAATATTTAATAACGTCTTATCATTTATAACATTTTAATCCAGATAAAATTTAACCCTTTCTACTTTTAAAAAATTGCAGTTAAAATAGGCATCCATAATAAATTATAGATATTTAAATTCAGTGCGGCGAAGTTAAATTTTCAGCATTTAATTAAATGTATATTAAATTTAAAAAAATGTTTAATTACTTCAGCTCTAACTGTTAATTTTAATTACAATATAATATTTATTTTGTTTTAGATTTTCAGCAATTTTGTTATTTCAAGGTATTTTATAAAAGAAAGATTTAACTGTCTAAATTATTAGACATAGCAAATATTCAAAATGAACTGCACAACCAATTTTTTTCTTAACAAAGAAATAATTTATGACAGCTAGCCTAACTTTGAAATAATTTACTAACTGAAATAAAATACTTTTAATATTAAAATTACTAAACATAAATATGTATTAATTATTATCATTATGTCAAGTTACAAATTATCATGAAATTAATTATAATAGAGACATAATTATATAGAAGAAAAGATGTTTCCTGAATCACAGATATCGGAAAGAATGAACATGATAAAGAATTTCAGACTTAAACCTCTTTTAGTCTCAGTCTGTAACTGATTATTTCTTTCTGCACTTCACTTCTGTGACTTTTCGCATCGGCTGCAGTAGATCAAAGTTAGAATGAAAAGTCTCTTTTCGATAGAAAGTTAGAGAACGAGCAGACCATCGCCCCCAACTCCCTCGATTTTTCTCCTCTTTTTACCCATTTCATCTCGGATGGAAGATTAAAGGGATTTTATTTTTCTATCGTAATGATTCCACCGACAGAGAGCGGGGGAAAAGTGCCATTTCTTCAGAAATGGACAAAAGGGTCTTTTCTTAACGGTCAGTTTTCTTCGTTTCCGCTTCGAAAAAGATATAGGCTGCTTTCACCAAAGGGGGGGGGGGATTTGATCAGATAGGTTAAAGAATCTCATATATTCTCGATGCGGTCGTTCCTTCTCTGTTTTTGTTTTATAATTTAGTGAAAGAATTTCAAATTGGATAGCAATAGATATCGCTCCAACGTATAAAAGAAATCCTATAATTTTACGCTGGTGGTAGATGAGTTTGAATGAAAAAATTTTAAACAAAATAAAGAAAAAACTATTAATTAATTATTTTAAAGAATTCAATTTTTTTCAATATTTATATATAGTCGACTGAATTTATTTGCAATCGTAAAGTTCAACAGCACTTTATCGGATTTTTTATTTTTCAGACTTCCGATAATAATGTACAAACAAATATTTCTTAACCATTAGTAATGCAGCACTTTTTGAATATCAAGACATAATCATTTCCTGGTGTTATTGTCTTTAGTTTGCCCCTTAGTCACGTGCCATTGAATACGTCTATCTTTATCTTACAATTGATATGCTTTCTGGTTCAAATTCAGGAATTTCATTCGAATGAGGGGAGCTATATCTCTAAACCTTGCACTCTCCCAAAAGAAAGACAGAAAAGGTTCCAAATCTCCTAAAAGACGCCTACCATTGACATTGTTCTTTGTCATTTTAACTATAACAGTAATCTTAAAATAAGACAATCACTTTAAGGCATATTGATTTGCATTCTCCTTGCTTAAAATGCAAATGGGTTTAGAAGAGGGTTAATATCATATTTTTAAAAAATAATTTTTTATTGTCATGTGAGTTAAAATTTCTTGAATATACAGTATCAGGTAATTTCTTTCTTTAAAAATAAAAATTGAGTTAGAAATGCAGGCATTTATTTCAAATGTCTCATCAACACTATTTATTTTAAATACAGTTTCATGCTTTTTATTGGTTACCGTAGAATTTTTAATCGTAGATTCGTGTGTTTAGCATCCTAAGAATACAATCACGGTATATTCAATTGCGATAAAGCAGGTACTGGTTCAACATACTTAATATTTTACTCTAATCAAATCTTCAAATTTTCATCTTTTTCAGAAGGCTCAAAATAAGAAAGAAATCAGATTTGAGACTTCAGATTTGGTGCTTAGACCATTTACAAAATTTCAGTCATCTAGCTCAAAGCATTTTTTTAAGTCTATTGAATACAAACGGACATTTTCCAATAATGTGTTTTTCGAATTCATATTTAAAACATGTAGATACTTCGAAATTTCGAATTCAAATTTTCGAAAGATTGCAGTATTTTTTCTATACTTTGTGAACAGGAAGAAAAAGTTATTGAAAAAGGCTTTTAGCTTCAAAATTTATAATTTTTTTTTGGGGGGGGGCTTTATTGAGTAGAATCCAAGTAGTTCATTATGAACTAATCATAAAAATAAAAAAGAAAGACAAAAAAAGTAGGGATTTCGGGAAGGTAACAGTTAGCATTATAGGAAGTTAACAAATATGAAAATTTATGATGCTTAGAGTGAGTTTGATTATTCAAATATTCTGAAATTTACTGTTGTGATGTAAGAGGTAAAACAGAAATTTATATAAGTTTCATCGTGTTTTTTTTTCTATTGGTCCCTTATTTTTTCTTATTACTATTGAATAGATGGTGGAGAAATTATTTTAAAGTGCCTTACATTTTTAGATTTTAGGAATGAGCCTTAGAGCAATATTAAAGTAAAAAGTACTCGATTTTTTTTTGCTTAAAAAATACCGAATTCAGGAAAAAAATGAGAAATTAGAAACTTTTAAATTTATTTATATTAAATATTATTGAGTTCGTATCTCCAGTTTCTTGAAGTAAGAGCATTCATTTAATTTCAGATAGCTTACTGTAAAAATAAATTTAAAAAACACACATGAAAAATGAATACGTTTGTGGATTACAGAACTTCCAACGAGCTACAAGTCGAAGGATTAAAGGACGACAACACTCCCGGATGGTAAATAGATGTTACGTTACCGTGGCAGAAATGCGTTTTTCGGAAGATCTGAAAAGCACATCAAGTATAACTTCCTTTCGCTGACCATTTGCTAATGAGCGGAAGCTGTCTTTTCCGCACCAGGAAAAGGGAAATCCGCATCCGAAGATCTTGAAGATCTTCTTCTAGACTGTTTTCGGACGGACCTGGAAGTCCCTGATAAACTACACAAGACCCACTTCATTACAGCCTTTGACAGTCTTTATCAAGCGAACAACACACTTTGATGTGGGTGGTCGAGGTTATGTACACAGTCATTAGAACATTGAACCATGCAGACAGTTTAACTGATCTGTATAAAAATTATTTGGCATTATAATTTCACTGAATACTTCGACTATTATTTTGTTTCAAAAAATAACTCTTAATGTTTTTTTCCTTCAAACTTTGCTTTATAAATATGCTTTAATAAGATCCCAATTTGTTTGCTGATAAAAAAAATCTTTTGTAAATCGAATGATTAATTTTTAAGCCCTTCATGTTGAATTTTTTATATTGCATGCATTAAATTCATACTGAAATTTTAAAATTTAAATTATTACAAAAATATTAAATAAAATTTATTTAATCAGAACACATTCTCGCTTCCCCCTTTACTTAGCATGACAAAATAATGAACCCAACCAGCAAATAATAAACAATTAATATAAACCAACTGTGTACTTCAAGCCATTTTATGAGCTCATTTAATGATATTATCTATTATCAAATTATAAATGAATTATCGCTAGTTAAAAATTAGATAAAAAGTCAAAAAATCATTTAGCAATTAATAAACATGTAAAGTAATAGAATCAAGATGCAAATCATTATTAAGACATTGACCATTCTGTTTTAGGTAGAAGTATAAGATAGAGGATCACCGAGCAATAATATTTCCATATTATTCTGTCTTAAAAACTCTAACTAAGTCAAATCTCATTCAAAATTGTGTTATAAATTACGTAGCACAACAATAACGCTTGTGGAATCTTCCAGTTACCATAAAATTAAGAATCATAACTACATAAATTTAATAGCATAATTCTTCCTTGCAAAATACGAAGAATATTATTTTCAAGGAATACAAAAAATTAATGATTAGGTTTACACATATAACTTTATCGAATACCAAAATTGTCTATAATTTCTTTTCCAATCAATTTCGCTTTTTAAAGGAGGAGCTTTCACCAGCGAATGGTAGCTTAATGTTTCAATTCACTGCAGCTGAAAGTAAGCGAATCAAGAATTTGAATGTTAATATAAAATATCAATGTTGGCCTAATTTGCCTTTATTGCAACCAAAATCTACTAATATATTAACTCTTTCGGAAAAATTTTGCGATTCTATTTTCATTTTCCATTTATCCGATGTCATCAGCATGTCATTCTGCGTAACATTTAACTCACATTATAAAAAGTGAATTATAAGCATTCATACGCTGGAATTTTACACCGGAAAAATGTGCCCACATGAGTGCCCCTCTTTCACCTGAGAGGGAGATCCATTACCGACCTCATCAATTCCACCAGTTAACAAGAGTTATTCCCATTCAAATCCTTGCACAGGAAATAAAATAAAAACACACTCACAAATCGCTTATCAAAAACAAGGGGTGGAAATAATCTCCGATGTTCAAAATCGACATCGATACCACTAGGCTCTTTATTAAATCCTCCGATCCGCCCTTAATGGTGGCGGCGCTGCAATAAGCCAACCCTCGTGTGATCAGTGAGACGGAACAGTAGTTATATTGAAGGTAGGGTAGGGAAGGTGCTTTAATCAATAGTCGGTTGCAGCCATTGCTAAATGGGAGTTTAGACAATGCCCGAACCCGGCGTCTAATGACAAGAGCTCGAGCAAGGATCATTTCAGTTCCATAGGCACCAGCTTGTGCGAACATTAGCTCTTTAATTGACAAAAGATGTTTCGCCGCTTAATTGAAATGCCCGAACTCGCGATCGCTCATCTGCGTCAGTTGTCCCTTCCTCGAAGCAGGTTTCCTGGCTGCTGCTGCTGCGTTTTTGGTTTTGGTTCCGTTACAACCTCGCCCAAACTGACTTTCGGATCAATTATTTCTTTTTCCGCTCCCTCACTTTCTCTGACTTCCCCCCGCCCTTCTTCGCGCCCATTTTTCCTTTTTTAATACTCTTTATTTGAGGATATTTGAAAGTGAATTTGTCTCTTGAAATTTCGAGGGTATCATTAGCCCTTTTATCTTGCCTCGTAAGTTGATCCAAGCCGTTTTGAAGTATGAGAATTTCTACTTTTTCAAATGATTTAGGAAAAATTAAATTCTGAAGTGGTTTACGATTAATTTAGAATCTAAAAAATGAATATCATAATTATCTCTTATTGCTAGAATTTCGAACTGCAAATTTTTTTCAAATACTGCTCCTAAAAATATAATTGTTATAAAAAAAATTCATGATTTTTTTCAAAATTTTAGATTTATTCTTATTAATTTAAAATGCCTTTATCATTCCGATTCATTAAGAATTATACAAATATAAATCATATGAGATGAATCGCAAACGTATCATATCGATATAATTGTTTTCTTTCCCAGAATTCAGCTTTCGAATTTAAAATATTTACCTTCCTCTTACTCTCTTTCGTTTCAAAATCCTTGACGCACCCCTTCAAACAAACGCATGAACCCCGTCTCCTTAAAGCAACATTTCAAAAGAGCACGATGCGCTTTAAAGAAAAACATTCTCTGTCCAAATGTGTTCAGCTGGTTTTCTCACAAAAATGTTTGAAACCATCTCGCCATCCAAAGAAACCAGATCCAAAAGCCACATTCTCTGACGAGACACTGTTCTCTTCTTTCTAATGTTACTGCCCATTTGCCAAGCCGTTGGATCAACAAGCAGTAAGGAGAAAGAAGAGTTGGTGAAGAAGAGAAAAATTCAACAAGTCGTCCACGTGTTGCTGCGGCCAGATAACAAGTGAAAGAGGGGGAACACGAAAAGAGGGGAAGAGAAAGTGGGGATGAGCAGAGATCGTGTCTCTGAAGCCCTCAAAAGAAGGAAATGAGTTGTCTCCGATGTCGTCAATACGTGACTCTGGCATCAATTTCTACGGGTTCTTCGCAGGCGCTTTAGGATGTACGGATGCTTTTCTTTCTTTTCCATTTGTGGTATCCTATCCAAAGAAGATCTTATCAATTCCGGGCACCTGAACCTTTTGTCGGTTTCCATAGGGGATGTGTTAAATAATTTATTTTTATCAGAGAACAACAAAAATAAGGCCTTTTGTAGTGCTTTCTTATGAAAACACTAGCAAGAAAATCGTCAAAACTTTCCAGCTGTCTATAAAATTTGATTTTATAACATTATGTGCATAAGCATTAATTTGAAGTTATTTATGTGGGTATTCTTGACCTTCATATAAGTATTTATTCTCATAAAAAATTCTTATATTCCGAAGAAAATTACGTAATAATTTGTAATAAAAATAATTATTTACTAATAATTAAAATCATAATTTGAAAATTCCGTCGGTATGCACGAGTTTTCTTGTCTTCAAGATTTTAACTTATTCTGTATAATCTTCCTAAACGAACTATTTTTTACCTCAGAGTTTTTATAAAAAAGAATAATTTTATTTTCTATTCACATCCAAGAGAGAAATGTGATATTGGCTATTTTATTCCCTCTAGAAGGATTTTTGTTTACTGAATGCTTATTTTATTTTCTGATGTCTGAATATTCACTGTTTTATTTCGTTCGAAAATGGGAAAAAAAGAAAAAAGAGAGAGAGAGAGTAGGTCTTATTTTAATCTTTCTTCGTTAAATTCCTGAATAATTATTTATAAATTTAACATGACTAATTGAATTTTATCGCTATCTTTCAAAAGATCCTTTCTAGTCGAATATAGGGAATAAAACATATTGAGCAACTGTTGAGAATAAGTCATAAAAGAATAAATAATTCCTAACAAAAATATGAAAAGTTTTGTAATCATTTTAATAAAAAAAATCACTATTTCTTCATACAGATTTTTTAGATTAATATAAACTCAAATATCGATTTTTTTTTCTTCCAAATCTACATGAAAAGTTTACTCAAAGCAGTGAAAAATAAATCTATACGTAGACAAGCTCAAAAAAACTTCTAATCCTTCACACATTTATTTTTTTATTTAAAGAATTTTAAATCATTTAGACAGTTTTCAAAAAATATCAGTCATCCTCTATGTTAAAATATTTTCGAAATGTCCTAGATGTAAATGTTTTACACTAAATTCCTTTCTGGCATAAATCTTACTGTGCATATCGGTCAAATGACTCCATATTATAATTGATGTATTATCAATGTTCTTATTTTTATTTTAATGGAATAAAGATTTTTAAGGAAAATAATAAATAAAGAAAAAAATATGTAATGATTTACATTTAAGTTGCAGGGACAAGAAATTCCCAGAACTTAAAAACAAAAGAAGACAAAATCAGATAAAAACAATAAAAAAGTACCTAAAATAAATAGGTTGAATTATCAAGGGTTATACCTTTGCCAAATACTGAGGTAAAAATATATTGCTTACTTGAATGTTGGACAAAAGAAAATATATACATGTATTAAGCTCAATTTTTTTAGATTATCGTGATTAAGAATGTTTATAAGATTTCGATTAAACGAAGAGAGCTAGAAATTTGATTCATTCAACTTTTCAGATGATAACTCTTCTAATTGATTATATAAATAAGAACTTTAAAACAAATTTTTAAGAACACTAATTTAATTTAAAATATCTGCATCAATATTTCGTCCCGTGGAGAAAAAAAAAAGAATGTATCATCAATATGTTTTCTATTCGACTCAGCTAATTATTGCAGATCAAAAATAAGCACTTGTTACTAAGCCGATAGCGATTTAATTAAATTAAAAGGAGCAAAAAAAAAGGGCACGAAAATCTCAAACAGCGCAAATTAAACTATCATCGCTGAAGTATGGGGACACTCCCTCATTGGTACGAAAAATTTTCTCCAATACACAGAC
This sequence comes from Argiope argentata, assembly GCA_026289955.1. Lineage (NCBI taxonomy): Eukaryota > Metazoa > Arthropoda > Arachnida > Araneae > Araneidae > Argiope > Argiope argentata. The sequence continues at coordinate 1,030,212 of JAOUZG010038069.1, read as the reverse complement.
GATTGAACCACATCAGAAAAGGGGACGAGCGTTATTACGGATCGTTTGGTCGCGCTAATTACAACTCCACTCCACTCACACGACATTATCCGATTAGTATTCAACCCCCATTTGCCTGCCCCCCCCAAACATTCATTTCAGTCCCCCACTGAGTTAAAAAGTTTTTGGCTCGGTCGACGAAAATTTCTGCAATTTGGCGTGACTTTAATTTTTCGGAACGAGGTGTCATTTCGCTTGAGATTTAATCAAGAAACGCTCCAAAGAGAAAATTAAGTACGAAGAGATTTTTCCCCAGCATTCATCTCAAAAGAAGGTTAAGTCAAGGCATGTTTTTGCTTTAGCAAGAATAGAAGTTTGGTTTCCCGGTCTATTTTCTCTGTAAAGAATTTCTGTTGTTGGTTAATTATTTCAAAAATATAGTTTAATTTATATAAAATCCCTGAAAATCATGCTAGAAAGTTAATTATTGGTAAAATTCTAATTAATGTAATACTTACTGTAATTAACAACTTAAGTAAAGTAGTCATCAAATTAAAATAAGTTAAGCTGTGTACTCTGATATTTCTGATGGTTGATTCATTCTAATAGTATCATACTGCCAAATATATCATTCAAATTTTCAGTTCTACAAAAGATTTGTTAAGTCATTAATGCAACACATTTTAGATAATGGTAATAAAATAGTAATTCTTTTCAAAATTGTCTAGAAAATAGTTGCAAATTATATAAACGAATATATAATTATTTCATCGAATATTATTGGATGAATTCAAATGAAGAGCGTACATGCAAATACAAAATTTTTCTACAAATATAAAAGTGATTATCTGATGAGACGAAATTTCAATGCATTTTTTAAGATATGTTTGAGGTATGTAAAGCATTATTATACTGACAAATTTTGACATTCAAGAATAAGATTGCGTTCAATTTTTTTACGATACAATGACAAGATAATATTCAAAGCTTAAAAGTGAAAATAATGGTATTAATAAATACGCATAGTAGAAGAGGATTCTGTTCAAAATAAATCAAATATTTTTTATCAAATTCGGGTCTAAAGAATAATTTTGAAGTGCGCAGATTAAAACTATACAGAAACTTAAAATATAAAAGAATTACAATTGCTTTTCCAGCTATTATTTTTTTAATTAATCGTAGTAGATATTACGTAACATTCTGAAATAATTGAAACAAAAGTTTTATATAAAAACATATTTAAAATGTAATTCTAGCAGACATTAATTCTTTTTCATTGATAGATAAAATATAAATAAATATCTAAAACCCTTCTCTGTTTGTATCCAAGCATACCATTTCGGTAAATAAGCAATTCAATCGAATTCCGAATACCATAATAATACATTAAAAAAAAGTGCTATTAAATTTATTATCCCGAACTGTATAAATAGTAAACATCATTTGAATATAGAATGCAAATCTAATAATGGATGCAAAAGAAAATTGGTTGTACATCTGAAAGAACAGTTTCATCCGTTTTGAAACTGGATATATTTGACTTGCGTCAGTTTTCTTCTCAATTCAAAAGAATCAAAGCAGCCCAGACGTGATGGTGCTGTTAAAAATGACTACGCTTAAGTGATCCCGAATTCTAGACAAAGAAAAAAAGATAACTGTAAAAAGTGAAATTAAGAGTTCTTTTCTCACAGATGGTTAAAACCGAACGTTTTATCAAAATGCAGAAATGTGCGATTTTGTCAGGCGCCATTAAATTTCTAAATATGAAGATGCAGATAATTTATTTTACTTATTGGAATTGCAAACATGGAAAGAGGAGAGTAAATTATTTTCTTAAGCAAATTAATGAGATGCAGAGCTTTGGCGGATTGGATGGGAGAATTAGAAGAAAGCTAATTTAGATACGTGCTACGGAGTGTGAATCAAGGGAATACGTTTCATCTTCTCAGAAGCTTTGACATCGTAATTTTCGGAAAAATAGTACACTTATTAATATGATTTTGCGTTTCTGACAGAATCCATTAATTTATTCCCACTTAAGCAACTTCAAAAAAATAACATATGGTTCTTATTAAAGTTGTCGCTTGTTTGATTGTTTATTAATTCGATTAACTCAAGAAATATAAAAAATTTAAAAAAAATAAATCAACAATAAAATATCGATATTTTAACTAAGTTTTGATTTTCATACGCGTAAAATTTATGCATTATTCTTTAATCAGAACTAAACGAACTAAACGAATAAACTGAATTTCAATGAGAAAATTGTGTAGAAAAATATTATGTGTGTGTATGTGTTTTCGTCCAGTTACTTTTAATATTAAAAAAAAGCTTAAATAGGTTATTGTTGTTTTTGTTCCGAATAAAATTTGTTTATTGGTTATACCAATTATAAAATTTTTACCATGCATAGCTGTGTGTGTGTGTGTGTGTGTGTGTGTGTGTGTGTGTGTGTGTG
>JAOUZG010038069.1:1004889-1018994 GCA_026289955.1 Argiope argentata | reverse complement strand
ATAGTTTTAATCGGTATCTTCAAATTCACAATTAGTTATCTGCATTCATCTTTGGCAGTTACAATTTTTAAAAAAAAGTAAATATAAGAATATATTCAGCATATATTTATTTATTTATTTTAAACCCCTTCTTTTTCGCTTAAAAATTTTTTAAGTAACTGCTTAAGAGAAAAATGATTCTATAAATATCAAATATGCTTTTTAAAAATTATCCATTTCAACGAACATTCAACTCGAACTCTTTTTGTTTGTTTGTAAATATTTTGGCATCGTAATTCATTATACAATTGAAAGGACTGCAACCAATGAATTATTTTAGATATCCTATTGACTTTTAGTAATGCTAAATCGCTTTCTTTTGAAAAATTGTTTATAAATCTACTTTCCATATAGAAGAATTCACCTTGATATTTTTTAGAACGTTTTCACTTTTTCTTGATATTTTATTTTTCATTACCAAACGAAACAAATAGATAAAAAAATAATTTAACATAAAATTTTGATGTTTATTTAGACGATTATATTTATCCCAATTATTTCAAATTCGTATTAATAAAAAAAAGGCAATACTTATTAACATACATTTTATTTTGTCTTGCTTTTCATGTTATACAAGTCTTCACAAAAATCAAGTATCATTCCTCATATTCAGGTAATAATCTAAACTAAGCTAATCAATTGTCGCTTAGTTCAATTTTAAATGTTTCTGTGAAATACAATGTATTATTATTTTTAACTAAATGCCTATCGAACGTATATTTTAGGGAAGTGTATGTTTAAAACCTTGGAAACTTTGAGAATAGATATATTTTAGCATGCTAGAGAATATTAGTATATGAAAATAGTATATATAGTATATGAAAAGTAGTATATATAGTATATGAAAATACAGTATAGACGAATATAAATTATTGTAAAATCAAATAAATTGCAAATAGTCAAGCACGCATTTTAAAAATAGATTTTTTAAAGAGTGATTTTCTTTTTGTCATTAAAATATATATTCTTAAAATATATATTTCTCATTAAAATATATATGTACTTTCGTTTATTAAATATACTTATTTTTTCTTATTAATCAGAATGATTCGAATAATACCTAATTTGTTAATGAATAAATTTATATTACCTTTCAGATTCTATTTTTTGTTCTGAACACCAAGACAATCGACGAAAATTATGGGCATCGTTTATTCAAAATCTGTGTCTAAACTTGATTCATTGAACAATTTTGTTATTCTCATTATGGATAATCGATGCGCAACCAATTCAAGAAGATTCAAAGAGAAACGAAATATTACCGGAAATAAGGGAAATTAAGGATTTGTTAGGCACGTTAGTTAATATGCAAATGTTTGACAACAATGCCAATCGTTTTCTAAAATGATTTCAGGTTCAAACTGCGCTGCATTTCAGTTACAATGCAGATCGAGTCTCAATCTTTAGAATTTGTGATAAACTCCAAACATTTTCTAAAGCTAGTACTATGCAGAATATTTTAAATTTACTTTAGCAACAGTAAAAATAACAAACTTTCTGTTCTTAAATAATTAAGTTTCATAATATGCGGGTAATATAATATAATAAAATATCTTTTCTTAACTTTTTAAGCCAAATTTAAAATAATCGAATTACAATCCTTATCAAACTTAAGAAAAAAATTATTCTGCAAATATTCAGGAGGAATTATTATTATTATTTAATTCCTAAAAATCTCTGCAGTAGAACATTTTTGTAAATATAGTGTAAAAAATTCATGTACTTTAAAGTAATAATTTTGAATATCTTCAGGCATTTTTAAGCAGTTGTACTAAAGAATTTCAAGGAAAGTCAAAAATAATATAATTAAAATTTAACAGGAATAATAAATTATCATTGATTTAAATTTGATTCGAAATTTCACTTATAGTTCTTTGATATAAAATTTTATAATGGATAATATTATCTACCACTATGCGGGTGGTGGGAGTAGATAAATTTTCATGCACCAAAGATAAATTTTAATACCGTTGAAGTACAAATATTGAAAGAATTCCTATTTTCTTTAGAAAGTCTTTACTGCTTCCACACCTCAAATGATTTTGAAATAAATATTTCCGTATAAATGAGGCATTTCATATTTAATAGAATTACATGGTATGTTCTGAAAAAACTGGGTTTTGTAGTTTAATGAATTAAATATAAGTAACAATTCTCATATTTAGGATGCATTATCCTGAAATTCTATTTTATACCGGTTTTTCTTTCAAATACCGCTTCCTTCACAGCAAAGTAAATTTTGAAATTCCTTATTATCTATAACTTTTTAAAAAATGACAAAAAGTTGCATAAGCATTAAGATGTTTCAATGTAACTAATTAGAACAATCCTGTACTTAAAAAAAGAGAGGTATACTTACTAGACAGTGGTGTTCCTTCAAATTTATTCATATAAGCGGCATGGTTCCAGGAATTTTAGAAATATGTCTTTTCTGACGATTGTTGCAACTAGTCCACATCGTATACCACAGCATACAATGATAATTAAAACCACCTGCAATTGCCGTAAAAATGGTCTCAGAATAAAACAAAAGATGCGCTTTTTCCCCCCTTTTAACCAATAAACACTACAATAACTGACGTCCTGACAATTGAACTGTTCCCACCGGGTTAAAGATACTCAGAGATCCGCTACAAGGGAAATTTTTTACTATTGCCACCATCTTCTCTAAAGAGGAGGAGTCCAATGACGTCATGGAGACAGACGGTCGCTTATTGGCGGAGTTCACCTTCTGTCAGTGGAAAAGTTTCAGCGTCCAATGGTTCTGCTCGCAAGGTAGGATGGAAGAGAGGCATTCGGATTTTCTAGTGAGGATTATGAAGTAAAAGTGCGGAATTTTTCGCCATTTCATTCATTTCACCCGTTGCGCCCACCCAGTTCTGTCCTACGCTTGGATTGGTTGGGCGAAGAATTTTTCTTGTTTTCGGGACAGAAGTGGTTGTTTTCGAAATATTTCTTTATTGAAAACTCTCAATGTTGATATTCTCATTTATTTATTGTTATCTTTTCTCTTAAATCGATTAGTCCGTATTTGTGTTTATTTTTTAAACCTAAGTTGAGCATCAATTTTTAAAGTGTTTTATTTTTATTATCATTATTCTACTTGAAGAATGCAATTAATATAAGAAAGATAATTTTAATTTTTACGCTGTACATAAAAATTTTACAAAGAATCTCTCTCTCCTGAATGCAATAAAAATATTTTATAAATATTTATCAACTGCTCTTTCACATTATTTATATTCTCTAATTTATTCAGTGTTAAAGACATAACTTCTATCTGCATAGAAACATCATATGAGACATTAGAACTCAATATTTTCGTTCATTGTTTTTATTCCAAAAGTGCATCACGTCCAGGGAAAATAGGCTTTAATGTTATTTGTTACCGGTTAGTACTAATTATTTAAAACTAGCCGCCTTTGGCGACGAGCCGGTTCGCCAGTAATAAAACCGACTAAAAGGTTCAATTATTTTTTTTTTATTTGACTTGATTTTATAATAGGTTTTTCAGCAGAATATTTCTAAGCTTCAAATTTCGAAAGTCATATAAACTATTACGTAGACCTTAAGCAGTCCTGATCTTTGAACTCCACATTTCTCTCTGATTTTCTACTAATGCCCGTAAAATTTAAATTAAAGTGGAAATGATGAAACTTCATTTAATATAAAGACTTCTTTACTCAATCCGAGCATGTCTTTAAATAAAACTGAGAACTGAAAGCAGAGTAGTTCGACATTTAAGTTTTATGCTCACTACATAAGTTGAAATACTATAACTTTTCATAATTTATATCTCTAAGAATTATTCAGCAAACATTTCAGGGATTGAATGAAACATTCAGTTTTTAATTTTATTTTTAGATGTATATAAATGCTCTCAACAATAATATTTTATTTTTTGGTTTATAAATATACTTCAAACAATGATGAAGTTTAAATTTATAGACAGTCCTTTGATTTTATAGATAATAGATTCATCGTCTATAAAATATTATAGATTCATCATCTATAAAATATTATTTATATTTCGACATCTAAATAAATGAATAAATAAACGTTTTTATCATCTGAGATGAAATCAGACAGATTTACTCAGTTCTAAATAATGCAAGATTAGAACAATCATTTTCCTAATCTAGATCAATTTCTCTTGAGAAACCCTTATTAGCCTTTTCGAGATGGTCGATAAAGTGATTCAAAATCAACAGCTTTTATAGAAAAGTGATATTGAAATTTTTTATAAATAGGTCAACTTTAATGATTGATTGGTGTGCCACTTTTTTATTTATTTAAGGACTTATTGTCTCTAGAATATTTTGTTAAATATAATTCAGAGAGCAGATGATATATGTAAAAATTTAAAAGCCATTATTCATCAGCATTTTTTAATTCAATTTATTAATTATATACTTGGACCATTTGTTAAGAGACGTATGTCTATTACAAAACGTTTACAAATTAGAAGTTGGGCTCCGATTACAGAAGATTCCTTACAATCGGAAGTTCATATCTGTAACTTCAATTCGATGTCGTATTTTATTTCTAACCAGTTAAGTAATAAATCTAATCTGGTGTCCAATCTAATTTCTAAATCTTAGGTAAGAATTTAAGCACGAAATTAATTAAAATAGCAAATAGAAATTTTTATTTATAATTTTTGAGTTGAATTATAAAACTTTGTACATCAACGGATACTTCAAGCAAAATCATCCATTTAATGAATTTTGTCTCATCGAGATAATTGCTTGCTTACTAACCATTGACTGCTTTAAAATAATGTAATTTCAAAGTTTTATTGCTTATTTCAATTTTAAGAAAAGGGAAACTTTTTTCTTTGAAATACTAGTATTTTTGATATATTTTATTGAATTTGAGGCACGAGACATAGCATTTTTATGAAAATATAACTTTTTAATTTTTTGCCATAGTACATTTATAAGCAAAACTGCATTGTATTAAACATGCAGAACACAAAATATGATTCTGCACTTCACTAAAGCTCTTCTTTCGGTTAGAATTACATGCAAATTCCTTATGATATAGAAAGTTAAGGCCCATAGTTACAGTGGACATTTTTTATATTCTTAGTAATTATTTATATTTTTTATTTCTATAATTTTTTCTCCTTTCTGATTTAGCTTTTGCTATCCCCCTTTCTCTTTTTTTAGTCATCTAATAATCAAAGAGAAATCATTGTTTTTATTTAAAAAATTCATTTAGAAACTTTAATTAATTTTTATGCCATAGACCTATGCAAAAACAAACAAAATTTGCAATTACATTTTTTTTTATCTGCTATCATCATAACTCGAATGAGAAAAAATGGCCGAATGAAAACTGTTATGAGGTTTTTCACACTAAAATTTTAGATTTATGTTTATTTTTGAGCAAAATTATTCAAATGGAAATCTTTCAATGTACCTGTGCAAGACTGTGCATAAACTCTCAAAAACGCAAAGAATTTGGGCATAAAGTTCCTCGAGGTTTTACCATCAGAAATGCATATCAGAATGAAAGTTTGAAACTAAAGAAACTATCAACTGATTAGCAAAAATTATTAACTGATTGCTTGCTTGAAAACATATTAATTGAAAACACAAAGATTGGGATAAAGGATATTTGGCTTACGATTTTGATATCAAAGTTGTAAGTATGTTAAATTTAAAATCCGACTAGTAAATGGAAGAAGTTCAGAATTATATACTCTACTCTTTTCTTTGTACAGCGTAGTTAATATTTCATAGTGTAAGAATTTACGAGAGAGAGAATAAAATTTCTTTTTTGGAGTAACTTTACTCTTCAGTAAACATTTAAACAAATTACTATACAAATGTTAAAATCGCTATCGTTGTCAATAATATATTTCCACAGCACTCTTTTATGGCAATGTAGTTAATGCAGTTTTAATGATTAATGAAATATTCTTTTTGAAATCCTGGAAGCTTCTTATAAAAAGTAAAAAAGACATGACATCTTAGCAGTGCAAAACTAATTAGATCTCAGATGAGATAGAAGTTAGGTATTCGGTGTTCTATCTGATAATTCATTTCTAATAATTTCTAAATAATTCATTTCTGATCTGATACGATCAGAAACGAATTATTTAGAAAAAAAAATTAACTGCAGAGAACCCTGAAATTTTATGGGATCCAGATGATTTTTTAGACTTTTTTATCGTTTCATTTACATCAGTCATGCCCTAGAATGTATTCAAATTAAAATCAAGTACACAATTAAATTTCTTGGTGTTATTTTTCAGATTTTCCTGTTCACGTTTTCAAAATCATCACTAACCAATGTTGGTTCATATTTTTTTTTCTGTAGTTTGATTAACTTCGATAGAAACAACTTTGGAAAATTTTGTTCTTCAATATTTAGAATACTCAAAAAAAGTTTTGTAATTTTGTTTACAAATCTCTCAAATGTTACTTTTTAAGCGCAATTTTTTTTATCAGTACTATAACTAATTCTCTTGAAGGTCATCCAAAACTAGTTTTCTTCTTTCAAAATTAGTTTTTCTTTCTTACTTTTACTTCTCATAATATTTATTGATTTTGAATTTCTTTCTAAAAAAGTAAATTTAAATAAATTTTTAAAAAATTTGGACATTCGGCTTTAAAGAATGAGATGTAATGTTTAAGAACCCCTAAAGTTAACCATCCTTGGGTTTAATCTTTGTATATATTGTCTGGTGGGAATAAAAAACAAGACTTCATAATTTACAATAATGATTTTTATGGATTTATTGTTAGTTATAAAATGCACAGCTATTCCTAAAAATATAAGCATAGGTTTAAATGTTTATGGTGCATTTTATTACATTTGTGTTTACAAAAACTTTGTTAAGTTTTTCTATTTTCCAGTCATTTTCTTAATTGCTCCCTACACAAGTACAAATCAGATTAATACAAATATGTATTAATCTGAAGATTTATATGTATAACTTTTTGTATAAACTAATGGAGAAAATGATTGTACAAAATATGAATATAATAAATTCAATCTTTTTTTTTTATCGAACAATTACGTAAATTGCTCGTACGAATAAAATAAATACAAGCAATTAAGTATTTACAACGCATTTAGTCAACAATTTTCTCTCCAATCATGTTTTTACTTATAATTTAAGATTATGTTGTCAAGGGGGAAAAAAGGAAAATCAAATATTTTTAGAAAGTATTTCCAAGTTAATTTTTGATAAATAGTATGTCTCTGGAAACGTTCTGCTCATTTTTTTATTTATATCTAATTTTTAATTTACGGTATACCAAAATGTAAAAATTTATATAAAAAAGAAATATATTTAGATATATTTTCAGAAAACCGAAAATATCATTTAATTAGCCAATTTTTTACTCATAATAAAATAACAATTTACATTTTAAAAAAGAAATTAATTTATGGATAAAAAAAAAGAAACAAACATTTATTTAAAATATATAGGGTTGTTTTTTAGAATTTTTTTCAAATACAGACTAACAATAGAAATAACTAATAATCAAGAAAAAATACAAATTTAAAATTCGTTACAAAATAATTTATTTGTAGGTTATCTGAAACCAACCATAAAATTAACATTAAAAAATTCTGTGATTTTTAGAATCAGTTAAAATTAAAAGTAAAGATTTAAATAAATCCTAATAATTTTTTTTTGAATGTTATATAGGAAATTCGTAATGAACAGTCATACAAATCTATGAAAATTGAACTTTTTAAGAAAATTTATATCAAAGTCAATGTGTAATAAAGTCGTTAAAAATATTTATTCTTCACATTAGATCTACAAATTTATTTTTAAAAAAAACATCACTTTTTGTTTAGAAAGAAATATAGCCTTACATATGTACACTTTCTGGGTAACATGGAAAAATTCCAACTATTTATATCTTTCAAAAGTATATTGTGAAATGCATACAAAATAATTGGTTCAAATATTTTACTTCCGGTATTATAAGTAATAAGCGAACTCAATAAGTATTTTGCTTTCCTGATTAGAGAGGATATAAGATATTAAACCTATAGTGAATATGTGTAACAAAATTTGTTGAAATTAACAATTGTTTAAGTAATAGAGCAGTTAAATAGTCATTAAAAATCAATTGACATACTATTTCCAAAAGAAACAAACGTATATTTATATATGACAAGTTTCCTTAAAAGAACACAAATATTAAAAAAATTAAATAAAAACAAAACATTTTATAGTTCTGATTATAATAATTCTATAATGCAATGCTATAAAAATTAATATGTTATTCTTTTAGTGAAATCTTAAAACAAAAGATATTGAAATTTTATTTAAATATAATAAATAGAATAGGAAAACATTATTAGAGAAAAATATATTTAAATAAATACTAGAAAGGAACTCACTATAATTATATTCTCTTTTTCCCCTCTTCTTATTTCTAAGAATCGTCATTCGTACAGAATTCTTTTTGAATAAAAATAAAATATTAGAATATCAATTATACAAATGTTGCCAGGCAATGAAGTATAATTTTTTGTAACAAATTCTTATTCACAAAATATCACAGCTGCTGAAAACAGCGTAGAAAAAACAGTTTAATTTTTAACAGACGATTATTTATCATAAAAGTAATTTCTTTCTGGCTGTGGAATAAATTCTTGTTGAAAAGAGAAAAAAGAATATTTTTTTTTAAATTTGTAATTGTATACTTAGACCATTATATAAAATTATCTGCAAAAATAATAAGAATACTTTAAATAAAAAGTTGATTTAAGCCATCTTCTATAAAAAGTTGCAATTCTTATGGATATTTTTTTTTATAATTTTGGCAATCAGAAAACGATTTTCTCCCCTTTACAAACACATTTTTTTAATATTGAATGCAGATTGATATTCAGAATTGCAACTAAATATACAATAGAATTATGATATATGCAATTCTGATCTAAATATATTATTTTTTTTCAATTAATAGTTTGTTAAAATTAAGATTATTATTTCATTTTTGTATGCTTTCTGCTATAAATTTTGGAAATTTTCTGGAGAAAAAAATATGGCTGTGTTAAAATCTGAAAACTTCAATTTCCATTGATGAAATTTTCTTCTTTTCCTTAATTTAAATAAAAGTTTCGTTTCGTTTTTTTTTTTTAATTAAAATGGCAATTGCAATAATAAAGAATATTTTGTTGTTTTTAATGTTGATGTATATGAAAACAAATATATAAATGAAAGTGCATTATACTTTTCTAGAACAATGGTAACAGATGCTTTAAAAACTTCTTTCTTTTTAAAATGTCTTCATTTTTTTTTCATTTATATTATTATTGATTTATTTATTTTCAGTGGTTAAAAACAATTTATGTACTTTATAAAACCCACGAACAATTAGTCCGAAATTTATCTTAAATTATTAAACTTGATAAATCGGTAACTTTTCATTCACATTGCTCTATTTTGAAACTATGTTATTAGCATAAGCATGGGCAAACAGGTATTGTATATAAACAAAATGTGAAGAAAAAAAATCGCTTCAAGTTTGATTACTTTGTATAAAATATCAGCCAATTTTTTAAAATGTTTTTAAATTGCAATTATAGTTACACTAATAATTGTTGTAATAAAAGTCAAAACATTTTCGCTGTTGCATTAAATCTTTAAATTACTGATATTTTTCTCTTTTTTTTTAATCTTTACTCAAAAATTGTACTTGTGTGTGAAAAAAAATGATAATGATGATAGTTTTGTAACTAAGAGGTTTTTTTCTCCATATTTTAATATTTTTTTTTTAAAAAAATAACTCTTACATTTTGTTCTTAATATATTATACATTACTAAATAAAAAGCTCTTAATTATATTAAATATGTAACTAAACTTTGTTTATTGTGATGAAATTATATTCAGTTTTGCTGCTTTCTTATTTTTTATCATGTCAGAACATGATGTTGTTTTTGGGATGAGCTTTTTGGCGTCAACACCAATCCGTAGGCAAAAAATACAAATTTTATTATCTGGGCGAGCATCTCAAAAAATCAGCTTTTAGTAACACGTTGCCATTGCATTTATAAAAGCTCGGATTTTTTTAAAAAATAAATTAATGATACAGCAAGTAAAACCTAGAAACATGTCATTTTGAGCACATGATTATATAAATAGGCAATGCGCTATTTTTTTAACAATCAATGCGAGACAAAGTTTTTTGGATCGTTTGCAATACTCAAGCAACTCATTCAATGAAACAATTAAAATGAATAAAAATATCATTTAACTTGCACGAGAACGTGATGCTTGGCCGTTCAATAAATCATGTTCTGACATGATACACTGAAATATGTATAGAAGATTTCATTTTAATCTTTATTTTTATTTTTTTCCAGTATTTGAAACTAAAGGAAAGTGATTTGTTGATTAATCTTTCACTCAAAGAAAAGAAATTTTTATTGCCTCTTTTTCTTCCTTTCTGATTTGATAGGCAGTGCTAACTTGCAAACGCTTCCAAAATAATCTAGTCTAAGTGTCACGTTATTCATTTCCGATGCGGTTAGATTCGTTACTTCCATTTATTTCTGATTACTTTAATTAAATGTATTCATTTTAATCAAGTCAAAATTATTCAACAGCGAAATAGAAAAAAAATCATTAGATTTCTATTTTTAATAAATAATATTGCATAATATTTTTTTAAATAATTTATTGTGAAGGATTAAATTATCAGTTTAATTTAAACAATCTATTAAATAAAATTCATTTTCACTCTGTATATGTATCAGAATTTATACTAGCGTCAACCTTCAGACATTTCCTATATTCTGATTTTTATATGTCGGAAAAAGCATGTGAAGAGTCAAATGCAAATCTTCTGTGCTTTTATTTACAGTTTTTTCTTCTAAGTAATAATAATGTTTATTTCTGAATGTAATAAATCTCGTTGAAAAAATCAAGCTTCTAAATTAAATTAAAATTAGAAGTAATTTAACCGCCAGCTTTGAAAAGTGACTTTGTAAACGTAGAAATTTTAATGTCTATATGTGAGAACTGACAGTCTAATAATAATGTAAAATGTTATCAAACTGTATCATGCAAAAAAATTTTAACGCCAATTGGTTCAACACAAAGATGTGAATTTTTAACGCCAGTTGGGGTAATGCAATGTAGATTAGAAATTTTTAATTTCAATTATTCTGTTTTATTTTTATTCAAAAGTTCTTAAGGAGGATTCGAAAGAACGAGTAATTAACAATATTTTATTTCAAACGTATCAAACAGTACGAAAATAAACAGAATCGTTTGAAATAATCGGTCGAAAACATGTTACGTCTAACCTCATTAGCGTGGGGAAATAAACTACTTAAAACTATAAGGGTACTTTTCCGTTTACCGGGCGCAAATGAACAGTTACCAAAGGAATTTGGCGGCTAACGCCGATGAACGCTGCAGCAAATTAACGGAAATATAGAAAAAAATCAATAAATGCAGTGGTATGGTATGCACTCAAAAAAATTTAATCGAAAATAATGAAAGGAGGCAGAAGAAATACGTACAGCAAGAAAAAAAGTCAAGAGAAATGAACAGGAAAGATCGAATCATATTAACATAATAAAATGACGGTAATGTAAACTCAAACAATCCACTATCGAAAAATTACCAACCTCGCAAAGCATCAAATGGATGTATATCAAAATTTAACCTACACAACTAACGTAAAACAATTTATTTACAGTGTGTACCTGAAATAAAACAAAACAGAAACCAATTATTCAAAATCGTTTTGTTGATTAGTCTTGTTAAAATTAGATTAAGTCAAGTACACATTGCACATACGTGAATTTCCTCGCCAAGTAAGACAACGCAATGCGTGAATTTTCTACATCAGTTGGAGTAACGCAATACAGAATAGAAATTTTTAATTTCTCTTATTGTGTTTTATTTTAATTCAAAGGTACTTCATAATGAATCGTAAAGATCGATTAATTAACAATGTTTAATTTTAAATGCACTAAGAAAATATACAGAATCGTTTGAAATAATTAGTCGAAAATGTGTTAAGCCGAACCTCATTCGAGTGGGGAAAAAACAAAACAAATTGAACTCTTTCTCATGTGGCGGTGGAGAAAAGCGGTAGGGATTTTTGGCGCGAAAGTTGGTTTTTAATTAATAAAAAATTAACCACTTAATTAACCTTAATAAATAGTAGCCTATGCTCTATTCAAGGCTATAATCTACCTCTCTGCTAAATTCCATCCAATTTTATTGAGTAGTTCTGACGTGTTTGAATAACATCATTCATTCATCTATCCAAACTTTATAATATATTTATATATAAAGTAATAGTAAGTATAGTTTATCATGACATTCTATATATTTTAGTGAATACATATATGCTTTCATTCACTTAAAACACAAGCAAATTTTTGAAACCGAAATTGTATTTTGAAACTGAATTCTAATTTTTTGGATTTCAAACTACAAAACAACGAAATAATTCGCAAAAAGAATATTTTTCTTTAGATTATTTTTCTTTAAATTCGGTTTTACGTTATAGATTTCTTTTAAATGAATTTCCCTCTTCTTAAGCATAACCGATTTCTTTAATGCCTTTCTTTTCTTGTAGAATATTTAAGCTGCCTAAAACTAATGAGTTCCAAAAAGGAAATAAAATCCAAATAATATATTCTAAGCTTTATCGTTACTTTAATACTATTAATTACAAGTAAAGCATAGCATTCTAGCTTCAAATAAATTTTAATTTAATTTTTTTAAATCATTATTTTTTAATTCTTGAAAGTTATTTAATTTAAATAAAAAAAGTAAATAAATATTCTATTTTTGTGGAAATTTGCAGTATTTGTTTCCTGAATATTTTCCATAGATGTAATTTCATGAAGTACTTATTCTTTCATGACTTCATTTCCTAGTTTGCATTTTTAACAAAATGTGAAAGTAAAAAAGATTTATATATATATATATATATATATATACAAGGCGTCCCGTTAGTATTGGGACAAACTTTAAGGAGAGATAGGGGACATGAAGACAAACGTTATTCAGTGGAAACCATGAGACGCAAACGTCTTCTATAGGAGTTGGGGGGGGGGGGGGCTAAAGTTTAAGATCCAAAACTTTAAACGATGATTAAAAACAGAAAAATGGGTCGATTCGTTTGCGGGTTTAGCTAAAATCCTTCTTTATATCACCTCTTCCTTCTAAAAATATTTTTTTTAAGCAAACTTCAAAAATTGTCGATAGAGGGCGCTTTAGACTTTAGAGTTACGAACAACTTCGATTTAAGCCCAAAATCGAAAACACTGGGATCGAATAACTAGGAAAAATGTAATTGTGAACCGGGAGGGGATTTTAAAGACTCCTAAGAACTGAACAATATATTCTATTTTGTTGCCGTTTGCATGTAGATCCTTCCCTTGGTGATTATTTTCTTCAAAATGGCGTACAGCTTTGGTGTCCTCATTTTTTGATAGAGGGCGCTTCCGACACCTCTCCGAAATTTCAAATGACATTACTCATGGGTGTTTTACATCCAGATCAGCATACTTCCAGGAAGAGTTAGGGATGCAAAGACAACTCGGAAACACATAGCAATGTAACGTACAAAAAATGAATTGGTGCAAGATTGACATCATCAGAAATATTTATTGATTAAAGATATTAGATATGCAAAGATATTACAAAGACAGTGCAAGATGTTCGAAAATTTCACAAAATATGTTCAATGTAACCAAAATTGCTTGCGATGCATGCGTTACACCATCGGACCGTGGATTGGCAAACTCTTCTAAAGATACCTGCATTTTGCTGGATATCCGCTGCAGTACAGACAATTCTTGCGACCAAATCCTCATCTGAATTAACAGGTGTTGAAAACACAACACTTTTCAGCGCACCCCCAAAAAAGAAATAGATGCTGTTCAAATCAGGAGATCGCGGTGGACAAGGAACCTGTCCACCACGACAAATCCATCGTTGACGATTTCTTTTTCAAACATCATATTTAACAATTATATTTATTTCAAATCATATTCATTCAAACAACATATTTTTTTCAAAGTTTATATATATATATATATATATATATATATA
>JAOUZG010038069.1:986124-1002416 GCA_026289955.1 Argiope argentata | reverse complement strand
AGAGAGAGAGAGATAGAGAGAGAGAGAGAGAGAGAGAGAGAGAGAGACCAAGAAGTCTCGTGATCGTTTCAGATCAGTTTAAACCGGTTTATGACTTAAATTAATTAAGATAACTAACAAACTTTAAAAAAATTATGCTCTTACATGATAATTTGAAATTTTAGATCGGAGATTTCATTTTCTTTTTTGTATTTTATAGAAAGATGAATAATTGCAAACAATAGTTAAATTCTGCAAATATGTTTAAAAGAGATACGCAGAAATAATGTTTTTGGTCTGTGTCAACTTGACTACTGATAAAAACTCATGGTACTTGCTTAAAAAATTTCAGTACCATAAACTTGGCAACAAATCTAGATATGCTTATTATTTTTATAATCTTTGTACTTTGGCATTAATTATTTTTAATAAATAATTGAATTTTTGAAGTAGCAATAAAAAAGCTTTACCTAAGGTTGCTTTTATATGTAATATTCTAATTTTGCTTTATTGTATGCGAAATATAGAAGTTTTTTTAATCGCAAAACATTCAAGCTCGAGATTTTCATGAATCCCTCGTTTCAAAGCTCTTCGAGTTCGTCCGAAAAAAAAATTTAGCATTATATTTTTCTGTCTCTCGACATATTGCTCTGCATTTCTGTAAGCTCTTAAAAAATAATAAATGCATTCTTTATTCAAAACTAATTTAAATGATTTCAGATTGAATGAATTGTTACATTAATATTTCATCCGATACCAAAAATTAAAACATTTATAATTTCAAAAATTTTAATCTTTTGTTTGCAGAAAAATATAGATGTGAAATATTAGAAAACTAAAATATATCATTCCAAGTTGTTTGAAAATCAATTATTTGAAACTACTTCAAGAGATGTAACGGATTTCCACCTCATGGCCTGTTATCATAGTTTTCATCACCGAAGAGATTTGCTCAGTCCATTTACTAATAATTAGTAAATTCTTCAACATATGAGATGGATTCCAGATTTGAATTTTCTTCTTTTTTCGCAGAAACAGGTCAAGCAAAAAAAAAAAAAAAAAAAGAGAGAGAGAGAATCCTGTTGCATTATCGGAATTATGCCCCTGATGTTCAGTATGTCGCGCTGTGCACAAAAACGCATTGTATTTCTATTTCATTTATTCCCCATTTTTGGAGAAGACAAAGCATGACATTCTAAAGAATATCTCTATTTCATTTATTCCCCATTTTTGGAGAAGACAAGACATGACATTCTAAAAAACTTAGGACATCATTTAATTAATTAATAATCTTCATTTTCAGCTACCTTTGTCACGTGACTGTGACATTCCGTGAAATTACTGCATTGCATATAAATACTTTAGTTTCCTAAGCTCTTCTTTTCATCTTCAAATGTTTAAATAATACATATATATTTTAAAATTTCATAAGACGGCGTTCTGCCACAGAGATAGCGCTTCTTCCTCGTGATCAGGGAGTGCTGGGTTCGAGTTCCGGTTAGAGAATGTTGTTCTTTTGTGTATTATCTGTGGGGTGTGTAAATGTGGCCCCCTCCCCTGTAAAGAGGAGCTGTGCCAGTGAATGTGACAAGTGTGTAGCTAAGTCGTACTCTTGGCCCTAGTTGGCACTACTTCAAAACAAGAGATGCTCTTTTCGGCTTAAAAGTCGCTGATACCTTGGCGAAACTTGTCCATGGCAAGGGCCATTAGTAACAACAACATAATTTCATTAGAATTTTTAAATTAAAAAGAATTTTCTGCTATAGCGAAAGTAAGTGGCAATTATATTATTTTTCTAAATACCCTCATCGTATTTAACTTTAAAAATTAATTAAATTTTTATTTCTATAAAACTGACCTAAACTGCCGTCTTTGGCATCCAAATTTGTTTTGACTCACTCATCATTTGACCGTAAACTGTTATGCATAACCTTCGTTGATTAAAAAAAAATTTGTAAGTGCAATCTATATATAGTTTTAAATCCTTTAAAATTTCGACCGTCTTTTCTTCCCTTATCCTGATTGTCATGATACTTATTGCGTTGCCACTATCCCTGTGTTGTCGAGGTAGAAAAATTAAATTATAAGCGATTATGTAAGAATTTAATCAATTACAAATAGAATTAATTTCTTGGCTATTTAATAAGACATTTTAAATTAAAATAGTTACCAAAATTGTTTTTACTCATAAATGTAAGACATCTCTTTAAAAAAAATTAACATGCAGAAACTTTCTTAAACAATAGCTCAAGAAGCCTTTATTTAAAACGTTTAGAAATAAAATAATATTATGTTATATTATATATTTCATTTTAACTATTCAGTCCAGTTCTAGAGTACTACATATTATTGACTATTGGACCACAACTTATGACAATTACTATCCCGTAGGTTTATCTTACTCCTGTTCAAAACTGAAGAGTAAAGTACGTATTACTTGCCAACGGATTCTAAAACTCTCCTCGCTTTTGCGCAGGCTTTAGGATGATTCTAATTCGAAAAAATAGGAATGAGAGGAAAGATAAAAGGAAGAGATGATTACATACCACAATAAATTAAATTCTGGAAATAAACACTTATTTCAACGTCTCCCCCTTGGTGAGAAAAAATCGGCGAAAAGTTGTCGTCTCAGAACATTGAAACGAACAGTAAATACAATCCTATGCTAACGATTTCGTGGCACTTTTTTCTTTCTCCTAATCATATTTGGGAAAAAAAATGGATGGAGGAAGTGGCTTGTCGAATTTGGAAAACACCGCGGTGGCTATCAATTACAAGACCTTCTGTTCACCAACCGTAGTCCTAATCAGCTTGGCAACGACGAGCAAACTATGTGACACCTCCGGGGACTCGGTTTCTTTCCTCTGACACAAGGGTCATTTAAGGCTCCAAGGAAGAGGGAGGGTCTAGGGGTTGAGTTGGGTCAGTTACTGAGTGAACGTGCTCTTAACGGTGGGGAAAAGCACTGAAGTTGATGGATCAGATCAGAGAAGAACCGCGCAGAACGCACGAACGGATAAGAAATGTTGGCAGGAGTCTTCAACCTGCAGAAGGGTCTTTGGAAGCGTGCGCCAGTGACAAAGTTGAAGAAATTGACAGACGACTCGCGGTATCTTTCGCCACAAAGCGAAGAAGTCCAATGAAGCATGACTTCCAGAATGAGACAAACACAGGTGTTGCTCAAGAAGAGAGAAAATTATCAGGCGCTCCTCTTTATCCTATCTTTTGTGAAGTTGAACACAACTCTTCTCTACTTATTTTAAAAAGGATTTATTTCAAAAGGTCGTGCGCATGCTATTTATCTTCAATGCACCTGACAGAAAGGGGAAAGCCTGCATTGTTGATCGTTAAGCTTTGTTAAAAAGCTTCAATGGGGTCCTAGTGTTTGAAGAAATGACCATTATATATATAAAAAGACTCGCTACTTTTTGCATTGAACTTACATTTGAAGAAAAAATGATTATATTTTCATAGCAATGTTGTTGATTATAGCATGTACAGTACAAGTATATCTGAATTTTCTTTATTTCTAAGTTGTATTGTTTTGTTACGAGTGAAAGTGGCATGTATAAAAAAAAAAACAAAATTTCTCTTGATTGATTAAATTCAGTTTAAAATGAAACTTCTATTTTTAAAGGAAAACATATTTTAAAATTTGATACATTTATTATTTGAAATTTTGGAATTCATGATAAGCAATAACGTCTTTCAATTAACTTCTTCACTGCCCCACGAAATCTTGGAATTATTGAAGGAGAAACTATAGCCTTTTTTAAAAACTTGTGTTGTATTGCTCAGTCGAAGGTAAATTTAGAACATAGGATCCCGAAACAGTTTTGTGTCTAAGGCCTTGTGTATTTTTAAAAATGTTTTATTGTTTTATTAAAAAAAATTGTCATAATTACTGAATAACGCATTTATTTATATTTCATTAATTATTTTTAGGCATCAAACTATAAATTTATATTATCGTTCTATAAGATTCGTTTTCTAATATTTATTACAAATTCTCTTTTTTTTTTTCATAAAAGCCATGCATGCATATATAATTGTATAATTTTATATTAAAGTCTTTTATCCCGGAAAATTTGTCTCAGCCAAGGTAAAATGTCTGAAAAATTTTCCTTAAATAAAATTTATGAAGAAATACATTGTAAATTAAAATGCCTGCATTATAATATGGTCTTTATAAAATGAGCTTTATTTTTATAATTTTCATGTAAGCACGTTCATTTTAGCCATGGCAAAATCGTCAGAACTTCTCTTAAATAAAATTCATAAATAAATATGATCTAAATAATCATTAATTAGAAGTTTTTCAAGATTTTGTTTGTATTTAATAGTTATTTGCAATCAACATTTTAAAACAAGATGTTTCCTTAGGTATTAATTGTTATGAATACACACATATATTTGTAAATTCTTTTTCTAAACTATAAAAATAATTTTTATTTTACTGTATCGAAAAGAGCTTTACAAAAAATTTTTGTGATAGCATAATAGCGCAATATAGATTTTGAAATTGGGAAACAGTTGTTGTTGTTACTAACGGCACTTGCAATGGAAAAGCCCACTGATGCATCAGCGGATTTAAGCCTAAATAAGCGTCTCTTGTTTGATGTAGCGACAACTAGGGCCAAGAATACGACTTTAGCTACACACTCATCACATTCGCTTGCACAGCCCCTTTTTACAGGGGGGGGGGGCACATTCACACACCTCATAGTTAGTACACAGAAGAATAACCATGTCCTAACCGGGACTCGAACTTGGGAAGCCCAGAAGAAGAAGAAGACGCGCTACCCCTGTGCAATTATATCAAGCATCTGCCAAGTATGTAGGTCATGCGTTGAACGACCATCCGTTGGCTGCGGCGTGGCAGTATGTATTATGGGGATCGGTTTTATTGTCACCTTTAATATTAATTTCGGTTAAACTTTAAGAGATGTATTCTAAAACAGTCCTCTGAAGTTTCAAAGCGAGATGTAAATCTAATAAATCAACTAGAAAATAAGTTTTGATTTCTGTACCAAAATAATACTGATTTACAAAATTTGACTTCTGGTTCCTATTTGTGATAAATTTATTGTATAAAGGTATCCAGTATCTTAAACAAATTAAAATCCTTTTAGTAAAAATATTTTTACTCCTTCACTAGTCTGAGTCTCTTGAGTGGGCTTGCTGTTTCACTTTGATTCTAGATATAACTAAGTTGAATACAGTTTTATAAACGCTCCCAGGTCGTAGCAAGAGTAAAGAGGAAAAGGAGTGTAATACGATTATTACGTGGCAAATGTAAATGGCACCTGGGGCAAGATATTATTTTTTCGCCCTCTTGCCTTATTTGGCATTAAAAAATTACATAAAAGTACTTAAGTTTTGTCTACAGTTCACCACTTGAGAGTGGAGCTTAAGAAATCTATGCGTTGATCTCTTGTTGCTACCAGGGCCCGACTTAGCCTAGTTGGGGCCCGGGCCAAAAACTTATGGGGGCTCTCTTTGTTTTACTAATTTAGTAATGAAAAACATTTTTTAAAGAAGGAAACGCAAAATAAAATTTCTATTCGATTTAGGGACCCCCACTTATATTGGGGCTCGGGGAAACTGCCCCGTATGCCCCTGCCCTAGTCAGGCCCTGGTGGCTACGCCACTGCAAAGTGAGAAATGGGCAATGAAATCGATTTACATCATGTCAAAGTTACTTAACAAAGATAATTGACTAATCATTCATTAAATGATTTTGAAAAAACTTTTAGATTTCATATTGTTGATCGATTGTGCCTTTTTTTTTTTCACAATCGATCCAACGATTTAATTGGCGATGCGCTTTTGAGGCGCATGACAGCGCATCAAAAGCGTGAACGTTGGACGGAAAAATAGCTGAAATCTTAAAGGAAAAATCTCACAATGGTCGCTTCTTTCGCCCTTTGCGAAAACCTGACAATGGAAAATGGTATCAAGAACAAGAATCTCGAAATAAAATAAGATGTCTCTCCCCGTCGACCGCACACAACAGAGGGAATCCCCTGTCAAAAGAAACGAATGAAATACAATTTCTGGGGGGGGGGGGGGAGAAGGTTCGCCTTTCCCGCCTTTTAATCCCATATCCCGAATGTGTGGAGAGGGGTCTTTTTATTGGAGGTGGTAGACTAGAAGCAAAACATGACAATGGGATCTGGCACAGGCATTGTCCGATTGTGCCAGGGTGATACCCTATTCAAACGCTGGAACTACTAAGGAGCTGCTTTTAAATAATTTTCGGGACATGAAGGTGAAAATATATAATGTAAATATTGGGCCACGAAATGGCAGCAGTATATCATAAAATGTTTTAAATGGAAATTACTGTAATTAACCATGAATATAGTAGTTAATTTTATAAAGTGACTTATCCCACCCCCTTAAAGACTGACGTGCGATTACATGATAATGCTATACTAGCATATTTACCGATATCATATTTCGTAGTGAACTGAGATTTGAGATTAAATATTCACATTTCCAATGAAGTAATTTTATGAAGTTACCTACATGCCTTTCGTAAATACGCTTTAAACCATAATAAATTTTAAAATAATTGAATGCTGAAAGAATTGAATTTTCTGACTTGGAAAGCAAGATCTTCGAAATTCGACATTTTGAAAATAAATGGAATGAAACGTGAAAATTGAAGAATAATAGGAATCAAGACTGCCATTAAACAGATTTTCATTTGAAGCAAAGGAATTAACTGCTATTCGCTTAGTGTCAATAAATATTTTGATCAGAATCAAAACAACAATAATTTTTATTATAAATGATGAAACAATTGATTATGATAAATCATCAATACAAATCCTCGTAAAAATTTTAGATCTATCAATTTTGAAACAAATTTTTTTAAAAAAATAATAAACAAAGTGTACAGTTTTGGGAAAAAGTGAAATATCACAAAAAAATAGCATACGACTAAAAATACATTTTATGAAATACATATTTCTAAGAAATATAAAAAAGCTATTTCATGATATAACAAAATCTCAGCATAAAGAAATTTAAATTTAGTAATACTAAGTTTGGCTTAGTTATAGAAGAAAGATTTCTTACTTTTTAATTAATCTGTTGGTGGGGAGGGGGGTTGTCCTTTTCTTTTTGTGGAAAAGTTCAAAAAAATTTAATTATTAGAAATTTTTTGTTTGTCTTTTTAAGTATTTAATAGAAAATATAATAATTACTACTTATCTTTAAAGTCATATCCGGTGAAATCATAAGGAAAAAAATCATTAAAACTCTTTATAGTTACACAAGAATTCAGAGACATTTCTTTTGTGTGTTCCTATAGAAAAAAAATTGCTATATGAAAAATAAAAAAACCTAAATATAAATATAAAAAATAATCTTTTACGCAATAAGTAAAAATTAATATTAAATTCGAAATTGTATCTTTTTTTTTTCATAAGCCATTGCAGGAGCTTAAGATTATCGAACAGCAACTTTCGACCTAAACTACCCCTAATACACTCTTTAACTAAGTTCACTGAAGTCGGCAAGAGTGCGCAAAGAAACTTTACAGTAGAAAAAGGAGAGGGGGGAGAAATGCGGCAATTCTTTTGACATCTCATTCAACGCTTCAATGAGGAGAGGGCACATTCTCCTTTGGAAACACACAGATGGTCCGGAGTCTTCATTGTCCGAACTCGGCTACATTTTTTCCACTCTTTTCATCCCACCACAATAGGGTTGCCGAAATTTAGTGTCCTCTTTTGAGGCACTAATCGCCTCTTTCTGTTTGCATCAATGGGGGGGAGTAAGTCAAACCCCAGTGCATAGCAGAAGCCATCATTGGCATTTTGTTGGCGAACCTGAAAAAAAAGAGAAAATTCAGTGTGCATTATTGCCTATTTGATATAAACATCCTTAACTGTATAAAATATGCTAAGTTAATGACATTTATGTCATTTGAAAGGGTTTTTAAATCAGTAGCAGAATTCGTAAGAATAGAAAATTGGTAAATACTTTTGCGATTAAATGTATTGTAAAAACATACCATCTATTGCAAGAAAGAGAAGTTAGTAATATTTTAATTTGTAGGTCGTAACCTAATTCTAGATTAATTCACAGCTTTCTTCTGGAAGAACCTGATCTTCATTTCCAGATATATGAATGTCAAAAGCATTGTCGAGTCTACATCCACATTTTGAATGAAGTCCTACAAGAATCTGGACAAATCACTGCAAATATTTCAAATTCAATTCAAGCATTTTAACTTATCTAATGGAAAAGGCTTATTTTAATTACCCATGCTGAAGAAACTTTAAGACTTTCCTAGCAATTTTGAAGCAGAGTCAGATGACGAGAATCACATGACGCTTTCTTCTTCAAACTTCAGCCTTGCACTAGCTAGAGAATGTTTCACACTCGACGTAAATTTAGAATTTCCCAAACATTACAATTCACTTAGACAACAGTTTAATTTTTTGGCAGAAAACCATACCACCTAGCCACGGCATCCTGTAGCATGGTATATAAATGTATATATATAAATATCCTGAATATTTTTACTAACATGATAAGTTTAGTACAATATTACCAGCAACTAAATCATATCAACTAAGTAGCAGCGTATACCTATATATACCATTAGCCTCAGCATCCAGTGGCATGGTATATATACCAACAAGCAACAGTATCATGTGGCATAGTATATAAATGTATACATATAATAAATATAAATATCCTGAATATTTTTACTAATCTGATACATGTAGTACAATACTACCAACAACTAAATGATCAATTATATAGCAGCGCATACATATATATACATATATATGCCATTAAGCCTCAGCATCCTGTGGCATGGTATATATACCATTAAACAACAATATCATGTGGCATAGTATATAAATGTATACATATACTAAATATAAATATCCTGAATATTTTTACTAACCTGATACGTGTAGTACAATACAACCAACAACTAAATGATATCAATTATGTAGCATCGCATACATATATATACCATTAAGCCTCAGCATCCTGTGAATGGTATATATATCATTAAGCCTCAGCATCCTGTGGCATGGTATATATACCATTAAGCCACAGCATCCTGTGGCATGGTATATATGCCATTAAGCCACAGCATCCTGTGGCATAGTATACATATAATAAATGTATACATATAATAAATGTATACATATAATAAATATAAATATCCTGAATATTTTTACTAACATGATGCGCTTAGTTCAATACTATCAGCAACTAAATGATATCAATTAAGCAGCAGGGCAAAGATGATGCGATCCAAATTTATAACAGCGATGTAAAAGTTCTCTTTCACCAACGGACGATCACGTCCTGTTGTTGGCAAACCCGACTTCCGATCCGGTGATCGCGCACAGCAACATCTCAATCGGTATTCTATCTCTGGTCCCTTCTTCCATTGTGTGCCTTTTCTTCATGGGTGTCACAATCCACACCTGGGGAGTGGATCTTAATCGCCACCTCCCCCTTCCCATCCCCCAACACCCCTCTTCATTTGTGCCATTCTTAGCAGATGCCCGCCTTTTGGCCACAGATTTAAACGACTCGTCTGCAGGCGGAGTGACTTCGACTGACGATAATGCGGTATCGAAATCACGCGGTTTCGGTTTTTTTTCTGCCTTCTGTCATCCCAACTTCTATAAATATTCATGAAAGAGGGGTATTGAATATCTGTAACGAGACATCCGTATGTCAACTGCATTGAGCGTTATCACTGAATGTCGTAAAAAAGGACAGCTAGCGATATTGCTTTTAAATGAAAGTGGGGTTTCCGCATTCGGTCTTCTAATCGGATTTGAAAAGAAAGTCTGCTTAGTAATCTTTGCTGGTTTGAGCTTAAATAAGTTATGTGTTGTTCCTTTCCTTATTTTCTTTTCTTTCGTTCCTTTTTTTTGGGGGGGGGAGTGCAGGGGTTAGTTAATAATTCTTTTGCAATTAACAAACTAATTAATTCAATTAAGGAGATAACAATGGGGTCCACAGCGACATGATAGATGCTATTAAGCATCTCATTTATAAGTTCCCGTCAATGCAGGAAAGCCGGCATTCTATAGAATGCTGCTATAGTAAGTCATAGCAGACTCTCCGACGCATGCGAAGGCACACGTATTTAAACCACTAGGGCTGAATGACCGGACTGCCGCAACAGCAACACTGGTGGGAACTGTGGTTGAGTCTTAATGGCTATCAACGGCCACAGTACAATCCTTCCCGTAGGAAGTACGCTCCGTCACCTACGGGAGGAGTCAACCTCCACCCATTAGTGTAACCTCAAGGGTGGCGAGATCCAATATCATGTCGGAAGCATCTCATCCTCTTTTCGAAGTGTCCCTATGGGGGTTACATACATAGTAAGTCATAAACCGCAGTTACACGACCTGTCGAATCTTCAGGCAGGCCACGCGTTCTCTCTTTTTATCCCTCTTGCGGTTTCTCGGGGTGCTTTGACGTCTGTGGACGCGTCCGCAGTTTTCCCGAAAATTGTCGGTAATGTGTCCAGGCATCAAAGGACCCTAAGAAACCGCAAGAGGGGTAATACGGGGGGACGCGTGGCTCGTCGGAGATTCGACAGGTCGTGTAACTGCCCCTATAGAACAGACTCTCCGACCCACCACGAAGGCACACGGATTAACCATTGACACTGAATGACCGGACCACAGCAACTGCAAAGTTCGGGAACTGTGGTTGAGTCCTAAAAGCCCAGGTACAATCTTCCCCGAAGGGAGTACGTCCCGTCATGGAGGAAGCCTAACCCCCACTGTTTGTGTAACCACCGGCTTGGCGTGATCCAACCACCATACCAGAAGCATCTCATCCTCAATTACGAGGTGCCCCCGGTGGTATATACATAGTAATAATAACATTATATTAATATTATAATAATAAAATATATTAACATTATAATGCTTAGACATTCTATATAATGTAGAAAATGGGTCCACAGTATGTAAAGATACATATCATTTCTCGTATTTCCCAGGCATTCTATAGAATGTCAACAATAATGAATAAAAAACACCTACAATGTTTGGGAAAGGGGAAAGGTGAAAAAAATGGATAAAATTTAATTCTATGTTGGATTACACGAGTTTGATGAAGACGTGCTTAAAACTGAGATTTTCGTTTCTGATCTTTGTAGTGTATGTTTAAAAGAAACTAACAATGAACAAATATGCTCAAAGTACTTTTTAAAAAAATCATTCCTTCTGTGGTTATGCTGTTAAAAATAATGAAAATAGCATTTTCTGCATTCTTTATCTCAAAATTAATGAATTCTTTAAATAGTAAAGCAATCATGGCATGGTTTTTTTTCTTCTTTTTTATATGATGACTATATGTATTTATCATTATATAGACTGCCTAGATATTGTATACAATGATTAAGGAAAATGTATAATGATTTTTTTATCGGGTTTCAACCGGCTTTCTGGCACAATAGGTAGCGTGTCTTCCCCGTGTTCTGGGAGTCCCGGGCTCAAGTCCCGGTTTGGGCATGATTGTTTTTCTGTGTGCTATCTGTGAGATGTGTGACTGTGCCTCCCCTGTGAAAAAGGGGTTGTGCAAGCGAATGTGGAGTGTGTGTAGCTAAGCCGTACTCTTGGCCCTAGATGGCGCTACTTCAAAAACAAGAGACGCTCCTTTCGGCTTAAATCTGCTGCTGTATCACCTAGGGGCTTGTCCAATTTGGCAAGTGTCATAAGTAACAATAACATAAATGGCAGGATCTTATCCTGCTATCTATGTTGTTATTAAGTACACATACACGCACCTTCTTATAAGGATTGAAATTACGTTAGGACTCATTTGGAGCATTAAATAGACGCGTTATCCAGTTAGAATTCAGTTGTTTATCCAAAAGTTGCACACCGAGTGAGAGAAACACTCCATTTGATGGGCATACTTGTTCCTCTTCCACGTCTTTCTTGCCTCCCTCCCCCCGATCCATACGAATGCCCTTTATGAATAATGATAAAACATCATTACTCATTCTCCATTAAGGATCGGACAGATGTCTCGTAGCTGGAGCTGGAGCAAGGAACCGAGACTCTCGCATCTACTTTATTTCATTCCATTCACAGATCTACACTCTCTCTCCCCACGAGACATCATAATATCCACGGAGAGAAAAAAGGAAGGGTCCACTCTTCCTCCCCGCGGTACATAATTCGAAATGTGCAAATCGGAAGGACAATGCTCGACTCTCGAACGGAGTGATTAAAGCACGGAAGTGTGAATACCCCCCTCTCTGGAAGAAGGGAACTGATAAATCTCGCGAATCCCACGCTTTTACCTGCAGTCGGGATTCCTGTATATTATTCAATTTGTTGTGGGGGTATGCGGCGAACTGGTCGAGCGGATCAGTGCGCTATAAATCACGACGATCGCTCTCCGAATCTCCCGCTGTGATCTATAGAATCATGCAGCGATGGGAAGGAGATCAAGTGTGCATCGCGATGTTTTTGTCGTACGTCGACTTTTTTTTAACTCGGTAAGGTACACACATGACTTTTTTCAGTGGCCTTGGGAGAGATGGAGAAAAAGGAAAAGAAAATCTAAATATACCTGAAGGAAAAGTATTGAACAAAGGTGATTAGGGCTAATCGTCATTATGAGTGTTTCAAAAAATTATTACTTTGTCACTCAATATTCAACACCAGTTATCCATATAGAAGTCTCCTATTCTCAAAATGAAAAAGTGGAGAAAATAAGAGTGGAACAACTTCGTTAACCCCTTTTTAATTTTAGGAGGATATGTTTATATACTAAAAGAGTTTATTTGCAAAGATGGAAGGAGATGTTGTTTACTATAAGAAAAGAGGTGAGGCTTGACAATAAGGTGGATTCAAATTATTTATGGACTTTGGATTCGTAAAAACTACATGTAGCTCTTAATATTATCCGGAAAGAGATACTAATTCCCAATAAGATATATCAGTGCAATTTTAAATTATTGTTAAAGGCTTAATCTTTAAATTATGATGAATAAACAGAAGATATCTGATCACAAAATTTGGAAGCTCACTTTTATACCAAATAATAATTATTTTTTAGGTTAAATAACGTTTTAATTTTCCTATTGAATTTTTTTTATAATATTTTGTGATTAATTATGGTAGATAATCTCAGTCACATTTAATGACATCATGTCAAATATTCTTTATATCAGTTTTGAAAAAGGTTTTTTTTCCCACTTGAATCAGCCGTATATGCAATCAGCATGCATATTAAAAATACAATAAAATAACGTTATCAAGAACGACATACATATGCCTGTGGTAAAAATAGAACGAAAAAATATCTAATGCGACCGAAATCAAGGTCAAAGAATGAAGAACTCCGTAAATTCGCTCTTCCATATTCACTTAAATGAGTTTTTATTTATATATGCAGATGGATCGACAAAGTCTTTTTAAACCGTCGAAATTTAAAATGCCGTCTCACATATTAAAGGAAATAACTTCTACCTCCAACAAACTAATTGATAATGAATTTGTTCAGACAGATATCGTACCCGAAAAGGCAAAATAAAAAAAAATTACCAAAATAATTTTTTAAAAAATAGGCAAAAAGACCATTATTCAAATGTATGTTTTATCATAATGTATGTAACACCATGAAGGCCATAAGTCAAATGTATGTTATACCATAGAAACCTAAGAAAAAGGTTCATGGTGGTATTTGTAAATTTGGTGGAGATATTTTCGTTTGAAGTTATGAACTTTCTATGACGGAAAAAGATTCACTTAAAATTGAAAAATGTACACTTAGTTACGTTCGGAGCTCATTTATCAGATTTATTATTATTATTATTGTTGTTGTTGTTGTTGTTGTTGTGTCCATTGCTTAAATTTCATTTCGCATACTTCAATCGAATACATACTTCACACATACTTCATTTCATACTTCAATCGAAAAACTGTGTAAAAATGGAAAATATATTTTTAAATTTAGGACGGAACTTTTTATAAATTATTGAAAATTCATAATTTTAATCACAAGCAATGACAAAATAATTAATTGTTAACATTTTTTTGGATATATTTAGCTTTGTTGTTGTTACTGATGGCACTTATCATAGACAAACCCGCTAAGATCGGCAATTTTAAACCAAGTTTTGTACAGTAGCTTCTGAGAGTAAAAGCCCCTGAGAGCCCAGGAACAGAAATTGGACTTACAGACTCAAACGAAGATGACTCTCACACACTCTCTCACACAACCTCTTTTTAAAGGGGGGGGGCACTTTCACACATCTTACAGATAGAACGCATGTAAAAGAACAACCATGTCCGGGGAATTCAAGCAGGGACGCCCAGATAATGGAGAAGTCGCGCCACCCCTAGGCCAGGACGTCGGCATATTTAGCTTTGGATCCAACAGTTAAAAAACCGCCATCTACTTTTAATTATAAAACTCTTAAAGTGATGATTTTAACAATAATTTATATAAAATGAACGTGTTCGTGGAAACACAAAAATTAAAATCCCTTCATTTTCTACGTTTTTCAAAGTCATTATTAATAAATGTTTAGTCAAATTTACTTTAAAAAAAATTCTGTTTTTATCCATCAAACGATAAAAAAAAAACGCATTTTAATCTAAAAGTCCTAAATAAGAAAAAATTATGAAATAATTTTTGAAAAAAATAAGAAACCTATAAAGTGATATCATTCATTTTATATAAAATCGAACAATTAAATTTTAACCTCAAATAAAGCTACTAATTATTTATCTGCTCATCTTTTGTTCATTTGTTTAAAACATTTTGCTCAAACATGAGTAAATTTAGTTTTTATACCAATAACTTCTATATACTTATCTATGTATATCAAACAATAATTATCAATATTATTTATGTAATAACTGAATTGTTCATTGCATTGGTAAATTAAAATAGTTATAACATCAACTGTATTTTAGAAAGTAGTTATTAGTTGAAAATAGTTAAAATTTTATCAGCTTTTAATTAATATCATCTTCTGTTCCTCAAAAATAAAACTAAAGAAAAAAAATGCTACCTTCTAAATGGTAGATGAGCCTATAAAAAACCCTGAGACAAAACTATCGAATATCATTTTCTGGGCATGTATATCACATTTTTATTATGTCAGAACATGTTGTTGTTATTTGAGATGAGTTTTTGGCGTCAACAAAAATCCGTCGGTGAAAAACAAAAATTTTATTATCTGCACGAGCATCTCAAAAAATCAGCTTTTAATAACATGGTGCCATTGCAATTACAGGAGCTCTGATTTTTTTTTAAAAAGGAAATGATTACATCAAATAAAGCCTAGTAAAATTTCATTTTGAGCACGTGATGGTATGGAATGAAATAAGTAGGAAATCTGATATATATACATTTTGTGAACAATAAATGCGAGACACAATTTTTTGGATCGTTTGCAATATTAAAGTGGCTCCTTCAATGAAACCATTAAAATGAATAAAAATATAATTTAACTCGCTCGAGCGCGTGGTGCTTGACCGTTCAAGAAATGATGTTCTGACATGATACATTGAAATATGCATAGCAGATTTCATTTTAATTTTGTTCTACTTATTTTCATGACTTTTGATGATAAATCGTCACCTGATGACAAGCCGCTAATTTTTTTTAAGAAAGGAAAATAAAACGCACTTGCTGCCCAATGAGTCACCCGGGAATGCCCACACCCTCCTCTTAATCTGCATTTTGGATACCATCCCCGCGGTTCTCCGATCCGAAACTTTTCCCTTCCATCCCCAACTGGCAGAAGCACTTCACTTTGATGAGATTGTGAGGTCAGCGGCGAGTCGCAGATAAAAGTCTTCTTTCACCACAAGAAGATGGGCTCCGAAATGATCTGAAAGGCTTACTTTGTCTCCCGCGCGAAAAGAAGGGACAGACAAATTGCCGCTAGAAATAGAAAAACTCGATTCAGCGGGACCTGTCATCGTATCTCCCGATGGAACAGCGACTTCCTTATTGTTCACCCACTAAACACTTGTTGTTTCACTGCTACGCCTTCGGCTGTGTGTGACACCCGTGTTGTGGCTTGTTGGTTCCGAGTCCCGGATATCATTATTGGGTATAATAACTCGGGGCAATTGATGTAAGCGCCCGATAACGTCCTGTTTATTTGCTTTTAAACTGTTACAGCCCGCAAATGTGTGACTAAACAACTTATTTATTTCTGAAGAGACTCGACGAATGAAAAGTAGCATTAGGCCTCTCGCTTCGAGCCATTTTTTCCATTCCTACAATTAGTTCTCTCCCTCTCTCTCTCTCATATATATATATATATA
>JAOUZG010038069.1:948559-966565 GCA_026289955.1 Argiope argentata | reverse complement strand
TACTTAAAAACTACGCACTTAAAACTATAAGGGTACTGTTATGCGGATGCAAGCGAAAAACCGCCAAATAAGGTAGGATTCCACCAAATCTTTTTGGCGATTGTTTGCTTGCGTCCGCATAACAGTACCCTTATAGTTTTAAGTGCGTAGTTTTTAAGTAGTATTTCATCACGCTAATGAGGTTAGACTTAACATGTTTTCAACCGATTATTTCAAAGATTCTGTTTATTTTCGTAGTGTTTGATACATTTAAAATTAAAGGTCCTTTTCCGTTAGCCAGGCACCAGCGGAAGATCGCTAAAGAAATTTGGCGAAATTTTACACCATTTGGCGATTTTTCGTTTTAAAATCGATGTAAGAAATTTTACAGAATTCTACATTATTGGCCGATTTTTCGCTGGCTCCCGGCTAACGGAAAAGTACCAAATTAAAAATTGTTCATTAGTTGATCTTTAGATTCCATCTGAAATACTTTTGAATAAAAATAAAACAGAATAATCGAAATAAAAAATTTCTAATCTTCGTTGCGTTACCCACAGCTGGCTTAGAAAATTCACGTCTTTTCGTTGCCCCAAGTGGCGTTGAAAATTTAAGCATGCATATGGTGTGATGACATTTTACATTGGGATTAAACCGTCAATTCTCACATATATTCATCAAAATTTCCACTCGAAAGAAGTCGCGGGTACATTTATACCCGCGACTCTGATTTTCAATCGTTAATAAAATACTTCTTCTTCATCCACTCAAGTTCAAATCTATTCTTTTTAAACTTGTTGTAGCTGACACTTGATATTAATACAGTTTTTCGAATATTAATTGATTACTTAAATGTAACTAATTTTCAATACTTTAAATAGAGTTTTAACAGTTTGTATTGTAAATTGAAGTCGCCAGGAAGTAGCTCGATCGGAAAAATGCAGTGATTTCAGTATTTTTCACATGAAGGTAAAGAATGCGGGTTCAATTCTTGCGAAAATCACTAAATTTTGGAAAATTCTTTCTTTAAGTATACGTTTTATCCAAATGATTTTCGAGATTGTGTGAGCAGTTGTGGCTTAGTGGTTAGAATGAAAGATTTTCTTCAAAAAATAAAGTTGAATAAAGTTTAAACTTTAAGTTCAATTCCAATTGTTCTCCATAAAATCTTTGTTATCAATTGCTAGTCACTTCTCCTACCTAACCTTATGATTGAGCTGCGTGTCGAGAAGAAAATGCGAGCAAGAGAATGGAAAATTGCTAGGCAAATCGCTTTCTATTTTGCTACTTAATATTGTTATTCTGTCATATGTATACACATATTTATATTAATTTCAATGATATAATAAAAAAGTAACTGAAATAAAAAATTTCTTTGTTATTCTATCTAGTAGTTTACTTAATTTTTTTAAATATTAATTACTAAAATACGGTTGTATTACAGCATTTGAGTTCAATCATTTTCAGTCCCATTTCATTTCCTGAATTTGTTGATGTTCTTATATTTCACATTTAATAATGATACTATAGTTATAGAATATTGATTTTTGTAAGCATTGGATTGTGAAGTTATAATTAATTAGTATAAATATTTATTCATTCTTTTTTTACACTTTTTAAATCAATTCATCAATATTTTACAGTTTGATGCATCTTCAGACTTTTGAAATTTTCTTTTCTACTTTAAGCACAAGTTTATTCAACATTAATTGCTCAGA
Source organism: Argiope argentata (assembly GCA_026289955.1). NCBI lineage: Eukaryota > Metazoa > Arthropoda > Arachnida > Araneae > Araneidae > Argiope > Argiope argentata. Next base: position 964,868 of record JAOUZG010038069.1, on the reverse strand, counting down.
GCTCAGCCATTTTTTGAAAATCCTTTTCAAAGTAATATATATTTTTAAAATCATGTTGCCTTTAAACACTTTAACAGGTTCATTTGCTTTCTTTGGTTCTTCTAATGCCCTAGTAGTTTTTATTTAATAAGGAGATATTATAATAGATATTACAAAAACGTATTTTCCTCAATAACTAAAATATGGTGTTCTAACTAATAAAAAAATATTATTTGCATGCGTTTTATGTTATATTTATAGTCTTAAGAAATTTAATTACCAGTGATTAGTAAATCAGTAATTTTTGATGGACAGCAGTTTAAATGTATTAAAAATGTATGTAAAGTATTTTGAGTTAAATAACTTTTTAGGCCCCAATTTCCAAACATTTTTGCCCTTGAATTTACCAATCAATCTGTCCAACAAAAACTAAACTTTTGCTCATAGACTTACTTAGCTATCCAATTAAAACACTAAGCAAGTTATAAAAGGAGTCATTGCAAAAATATAAAAACCTATCAAATCATTCAAGGAGGAAAATTATCAGATTAAGAGTTGCTACGTTTGGCATATAGTCATTTCTTGAGAAAAAAAATATTTAATAAGAAAAGATTTTTAAATTTTTTATTAGAACTTAAATCAATAAAACGAAGTAATATAAAATAAACATAACATAAAAACAAATTTTTATCTTTCTTTATAATTTGAAAAACAAGCTTTCCAGCAATACTAGTTTTGTTCTTGTTGTATTCTTTTTTCTCCCCTTTTAACTTTGAAACATTTTTCTGTTGAACAAATTTTAAAATATATTTTATAGTAAGCTTGTGCCTATATATATATATATATATCCCCGTGCATCACTATCATGCGGAGCTCATAAAAGTAGACAACATATACAGAACTACTCACGCATCACATTCGCTTGCACAGCCTTTTTTTGGGGTGGGGTGGGGAAGGGCACATTCAAACTTATCAGATAGAACAGATGACGAACAACTGTGCCCGAACCGAGGCTCAAACCCAGGATGCCTAGATCACGGTGAAATAGCGCTACTCCTGTGTCAGGACGTAGATATTAAATACCGATTTTCATATGCATTTTCTCTTTGCAATATAATTAGAATTACTTTTTGAATAAAAAAATATTTTTAAATAAAAAAAGAAGTATGTCCCTCAATAGTTGAACTAATTTTTTTTTCCTTAGAGAAAAATACGTAATAGTAATTTTATTAATTTCAGGCGTGAAGCTATGTATCTAAAACAGGCATCTAAATTTGCAACCGTTATGATACCGAGTAAGGGATTGAGGAGTTGTGGAAGTTTTAACTCCAAGTTTTAGCGATTAAATAAAGGGTTATTAATCTGAGATGAGAAGTTTTAGATTTAAAAAGTTATAGACATTAAGAAAACACTATAAAATTAGTTATAAAATGTACTGATAGCTTAAATAGCCTAGAATAAAAGTTCAAAATGTGTTTATTTGAAAAATGTTAATTTTTTTTTTATTTGAGTGAAATTTTGGGAATTTTACTTAAGTATGTGGTTATGAAGAATGAAATAATTAGTAGAAGCTTCAAGTCAGTATTTTTATAATTTTCCAAAAATAATTTGACTTTTTCTGGGGGAAAAACAGTTTCCGAAGTCCTTATGTGACATTTCCTCCTTCTAACTGAACATGCTTTTGAGTTATTTTGCTCACAAATAGACAGATAAAACTCCAAAAATACATTTTTTTTTTTTTTTGAAATTCGTCAACTCGCCAAATTTGTTTTTCGAAATTCATGAGATTTGCTAAATTTTAGCGATTGAATCTTAACAATTATAATACTTTTTCTATATTTCGTATTAAAAAATATTTTGTGCAGTAATATGTTTTAAATTAAATATGAAACTATAAAATCTTAAAATGATGTTTTTCATTAAAAATAATAAAATTTTAAAAGTAATTTTTTAGTGAGTATCTACCGCAGGAGAGGTAATAGGCTATATGCCTATTTGGTAATATATGATCCAGCGATTTTCTCAGAAGAGCTCTTTGCACATTTTTCCATTGCATGTCTTTCATAATCGCAATTTACAGATGATATATCAGCTTACAAAAATTTATTATGTCAGTATAAAGTAATTCATAGATTATCAAACATTTCATGCTAAATACTTGAAAAACTAAATCATACATATGTAAAAATTTAGATGTCATTGAATGTTTGTCGTATTCTGAATAAACTGATGATTCAGATGCTGATATTCCTAGATATTATCATAAGAACCAAGTGGTATATATCACAGCAGACAGACAGCGTATGCTTTTTCCTTTAATTTCACTTGCGCATCGAGTGGTGAAGCGAAAAAATAAAAGTATCTTTAGAGATATCCTATTTCCGGACAAGAAACACCTGTGGAGACACTTAAAAAAAGATGAGAAGAGCGATTGGTTGAGACAGATATCCCGAAGCCTTGTTCCAGCCGATCAAGTTACGTTTGTGTGTCATTACTGTGACTTCTTAATGTTGCTATCTTTAAAATGGTAAAAACAGAAAAAGCAAATGTTACATAGAGTTTTCCTTTTATTCTGAAAGAAGTTTGCAGCAAGCATGTGAACGTAATGTCACATGACCCCCTAATATGTAATATATATTAATAAAGTTTTTAATATAAAGTTCAAAATATTAAATTTCATAAAAACATTTCATAATAATTAAATGAACTATACTTACTTTTTGTAGTATGTTTTAATCAAGAATAAATACAATGGAATAAATACAACGTTATTTTTTTTTTAGTATCCCTTGTAATGATTAATGCATTTGATAGAAATTTAATATTATAATTAATATTTAAATAAATGCAAATAAAAAACAAAAATCTTTTGTTCTTTATATATTTATGGAACGAAAATAAATTTAATTCCGTTATACATGTTTCCAGTATTATATTACTCTGAAATTGGACTTTTTTTCAAAATAAAAAGGTAAATTTCTGAACATTTTCTGGAATGTGGAGATGGTCTGAACCAACCTTTTTTTCTTTTTTCAATACACAATATTAAGAGCTCAAATATTGTCTGAACATTGAGACATGATGAAGAAAAAAAATAATTCTAAACGCTCTATAGGACAAATAGCTGAACCTAGAAACAACCAAATTAAGTACCAAATTTTTATTTAATTAAAAATGAATCAAAAAATTAATTAAATCTATAACTTTCAGACATATTATCGCATTAAAACACTATTACCCAGTAAAATTCAGAGAAACAACTTTTTCCTGATCACTTACTTAATCTCTGTGCAATTTTTTCTTCAGTAATTTTTAAAAAATTCGTTTTAAACATAATTTTGTAGAAATGCTTTGCCTTTATATAATTGAGCGTAACAAAGTGACGAGATCATGAAGCCTTAGTGAGAATATTTTAATAAATCTAATACGAATAAATAAAAACAATGCAATTTTTTAAACATATTAATGTTTTCCAGCTGACATTCGGTACATAAAAAGAGTGATACATAAAAAATACTTTTGTTCTAATTATAATAGCTAATTCAATCATGTTTTTTTATTTTATTTTATTTTATTTATTTATTTTGCAAAAATGGATATTGATTTTAATATTTTACCCAAAATGCATTTATTCTAAATAAATATTAAATAGAAATAAGAAAATCTAATTAAAATAACTAATTAAAAACAAATTAAAATTAAAAATATATATTAGATATGCTGATTTCCAGTATGTTTTGTATTTTTTTCATGTTTTCAATGCCTAATTCACATTAATTTCATTTTATTTAGCAATTGATTTCTTGCCTTTAAGATTTTGCACTATATGACAACTTATTTGTTATTATTATTTTTTTTTGCAATATTTGCTGAAAAACGTCGCAAATTTAACATTATTTAAAGTTTCCTCGTTTTAAAACATACCTCGTTCATCCAAATAAAACCCAGGAAAAGATTCTCAGTTCAATTTTTTCATATGTTTATGCAATGTGGCAGATGCCCTATCGTAGCAAGGGATAAAGGGGGAAAATTATGAACATTGTACTTCTTCACTTTAACTGACTGGGCTCAATATTCGATTTATATTTAAACGAGTTTGTAATATTTTTGCCTTGCACAATTCATTTTCACCAGCTCAGGTATCACCCTCGTCATTTGCTCGTGGCTCAATATTACGAGGTTTGTCATACGAGCCCTATTGTTGCTTTACAACAGGGTGTTAATGTAACTAAACTAACCTAAAAGCAATCAAGTCACCACCGAGTTCCTTCTGAGCATCTTGTGCCAGCTCAGGTATCAACCTCGTCATCTGTCCGTGGCTCAAAATTACGAGGTTCGTCATAAGAGCCCAAATGTTGCTTTACAACAGGACGTTAATGTATCTAAAATAACCTAAACGCAAGCAAGTAACCACCGAGTTCTTTCTGAGCATCTTGTGCTATTATAAATGTTTAATAGAGATTTTCTGCTTGTATGCTACTATTGAATGAAAATTTAGTTTTTGTGTACGTCATCTATATCTTGTTGCTTGTATTTTGTAGATTTGTTATTGAGTTTGTAGACTTTTCAACACACACACTCGCTGGATTTTGGGAGATTTTGGATTAAAAAATATTTACAATTTTATATTAATACTACATGGCAAATTAATACATCATGTATCCAGATGTTGAGTTTGTGAGTTACCACGCTCACTTCGTGCGAAAATGTCTCAACTTGTTATTGGGCTAGTTTCAAAATTAAACATGAACAAGTTTAATAGAAAAGCTGTCAAATTTCATTTATCGATTTGGCTGATTTTTGAGTAATTGTAATCACTTGTACAAGACTGAGATTCACTTTCTATATACTTTCATAGATGTCTACAATTGTAATACGAAACTATGTGTTAATACGAAACTTTCCTTCTGCATATTTCGTACATAGCCCATTCGAAAATAAAAATAAATAAATAATCTTGAATTAGAAATTTTGTAAATTTATTGTGTCCCGCTGACTTTTATTCATAGTGCTAAGTGCTATATAAGTCACTTTACATTTTATAATGCATCCTTTAAAACAAAGGAAGTAAATGGCGGACAAGACAACTACATCCAACATTCGAGATACCGAAAGTGTCAGTTTACACCAACCACTCGTCCGTGTCACAGGTCTCTACTAGGGATACCATTTCAAGCCTTCTGGCATTCAATAAGAAGAGATGACAAAATTCGGGCTGAAATACATCACATGCTTTATCCGTCTCCACTTGTCACTTTCCAAAAAGCATCTTTTAAGAGCATGGAACTCAGGCCTAATCTCCTGCGGGGGCAGCCTGGAAAGGCCTCTCGGGAACTTAAGGGGTGGAATATAGACGTTTTATCGTTCGGTAACTGCCTCGAGGAGTGAGAAACAAGACGATACGAAAAGTGTAATGGATCCCCAGATAAATATATTAGCGGACAAGAGTGTCCTATCTTCCCGGCTAAGAGGAGGGAAATGACGAAGTCAGGCGACAATGTGTGATTATGTTATGAAGTGACACATATTGCTGTAAGTTGGAAATCCAGAAGCTTGTCCCTCACATTGGGACTTATTAAGTAGGGATAACAGTGGCGTTACAAGAAGGAACATAGATTTATCTGGAGTCTTGAAGACAAAATAGGAGTGCTATTATTTCACTTTATAAAGATAAGAGGTGCTAAAGGCGAAAATAAAGGAGCGGAAAAAATACTATTATCCTGGCAGTGTTTATTATACTGTTGGCGGTTTTTAAATATATTTGGTTTATTTAAAGCTTTATATAAATCATTTTAATCCCTTAATCATCTCGCGCATGCGCCATACGGGTATTGAATAACTAAAAATTGTATATTCAAATCAAGCAATTAAAAAAAATGCTATAACGATATAAAAATTTATAAGTAATTTACTAATTGTTAAATGGATTGGTAAAAATACAAGCACATTCCCAACATGGAATCTAATTAGATAATGAGAAAACGTTATGGATTAATCTAGATCTTAAATACTAATAAGTATAAATTGAAAAAAATAACTAAGAATGAAGTTAAATATGTAGACTAAATTTAATAAACTAGGCATCAAGTGTTACATTCAATCTCTGCTCCTCTCCGGTTAATTCTTGCATTGCTTCTTTTCATCCGAATGGCATGAAGATCGTTTTGTTATCATGTCAGAACAAGATATTGTTTTAGGAATGAGGTTTTGCGGCGTCAACAAAAACCCGTAGGCGAAAGATAAAAAATTTATTATCTATACGTACATCTCATAAAATCAGCTTTTAATAACGCTTTGCCATTTCATCTACAAAAGTTCTGATTTAAAAAAATTAAGTTAATGATTACAGCAAATAAAACCTAGAAAAATGTCATTTTGAATACGTGAATATATGAAATGAAATAAATAGAAATGTGATATTTTTTTTAAACAATAAATGCGAGACAAAGTTTTTTTGGATCGATTGCGATACTAAAGTGGCTCATTCGATGAAACAATCAAAATGAATAAAAATATAATTTAACTCGCACGAGCACGTGGTGCTTGGCCGTTCAAGAAATGATATTCTGCCATGACAAATTAAAATATGCATAGCAGATTTCATTTTAATCTTTTTTTTGGTAAATTCAGAATTTTAAATTCTGAATTTACCAAAGCTATCATATGTATTATTAACGACTTCAAATGATCACTCCAAAATGAATAGGAATAAATAAATTAAATAAATAATAAAAACAGGAATGATCATCTCGAAAACACAGTAAGGATTTATCTAAGTCTCATTTCAATTTATTAGGAGTAATTTATTGTCGACTTAATTTCTTTTAATTCATATGTTTCTTTAACTGAAAAGGTTAAATTTTAATAATTGTATTTGTAATTAATAACTAAACAGAGAAAAAAATTTGTATTCTGAATGAAAAAGTTATTTTCCAGAAGCAGGTAGTTTGATAGAAACCTACAAATTTAATACAACAAATTTCACTCTTCTAGATCAAAAAATTTTTGGGGTTATTTTCGTGTGAGGACAAGCAAATATTCATAATTCCAAAATAGAGTTTTCTGCGCTAGAAAAATCTGTAGTGTGGGATTTTGTCTGAATCTCTATTTTGAATTTTTTGGTGATTAAAATGTTTTCCTTTTTGTACACTTTGTAAAAGAGAAAGTAAAAATAAGGATAATGGAAGAAAATTCTCACTTCTGGAAACACAGTCCCCTATTGTATCTTCAGCCGAAGCCTTTTCATCTTCCCTCAATTAAGCGTTTCGGCGCAGAATCCATTTCCTTATCTTTAATTCCACCTTTCTGCATGGACTTCCACAGAGATTACCCATCGCCGACAGGCTTGAATTACCACTTTTTATTCGACTAATACTACCCCGGCTACTGCTATGTGTCTCAAGTATTAAATATCTCCCGAACTTATACAAAACACATGTTCGTCCGCTGCCACGGCTTCTTCATCATAATATTATCAAAGCTTTTTGAAGAAAAGAAGAAGGCAAAGGGGAAACACGGAATATCTTAACTAGAAAACTCAAAGTTAGGGGAAGGGATGAAAAAACTGGGGAAAAAATTAGTGTGCTTCTCTTAGTGCCGAAAAAATCATTCAAGATACAAAGAGTCGGAAGATAAAAGCAGCTTGTAATGGATGGTTCGCTTTTGAAAATTCCCCTAAAAAGGAAGGGAGGTGGCGACGGCTTAAATGGTTTCCACAATTAAAAGAAATTTTTCTATGCATCGCAGCAAAAAATGTGATAGCACAGTTTCAGAGTTTGCTTGCCTTTTTCAATTCCTAATATTAGTTCACACTCTCCCTATATACATATATACTTATTATTCATCCACTCACGTTTAAATACACTTTTTTAAACTTGTAGTGGATGACATTTGATCTTAATAAAGTTTTTTCAGATATTAATTCATTAATTTGATTAATTTTTTATTAATTTATTAAAAACTAACTTTTTCGCCAAAAATCGACATTTCTCCACCGCCAAATGAGTAGGATTTGTTTTTTTTCCCCTCACGCTTATAAGACTATGCTTAACAAGTTTTCGGCCGATTATTTCAAATGATTCTGTTTATTTTCTTAATGTTTGATGCATTTAAAATTAAACATTGTTAATTCATAGAATTTTCAGATTCATTTGAAAGTGCTTTTGAATTAAAACAAAACAGAATAAAGGAAATTAAAATTTTCTAATCCGTATTGAGTTACCCAAACTGCGTTGCTCGAATTGGCGCTGAAGATTCAACTGATACTGACTTGATTTTGTTTTGACCAGACATAATTTTTTGACAAATTATTTATATTAATTGTAATTAATTAATAAAAAGTAACTAAAATAAAATGTATCTTTGTTGACCTACGTAGTAATTGACTTAAAAAATTTTCTATATTACTTGTTGACACTGAAGTGTTTAAAAAATATTGTGACAATGCTTTATTTGATTTGATTTGATTTGATTGGGGTTTTATTTGGCGCAAGAGCCATGATATCGACTATACTGCGCCAAACAATGGGTAAAATTATATCATTTTAAAACAATAACTGGGAGGAAAATGATGAGAAGGTAAAATGAGATGTAGATTCAAATAAAAGGATAAAAATTTATGGACTTTAAAAATGCAAAGGGTTGGACATGAAGCATCTTACCAAGCAGGGAAAATAATGGAGTGCAAGATTTTTGTAGGAACTGTAACATATGGGTATTGAAGTTGGGGAATTCTGACAAAATATGCTGTACAGACATTTGACAATGTCCAGAAAAGATGTATGTCTCCAGAAAAGATGCATTACTACTCAAAGGCTTTATTTGAATAGTAATACATCTTTTCTGGAGTTAGAATTTTGAGAATTTAATTCTAATGGAAGTATTGGTATTTCTAAATTCATTAGCTCTACTTTATTTAGCAAGTTCGTTGATTAAGAAGGATTAAAGAACATCTTTTATTTGTCAAAACAACTCATAGCACTTGAAGTCGGATTTTATTGCCTTCCTGGGAAGATTCAGATTTCAGATGAATTGGTATAATCTTCAACCTTCAGTACATATTCCTCAATCTTGTTAAACAACATATCTTGAGAAAAAAAAGAATGGCAAATTTTAGAAAAACGTAATTGTGATCAAAAAGTTTTGTATTGTTACTTTTACAAGTTTCACTAAAATACCCTCTCTGAAAATATTTACTCTAGTATTTTTAAATATAAAACAGAAAATAATAAAATTTAACAAAAATCTTAGTATAAATTATCTGTCTACAATTTTTTCGTTGTAATAAAAGCATGTTTATTATCTTTATACATCAGATTTAGTTTTATTGAAGATGCCTCTTTGATTTCTGCTTATTTTTACAAAAGTTAAACAGTTAAAATTAGTTCTATCATTTCCTTTTAGTACAAAAAAATGAGCAATCGATAAAAGTACAAGGAAAGATTAGCAGAATAAAAGGCGAATGAAATAAAAATTGCTGTTAAAACTTAATTTTCAAAAAAATTTCTTTTCACTTAAATGCATGACGCATGTTTTAATAAAAAGCGCAAAAGAAACAAAAGCTTAAATCTCACAATAATAAAAGTAAAATGCCATAGGTTAAATAAATAATATCAACTTCAAATAATAATGTTCTTACCATTTTAATAATTGCGAATATCAAGCCCAAATAGCGAATATCACGGAAACATTTACATGGCATAAGTATAAAATTACCTAACATTCGCGATTATCAATTTATTTCCTAATATAAACAGCCACAAATTCGCTGTAAAATAATAATAAACAAAAGATAAACAAATGCAATACTCAAGGGATAATGTATACATTCCGAAATCTCTGACGATATTACTCAAAATGATATTACTTGACCCAAAGATTTGAGTACCTACTGAACGCAACGACAGGGAACGCATGGGATAAAATCCAAGAATAATTTCTCCTTGCCCCAATGAAACACAAGCCGGAAAAAATGGTTATTAAATTGCTATTTAAGATCGCTTTGAGACTTGCACCTGCTTCGATCTGTATTAGCATTAATGGGTTGCCCTTAAGCGGCTATTAGAAAACTCTAAACGGCGAGATCCGTTCCGATATTGCACTTTTTGAGACGAGTGTGCCTGGGTCAAAGTACGAAGCTGATATTTCCCGTAGAATGATCATCACAATTCCATAAAACATTCTGCTTGGTAAATAAATCGTTAAAGAGAGCGTTCAAGATAGATTTGCGAGATATTATTCAAATTCATTTCATAAGATGCAAGGGTTTTTATCGGTCATAAAATGTTTGAAAGTAATTTTACCCAGTTTTAATGTGTTTACTGCGAATAGGAATTTTAAACTGAATTATGGTTCATTTCGAATATTTCATTTGATGGTTGTACTTTTAAGAATATTATGAGATGCTTAGTGTTTAGGTTTGAATTTGAAACATCTTTTTTTAAGCAGTGAATAATATTTAAAAGTGAGTGTTTCTTCCTGATTATTATATTTTAAAATATAAATGAATATGAATTACATAATGTAGCAGAGCGTGGCTAATGAGAGCATTTTCATTTCAATTTCATGGGTAAATCTCTGGTCCTAAACATTTTCAATTAACCTAAAGTAAAATTATCTAATTTATCGTCTATAGTGTCTATATTTCGAATTTATTTTGGTATATTTAAGGCTCAAATTTTAAAAAAATTAAAAATATCTTCATTTTTAAATTATTTTTGTTTGTATATATTTTGAATGCATTTTGTGTATCTTGTGTACACTATCTGGCCAAAAGTATCCGGACACCCAGTGGTATGGACTTGGCGCCCTATACATGCATATATTAGTATTCTGTTGGTCCTCCTTTTGCATCGATGACAGCTTGCGCACGTCTGGAAAGACTTTCCACCAGTTTTTGATAGGTGGCTATAGGAATTAATTTCCAGGCGTCCTTCAGAACTGAAGTGAGTGCTTGCAGTGAGAATGATCAACAAAGATGGCTACGTAATCACCACTCTAATTCGTCCTAAAAGTGTTCTATGGGATTTACATCGGAGCTCTGAGAACACCAGTCCAGTTTGTGAATATCCATTTTGTCAAATAAAGTCTGTGGAAATCTCGATGTGTGGATGTAGCGGTTATCCTGCTGGAGAATGTACCTTCCTCAAAATATTGCCACAGAATTGGGAGTGCAGCATTGTGCAGAATGTCCACATACATCTCAGAGTTCCTGTTTCCAACTGAAGGAACTAACGGGCCCAGGCCAAACCAAGAGAAACATTCCCACACATTACTCTTCCTCTGCCAAACTTAACACTTGGCATGATGCAGCCACTAAAGAAACTTTCGCCAGACTCGGACGCGTCCATCCGACTGCCAGACTGTAAAGCTAGATTCATCACTCCAAAGAAAACAGTCCAATGACGGTGAGCTATGCACCATTTCAATCGACGCTTCGCATTCTGTGGAGTGATGTTTGGCCTGTGAGCGGCTGCACGACCATAGAATCCTAAGTATTTTAAATATTGACTGACAGTCCTGTTGCTAATACTAATTCCAAATGAGTTTTGGAACTCCTGAGAAATTTCCAAAAACGAGGACTTTTTATTTTGTTTCATTACCCTCTTCACAGTTCTGAGGCTACCATTCACCAAATCTTCTCGACTTACCAGTTCGTTTTTCTGCAGTTTCACTGCCTCGATGTTTCCAGTTCACAATTATATCATTCATAGTAGGTGTAGGCTTCGTAATCTCAAAAAAAAAAAAATGCGTCCAACTGAATTAACAGAAAATGGTTCTAAATGAATTAAAGTCGGTACTTACGTATTATATCGTGCAACTTTATCGCCAAATTTGAAGTTTTTACCAATGAATTGCTAAACCACCAATTATGGCAATCCGGCAATGGTGTAATCCGTTGATCTTTATCGCCAAAATTAAATCTGTCTCCAATTAGTTACTAAACAGTTGACGATCGTTGATGGAGACGTTATAATATGTAAGTACCTTGAAGTCTAGGTGAAAATCTTTAAAGAATTTTGGAAACACCTATATTTTCCTGCGTATTAACTCTTTGTGGAGTTACTGCCTATAACTGTAACAGTATCGGGACTTTGAAAAGAGTTGCTCTTCTTTGTCTTTTTTATTTATTAAAATGCCATTCAAGATGCATGAAGGGATCATGTTTCATATTTTGAAATTTATCTCCAAATTACATTACTAATAATTAATATGATACATTGTTTTGGTTCGGTCAATTTAACCTCAATGTTACAGATTACTTTATTTTTACTCACTATAAATATATAATTTTTGCATCTTTATCTTTAGCTAGTTAACCGTTTCATTCTAAAAATCATTATCAATAACTGGTTTCTGATAATAAGCAGTATTTTTATATCGTATTTTTATTGAACTTCGATGACGCTATATCTATTCGTTAGATAACAAATTAAATGCAGCCGCAAAATATAATAATGGTAAGATACCGAAGGGAACCTTATATTTAGAGGACAGTGAGAAAGGAAAGCTTGTGAAATTGTTTAAAAATTCCTTCAATTTAAGCATTTTCTTCACTGCTATGAAACATACGATTCACTTTAATACTTTGTGTAGTTTACACTTCATATTGTTTTCTATTTTATGTTGATATTTATGCTATGCATGTTATTTCTAATTTAAGGAGCATTTTTTTTACAAACCTCAATATTACTGCTGGTTTTTGGTCTGGTGTTATAGGGTAAGAGAATCTGGAATTAAAAAAAAATCTTTTTTGACGAGATTGAAGACATAATTAAAGATGTTATTCTCAGCCTGAAATACAATTAATATTTCTTATTATCAAGTAAATAAGTATGCAATTCTTTTATGTTTCTAAACAATCTCCATCCTTTGAAATCTAAAGATATTTTTAATTGAAAATTTTAGACAATATATTACTTTATTCGTATATAATAGGTACTTTACAGAACCTATATTAAGTGTTTAGCTTTCATTGCAGATTACCTGAATTTTAATCTCGGTTTATGTTAGTTTCTTCTCAGCAGCAGCCCTATCTTAAGAATCATTTGGGCTTTAAATCAGGATTTTTTTTCTTTCTGATTATCTATTTTAAATAGAGGGAGAAAAAAAATCTGTCATTGTATTCTAGAAGAAAAAAAATCCTTAAATGTCAAAAGGGAAAAAGGATTTCTAATGTGCAGCATTAATAAATGAGAATTAAAAAGAAATTACTTTCAAACTAGCTAATAAAAAAATTCTAATAACAACTAATGGCCCATTTGTTTCTTCTCTTCTCTTTTACTTAGCTGGTGTTAAAGAATCGAAAACAAAATAATGAGAGAAAATGTCGCAATCTTATAAGAGTTTAGAAATGCAGTTAGTGCTAGATATCAGAGTATACTGTATAAGACCAAAAATGAACTTCTGGTCTGGAATCGGAGCCTCAGTTCAAGGATACCATGGCCTCCGAAAGTTTAAGAAGTTCTATTTAGATGAAATTTTGAGGTAAGACATACCAGACTCTCCGCCCCGTCCTTAGGCACACGAAATAAGCCATCAAACTGGATGAACAGAGCACCTCAACAGCAACAGGGCTGTTCCAGCAACTGGCTGGAACTGGGGTTGATCCTAAGGGCCATCAGCGGTCACGGTAGAACTCTTTCTGTCGGAAGTGTATTCCCTCACCAATGGAAGGAGTCACCCCCTCCACCTATTTATGTACTCACCAAGGTAGTTAGATCCAACCACCATGCCAGAAGCATCTCATATTCATTTTGAGGTACCCCCCCCCCCGGTGTTGCCGACTTATCTTTGCAAATGTAACTAAGAGTTGCAGTTTGTTCTGAAAAACTGAACAAACTCCAACCATCAATGTAATAAACACTCTTATAACTTAATAATAATTTTAGAATAGTGCTGAATTTTTTTCAGAGGAATCTAGAAGTAGGTTCTCTGTTCCAGAACTGTATAATTTACAATTAGCCACGGTCAAGGGTCAAAAACTTCATAAAATGATCGATTCTCGTTAATAACCAAAGTAGCGCACTCAGTGACCGAGAATAATGGGCTCTCAACATTTCTACTTGAACTTGCAGCTGAGAATCACGAATCTCTTCCACTCAGAAGCGAAACAAATACAAGAGCCAAACAACAGCACAACAAACAAACCGCGGCATCGGGTTTGGTAGTGAGGAAACCATAAATAAATCGGTGTGCATCGACAACGCCTTCTGACGTCACCGAGTTCCTATCTCCACAATCGGCCATTAAACAAAAAATTCGCACTCACAATGGCGGAGACAGCGGCATCTAATTCCTTCTGTTATTCACTTCTGTCTATTGTAATCGCCCTCACACAGTGGACCCTCTTCATGCTGCCTTCGGTGACGTACATCTTCACGGGGCTAGGATGACCACTTGAAGGGCGAAAAATGGATTTCTTTGAGCAGGGAGTCGCTGGTCAGATAGTTGGATGAAAATAGCACGCGGATCGGTGTCTGGTGACAGACACAGCAGTCCTTGTCGGGTTCCTCGAGCACTTTGACAGCCGGATTAAATGGCACTTGAAGCATTTCTTCTGAGAGAATAATGGAGAGATCAGGATTCATAATATGTTTTGGTAGTTAGTTTCTGCTAAGTTATTCAAGTATTTCAGAATTAGAGGATGCCTAATTAATATTTGGGGTCATAGAAATATTATGTTTATATGGCTACGAGGGGTTAAAATTTCTTTTATCTCGACTACAAGCCAAATATTTACTATTGCACTGATATTGATTGGTTGTGTTCTCAGTTTGCTGACTTTTTAAAAATCACTTAGAACGAAATTTATAAAAATAAAATTTGACTTAAATTTGAAGATTTGTAATTTTTCTCAATTTCAGTTTTATTGCAGGTCTCGATTCTACCTCTCTCTTTTTACGCTAATCAAAGGTTGCTCTTAGTTGATTTTTCGTTTCCTGTGTTGGCTCCCCTTCACGATAAAGAATAGATTGGAAAAAGAAGGTTTAGTTTAGTTTAGTTACATTAACGACCCATTGTAAAGTAAATCTAGGACTATTTTGGAATGAACTTCGTGATTTTGAACCGTGGTCAGAAGACAAGGACGACATCTGAGCTGGCACCACTCTCTCCACACCATACCAATGGGAGGATGCATGGCCCTGACGGACCTAACGTGCAACAGACCCCCCTAACACGACGATTCTTCGGTGGAATCGGGCCTCGAAGCTGAAATCCTACTGCTCAGGAAACGAGACTTTACCACCAGTCCACCGCGGTCTTGGAGTAACAGGGATTGCACACTTTTAGGTTACACGACGAGAATCTTTCAAACACATAAAAAATTGCATTCTTTACTTTAGTAAACATGTGGCCGGCTTTCTAGCACAGAGGTAGAGCGTATTCCTCGTGTTCTGGGAGTCCCGGGTTCGAATCCTGGTCTGGGCATGGTTGTTCTTCTGTGTGAGATGTGTGAATGTGCCCTGTAAAATGGGGTTGTGCAAGTGAATGTGAGGAGTGAGTGGCAAAGTCGTACTCTTGGCCCTAGTAGGCGCTACTTCAAACAACAAAAGACGGTCTTTTCGGCTTAAAATCTGCTACTGTATCAGCGGAGGACTTGTACAATATGGAAAGTCCATAAGTAACAACAGTAAGCATGTAAGCAAAATAATAGCAAAATTCAGAGTGATAATATCAGCCATAAGCCTTTAGAAATAAAATTTTTGTATTAAAATATTTCAGAGGAATTAAATTAGGCCTCTTGCTTAGAAAAAAATATGATAGAATGAGAAAGAGATGTTCCTTAGCCGAAAGGAACATCTCTAGTTTTGAAGTAGTGCCAACTGGAGTCAAGAGTACGACTTAGCTACAAACTCATCACAGTCGCTTGCACGGCCCCTTTCTACAGGGACCACATTCATACACGTTACAGATAGTACACAGAACAACCATGCCCAAACCGGGATTTAAAACCAGGACGCCGAGCTTAAATTATGTAATCTCTTTGAATAAAACATTAATTTTGTAAATTCGATTTTTAATTTAAAACAAAGTGAAAGAATTTTATTATTTTATCTAATGACTTCTTGTTAAATTTATAAAGTATAAAAACTGTATTAAAAAAAGTCTTACGCTCCTGTAAATGACATGATTGACATCAAACGGCTATTCTAAGAAATCAATCCTGGTGGGGAATTTTATAAGGAAAAAATTTAACCTGAACAGAAACAAAGGGAGAACAGCAAGATATCTGACATCTTAATTTAACAGCTTATTCGAAATATCTAACACTTTTAACGCAATCTTTTAACAATTATATATATATATATATATATATATATATATATAT
>JAOUZG010038069.1:894005-943559 GCA_026289955.1 Argiope argentata | reverse complement strand
TATATATATATATATGATTATGTCAAAATAACAATTAAATTAATTATCTGGGGTGTTTGAGCATCCCAGGCATATTTTAAATTTCTAAATGTATTGAAATATACATAGTGTATTTTTTAGTGTAGTTTAGTGTAGTTTTTAGAGAATATTTGCTTCCATTATGTAAAAGGTGAATTTAGTAAGAACGGCTTTCCTGTCATTTTATCCCTACTCTTCTGTCTTATTCAAGGATGCCTGTTTTTATTAGTTAAGTATAATAATTTCTAGTTATCCTTTAGAATGCATGTGATTCTTAATATTTAAAAACACAGACGAATCAAATAGAGAGAAATAAGCGCGAATTACTTTAAATAACGATCCAAATTAAAGAATGCATCCTTCTGTTTATTGAAACCTGAAAACAGACGTGCTCTGCGGGGAAAATAACAAACAAAATATACAAACATAAAACCTCATCTACTGTCTGTCCATAAGGAGATCTCTGACCGACAGTCTTCTATGTTTACGGCGGGCGTCATAGAAACAGGTGTCGATAGGGAGGATTTATTTTGAATGGGTGGAATCGGGTGGAAATCTGGCGAGTTATTCTTTATCTTGGCGAAAAAATGAAGCGATAAAAAAAACAATTGCTCATTCGTCTTCTCGCTTTACCGCAGTTGCTCGTATCTTTATATTTGCTTAGTTTACTTCTTTTATATTTTATTAATATTTTCTTTGGTTGATATTAACTGCATTTCATTATTTAATAATTTTAGTCTCTTGAATTTTGAGATCCTTTAAAATGCCTTTTCGATTTAAGAATGGAGAGACTTTAAAATCACAAGCACGTAAAATTGTGCATAATGTTATAGAATTTTGCTTGTAACTTGCTGAAAATTCGTATTGGGAAAAAGATGGGATTTTAGAAGAACTAGTGGATGAACTAGTAGTTCAGATTGGAAGCACTGAATCGGATTCCAATTCAGAAGAAACGGAATCTTGTGACAGTGATTTAGAATTCTTTTAATTGAAAGTACACAACTGTCACTCGATCTCTGCTAGTTTTGCACTCTTTTAATAATAATTAATGTGTTTTATAAATAAAAAATTGAATTTTAAGATTGCCTTTTTTGTTTCATTTCAATTAGTTTAATCATAAGTTATAGAAGATATAGAATTTTATTTAGTTTATTTCCTGAAGCTACGAAATTTATTTGATTCCTTTTTGTTATTTTCTATTTTTTCATTAATGTGCTCTTGTTTTCTGTTATTCAATATGTCGATAATCAAAAGTTTCAACTTAACATACTTTTGATTATCCTTATTTTTTTAAGTTTCGTTAAAAAAAATCTTTGAAAATTTTATTTATCTTATTTGATAAAATGTAATTGTTAATTTTAAATATCGAAGAATAGAATATATATCAAAAATAAATAAATGTATTTATTTATTTAAAAAACTTTTTGGAGAAGTTTTAAGCATATTTAACAATTGATATTTTACTTTGTAACAGAATAAAAGCAACCGTTTATAAAAATTATGAAATAATTATGATTATTATGTTATTATTTTTATGTTGAATTAGACAGATTACTTCCCGTTTGCTGCGGATAATTTGATCTTAAGAAGTTACATAAATTTAAAACAAATAAAATGAAAATTAATTTTTTGTCTTGCTGGATTCTACTTATTTTTTTCTTCTTGTGCAGTCGTTAGACATATCAATAATTATTCAGTTTTTCTATTTGATTTATTCTGTTCTTTCTGTACTAATCAGATAGGAATTTATGTATTATTCTAACAGGAATAACATTTTTTTTTTCAAAATTCCAAGTAAACAAATGATTTTCAGCCCAGTGAATTATTTTTCGAATTTGCTTTCAAAAATTAAAGGAAATATATCAGCACCGCCACTTAGGCGCTAAACGCGCCAACGAAAGAAACTTGAATGAATTTATACCTCTGCGAAATGGACTCTTCCTGCAGCAACCTGTTTCTATAGCGACCGCCGTAAACATAGACGACTGTCGGCCAGAGATCTCCTTATGGACAGACAGTACCATATCTATAACATTTTCTATTTGCGAGGTTGTGTGTGAGCTCGCCTCTGCATAACTGTCTGGAGACCGGTTACCTGTGATCAAGTTATGTAAAAAGAAAACAAATATTTTATAACGGGAACTCTTTTTCAGCTGATTCTTTTAAAATCGTTGTCGAACACTTGGAAAACAATTTTTTTAACCAATTGGTTTTAAGTAACGAGATATAACACCTCTTCAATCATGCTACTAATGATTGTACAAAATTATAACAACTACTGTAGTCTTCTCTCCTTCCTCGGATAATTTCTTTCTTCGAGTTAATTTATGAGTAATAGCAGCGTTTAGTTACATGTATTAACATGAATCGCTTCTTTATATTAAATGAATATAATTAGTCAACTTTGAGAAGAAAATATTGTATTCCCTTGATATGAAAATCCTGAAAAATGATGAATTCACTCTCATCTATTAATGCTAATGTCAATGAATATCTAAGTACACAAAACATTTTCATTTATGAGAAACCACATGTGAAGGATTATATTTTGTTCTTGTACGCATCTAAATACACTGCTTGAAATTAAACTACTTTCGGTTTGCATGCAGAATTTTACCATTTAAATCAGAGGTTCCGAATTTGTGGCATTTATGTTGGCGAAAAACTTGAAAATTTATGGACTTTTCCTTTCAAATTCAAGAATGAGTTGAAAGCTATTCTAACTCAGAGGTTTCCTCAGTCAGATGGTTTATGGTTTATTGACGCTATGAGTGTTTCATTAATATTTAAAAAATAATTAACTGTTTCAAAATCATTTAAAAATAGTTTAGCATAATTGATTGAATATTATTGATGCATTTGATGAAACTTCAATTCAAATGTATCAATAACTTTTAAACAAAATGCATTGTTTAAAGGAGAAGGTCATACCAAAATAATAACAAAAAATATTTAGTTCAATAACTAAATAGAATTGCCGATAAAATTAAAACAGGAACTGTTTTGAAAAACAAAAAGGACAAAATTTATAACACCACCACAATGTATATAAATAAAGACCAACCGCCTTGAATACAGTCATCATTGTGGTTTTTCTTAATTTTCTTTTTGGTGTTCAGCCTAATTTTCTTAATCAATTTTAATTCAACGCCTAGCAATTTTTATCTCCTTTTTTAGAGTTTTTTAAAATTTTATTAATGGCTATGACTGATAGTTATAAAAAATTGAATGAGCTGATTAAAACAGATCAAATGCTATGAACTGTTGAAACGGTCAAGGATAAAATTCAACTTCTTTGATGCTTTTATGTATTCTCATTTAAGAAATTTCTATGGTATGTTACATTTTTCTCACTCTTTATAGGCTGCTATAATATCGTAATCTTAATTGCACCCATTTTTTTCTTTAAAGAAACTTTCAGTTCCCCAAAATCGGAAATCTTTAAAATTGGAGATTGTTGTCTTCTTAAGTCCTCACCCTAATTTAACAGTATTTATTTTTAGTCTTCACCAGTGTATTTGTCAATTTTGCTTACAAAAGAAAGAGAAAAAAGTTCCTGTCAGCAAACGGTAAAGAATTCCTTTTATCGCAAGAAAGAAAAGAAAAAAGGAGAATCTAATCTCAACACCCTTTATCATTTTCTGTCTAATTTCATAGGGATCGAAACTTAAAAGATGGAAGACAGAGGAAGGCAATGTAACTGATAACAATTTTTCAACGAAAATTTCATGTACATGAATTAAGAGACATTCGAAACTAAGAGATGAAAATCAATTTCCAAATCTTAATTTCTATGTAATGGAGCTATTTTCTAAATCTATTCTAATCTATCTATCTTTTTAATTTCTAAATCTATTTCAGAAAAGGCGCTCATTTTTACTACAGAATTTAAATTATTTCTCTATATTGAGTACTAAGAGTGAAAATAAAAATTTTAATCCTCTTCTTCCTCCCATCACCAAAATGTCCATTTCTACGAAGCAGGCCAACTGTTTGACCAGACCATTATCAGAGAAGATAAAAGAACTTTTTTTGAAATCGTATCGCAAGAATTATTCTAACAAATAATATTCCTATAAAGAATATATCTAATATAATAAGAAAAATATTGTGTTCGTGCTTTCTCCCTCTTTGTAATGTCATTTACTTTTATCTCCCACCTGCTACAGACCTAAGGTTGTGCAATCCTCAAAAATTCGTTCTATTTCTAAAACTATTCCTTTTTTTTTTACTTTTTTTCCAAATAAATAATTTTCAATGTTAATGGGATTGAACAACATTTGAAATTATTTTTAATAGTATAAGGATACCAAATTATTTTCCATAATTAACCATCCATGAGTTTCCATAATTTTTAAAAGTTTGAGTAGAGCGGCTTGCGACTTGTATTTCTCTGCCCTAAATATGCATGCTTATAAATATGATCAAACACATCGACTGTTCAGCAGTAATAGATGAAAAAGTTTAAAATAATTCAATCATGTGATAAATCATGCTTGCTTTCCGAGAATTGCATTTTTTAAAATATAATGTACTAATAAAACTGAAATACTTACTTTCAAATAAATGGCGGCGATTAAATTCATTTCTGAAATCATTTTAAAATAAGTTTACGATCATATGATACTTCTCACTTTTAGCAATCGAATTTTGAAATATATTGCATGCATTAAATTCACTGCTGGTGGTATTATGTTATAACATAACGTAATGAAGAATATACCAAGATGTTGGGGATTCAATTCAATAATGGTTTAAGAACGGTGAAATTCCATTAGACATGTAGTTATAATTCCATTTCAGTATGGCACTGATTTTATTGAAGCAACTTATCTATTTTTAGTATTAAAACAGATAAATAAATAGCACAATGAACCAGTGCTATTTCATCGAAATGTATATTGACTATTCTAAGGTATAAGTCATATCTAGACTCTCCAATCCGTCACGAAGGCACACGGATTAACCATAAAGCTGAATGACCGTATCACCGCAACAGCAACACTGGCGGGAACTGTGGTTGAGTCCTAATGGCCATCACTGGCTACAGTACAACCCTCCCCGTAGGAAGTACGTTCCGTCATCGATGAGAGGAGTTCACCCCCTACCTATTAATGTACCCACCAAGGGTGGCGATATCCAACCACCATACCGGAAGTATCTCATCCCCAATTACGAGGTACCCCCTGGCGGATATTCTAAGATATAAAAAAGAAATCAAATATATAAGGCATGAATTCCCATCTGAATTGTTAACGAAATCAAATCGAAACTTTATAGAACTACAGTATTTTACAACTGATTCGTCTTCTTTACATTATATACAAAAACTTACTCTTAATTATCGCAATGATAAAAGTATAACAATAACTGTATTCAGTATCTTTAGAAAAGCTCTACGCATAAATGTAATCTCTAAAATGGTGGAAAACATCGGTGTATGATGTATTTAAAAATATCTTGATAACTTTTTAAAATGAAAAAACGACAAATTATAGACATTAAAATGATATAGCTAAAATGTTAAGATTTTAGCTTTTAAATTAGTGTCAAAATTCTTTTTATAAAAATTCATTCCAAAGAGGAACAAATGTTAGTGTATAGATTAATTTTAATTAAAAATTTTTAAAAATATTTCGTCTAGAGTATTAAATCATTAAGAAGAGTACCGTTAGTAAGGAGCAGAAGTGTTAAGAAACATGGAGTTGACTTGAGTATTATTCTCGTTACCTGATCATGGTGCAAAAAGGGCAAGGTCGGTCTCAAAGTAATCATCTCATTACTTCAAAGGGAGATATAAATACAATATTTAAATCAAAGCGAGATATAAACATATAAACTAAACTAAAAAGTAACTATTTACTTGATTTGATAGTTTTTAGCCCAATGATTTGATCTGTAGAGCATTTTTTCAAGATCTTAAATCACTCATGTGGAATCACAAATGTTATAATTTACAGATCGTAAATCTGCCAGATTTGATAGTTTTTAGTATAGTGATCTGGTCTGTAAAGCGTTTTTCAAGATCTTAAACCACTCATGGGGCATCACAAATGTTATAATTTAAAAATCGTAAATTGCAATACTAATCTAATACTGCATGATTTATCATGATAATACTGCAATATTATCATTATGAAAAATCATAAATAGAGAGCAAGTGGTCCATTTATCTTCTTCAAATCAAGATAGAATGAAACATAAAAAACTCAAAACTAAACATTAAACAAAAGATAAAAGCTCAGCATTATTTAATTACTGAGCTAATAGCTATTTATTTCTCTATGAATGACTTCTCAGAAACAGAATTCATATTTGTAGATCGCCATCAATCTGAGCTTCTTTCAAAGAGTTTCAAAAGCTGCTGAAAATGTAAAGGAAGAACATTAAAAAGATCTCAAAAAGCGTAAAGAAAGGTGGAAAAAAATCACTTATTTCTTCTGCTTGCTTTTCTATCTATATCTATCTCTTAAACGCGTTTTTTATTTCATTTTATTAAGAAATAAGAAAATCATTTAAACTAAACTTTGAAAGGCGAACCTATCTATTAAAAACTCTGCCACGAGCTACGCTAAGTGCAGTCAGAGCAAGAGGCTTCAAGCATGATGCCAACGGAAACACCACTAATAAAAAATGATGTTCAAATTGAGGATCCTTGAAAAGATTCGAGGAAGAGAAGCTGTGTCGGTAGCACAGTCGGGGGCTAAAGAAGAGGAATGGTGGAGAATGATGGCACGTGGTGACCTCTTGCGGCACTTAATGGAAAACTCCCCACCTAGTGATTCTAATGGAAGAACGATGTCGGGCCTTTTGCGGATCATGGAATATTTGATCTTTTCATCTTTTCAATGGAGCCACTCTCTCCTGGAGATGGCTTCTACCTTCGTGCTCTTCTTATTTGAAAAATGCTTTGTTTGACTTTCAGCGGCCTGCGATATTTTCCGAAGGAAAGCTCAAAATTTTCTGGGGATTTCTTTTTTTTTTTTCACGATGATTCAAAGACTTTGAAAGATTACCGTCGAATAGCATTTAAGGTCCATAAATTCGCCATTTTTTTCTGTCCACGCTCACAGACAGAAGGGTAATGATGGCTTCTTTTTAAGAAAGAAGATTTCTTTTTTGAGGCATCTATTCAAAAGCGGGAGATAATGAAGTGACTGTCAGCTTTCAATACAGTTTGGTTTTCTTCTTTTTCTCCTATCGGGATAAATTTTTATATTAAATTATTAATGGAAACTATGACTTTGAGGAATATATATGGGTAATACTAATTTTATAAAATTTAAAATACATTAGTGCCTAAACTGAAAATGATACTGATTTAATGAATAGAGTTTTAAGTATATGTTTAAACTTGAGTAAGAAATAAACAATTTTATAAGTCTTTACAGCATTAAAAAAATTGCGATTTTAAACTATTAAGGAAATGAATCTATTAACTATTATATTAAAAAGTACATGTATGTATTTAGAGAACACCTATGCTACTACTATTAAAACATAGATAAACAAAACGAAAATAAAAAAACGATAGATAGATAGATAGATAGATAGATAGATAGATAGATAGATAGATAGATAGATAGATAGATAGATAGATAGATAGATAGATAGATAGATAGATAGATAGATAGATAGATAGATAGATAGATCAATTGAATCAAAGAAAATAAAATAAGAAATCCGGCCTGGGGACTTTTTCATAGTTCACCAACTGGCAAGGATTTTTTTGAATCTCTCTCTGATTTCTGGTTTATTGTTTTTCTTTGTTTTACTTGATATATATATTTTATTACTTTCGATTTTTTTTTGTACTTTCATTTTGTTCTATTTTCGTTTTTCAACTTGAGTATATGTTTTAAATAGAATTATTAAAACATATAAATTATCGAACATTACGTTTGATTTACGAACAAATATTTATTTTAGCCAATTTGAAGTGATGTTTTCTTTATAGTATAGTAAAATATTATGCATAACTCATCATAAATGTTCATAACAAAATCTGAGACTCTTTAAAGGGAATTTTTCCATGTGAGAGTTATATTTTTAAATGAAAAAAACCCCATAAAATTTATAACTAGTTAAGTACCTTAGAGATAATATACCTTTCTAGGTCTGTTATTAGAAAATAAATAATGCATTTTGTAATATTTTTGAATGAAATAAACTCATAAAAAATGGGGCATTAAAACAATAGTCATTGTCATACAGAGATGAATACTGGTCTTAACAAACTCAATTTGGGTGTCATCTCTTTTATTGCTGAAAACAAATAATGTCAAATATAAGCAGACTTAATTGTAATATTTTAGTCCCAATTTATATCCTTAACAATATAATTTATTTATGGCGTTTTAAATTAACAATGCCTTTAAAAATTTTGATACTAGAGCGTGTTTTAAAAGTATTATATTGAAGTGTGGCCATTCTTGGTGAATATAGATATTTTTAAATTCAGTGCCATGTCTTATAACCATTATTCTGTAACGGACAGCATAAAAACTTATTCTAATCAAAATTACACCTAAATTCTAAAAGCTATTCTTGCTATCCAACGCTCTACAAAGATCTATTGTCCCTATTTATGTAAATGTACATAAATCAAGTTTCCATTTTCATAAAAATCAAAGAATGAATTTCAAACGATAATTAAAATTAAACCATTCTTGTTCAGAACATTCCAGAAAAGAAGAAGAAGAAACTGAAAGGCAGTGGTCTTAGAAACAACAGAACTCAATGACATGAAAATTGCCCTAATGTTAAAGAAAATCTAATAATGTTGCGCAATCAATCATGCAAAAACTGTGAAAAGGAACTGCAGTGAACTGAGTATTGTATTAATATAAGCAAGTTGGTGCTATTAGTGCACTCTGATTATTTTTTAACTAACTGTTCGTGTGTTTTGTTGTGCCTTTAGTGTTCCTGTTTTGTGTTTGTGTCAAATAAAGTGTTTCGCAAAATGTGTCTGATTGAACTGATTCAAAGTGCTAGAGCAGCTGGTAGCTGCTATGAATTCTTTGCCTAACATAGTGGAGCCCACGGCAGGATTGTCGCTTTGAAACGAAACTCCTGAAGCGAATCCTTTGAAACGAAGTATTCATGCACTGAAGACACAACGAAAGGTTTCAAGAACCGCTTTTACGCTTTGTGCAAAGAACATTGAAAATAAACTTGAAAACGAAACTGTTGGGGTGCGAGAATTTTCTTTATTGCAAGTGCAATTAAAGGATAAATTTCAAAGATTAGAAGAATGTCAGCAGTTAATAGCTAAGAATTTACTACAGGGTGAAGAGGATGAATCTTTATTTGAAACTGACTTTGTAGAAGCTGAGAAATATCGTGATCGCTTTTTAGAAATAATATCACATTTGAATTTGAAATTGAACGAGAAAGTTCTCCCAGTCAACCAGCCAACGAGAAGAAACTTCAAATTACCGCAACTCGAACTAAAGAAGTTCAATGGAGATGCTCTGGATTATTTGAACTTTTGAAGCCAGTTTCAAAAAATCCATGAAGATCCAGGTATTCCGAATGAAGATAAGATGCAGTATCTTATCCAAATTGTTGAAGAAGGTTCGAAAGCAGAGCGACTGGTGCAGAGTTTTCCAGCAACAGCATCGAACTATCCCAAAGCTATACAGCAATGACTTTCATGACTTTTCATGCTTTCAAGTCCTTTAAAAAAATTTTAAATTTTGAATTTAAGGGTAAATGTTTCTCTTTAATTGTAGTTATAGTTTTATCCAAGTTTCCTCTATCCCTCATTTTAAACTATGCATTATTTATTTTTTATATTCAGAAATTCTAAAAATGCAAACTGTGATAAGTGAAGCGATCCCAGATGAGTGAATATTCATATCGCAATACTATGATGATACTTTAAACGCCAAGAAGATCAAGTATGTAATATTTGGGTAATCGGTCCTATATTTGATATAAAAAAATCTTAATTAGAAATGAAAATTCCAAATTCGGCAAAGCTTTGCCGACTATTTGTAACTATGATATATTGAATCCTTTAATATTTCAGCATTTAAATGTAACATGCCCATTTTATGAGTAGCAAAATTCCTCACATACTATGTCATGCAATATCTTTTTGTTGCACATACAGGAGCACCTACTTATTCAATAAAAATGCAATTGTTAAACAAACGCAATAGATGGCCCTCAAAAAAATGAAATTAAAATATAATGTTCATAATGCATAAAAAATAATTAAAATGAAAAATTTAATGCTATGCGTGGAAGGAATTCAAAACGTATAATTTATTTTTTTTCAATAATACTCTCTAAAAATATCAGAACACTTTAAAAAAATGACTTGTTATATATTTCCCTCGTGATATTAAAAATTACTGGGATTTATAGCAAAGTAGATTACGCAAAAGATATATAATTTTTACAAAAGAACAAATACAATTCGAAAAAACAACTTTAATAGAATCGTTGTAGAACTATCAAAACTCGGTAGCGTAACGAATGCATATTGTCGCGAAGACTCAATTAAAGACACGGATAGTTAGAAACATTTGCGTTTGCTAGCACCAAGCAACTCGCTGGAGAACAGAACGAAGAACTGAGCAGAATTCAGCTTTTGTACATCTGGAGAACATTCGAGAATCATCTCGTTCGAATGGTAAAGAATGTTCTAGAATCATCTCGATTTAAGAGAAATAATAAAAACAATTTTAAATTAAAATCTTTAGATAAAATGCGCTGGCCGGGAATCGAACCAGGGACCAACGGATTTGCAGTCCGATGCTCTGCCAATCCAACCATGGGGAATCATAACAGTCTTTCCTTTTGCGGCAATATCGTTTCCATGCTACTGTGTAATTTTTAAAAAGTACAGAAGTGTTCCGAAAACAGTATTATGCATGCCCAGCATAACATTAAGCAATACATAGTGGTGTAGAGTACTCAGTAGCGCAACAAATACATATAGTTTCCTTGCCACGGTGTCACTTTTAAAAAGTACAAAAGTTTTCCGAAAACAGTATTATGCATGTCCAGCATAACATTTAGCAATGCACAGTGGCATAGCAAACATGAATAGTGTTTTGACCTAAGTGTGATTTTTTCCAAGCATCCTGACCCAAGTGTGACACCCTTTATCATACTTAGTTTTGAGAAATGAATTAATCTATTATCATGCCTATAAATCTCAAGAATGGATCTCATCTAGGATAGGCAAGGCATCTCGCCCACCCCCTTCCGGTTTGTCCTTCTGTCATTACGCTACTGGGAATGCCCCATTTATTATAAAAACTAAAAGCTCACAATCTGATATTAAGATTATGAATAATGCATACTTTAGTAAATTTAGGGTGTATCGAAATATTTTTCCAAAAAATAAAAATAAAAATGGCAGGAAGCATGTTGATATCTGGAAACATTCCTCTCCAAAACGTCTAATTTAGCTTGATATATTAGCGCATTCAGCATGTAAGAATCATTTAAGGAACTTTTATCTTCGATGACTCCTTTTTTTTTCCTTCCAAGGGCGACTGGAGGCATTAATAAGCCCGATACCTTCCCATCGCGTGCTGACCACCGGTTGAGGCATCGCTGGACCAAAAGGTCAGTGGTGGCCACTCCACCCTGCGGGAGGGGATGACACAGGGGAATGGGAGGGGTCACTGTTGATTCCCAGATTGTCATGGAAACGGGAGCGAAGAGTATCTGTGACGCCCGGAAACTCTCCATTGGTTGGTCGGCTGGTGTCAGCACGCATCCTTAAGACAACGCCCTTCTATCTGTGGGAAAGGGGAGCGAAAACAAAATTCGATCACACTTCGGAACGATAAGATTTGAATCGAAAATCAGATCGCTTTGAATATTCCTTATTGCTGTTGGGAGATGTTTCAAAATTGTTGCCCTTTATCAGACAAGATATGCACATAAAAAATAAATATAAGAGGAGATGTAAGCAATTATTTTAATAGCAAACATTTTAACATATTACTAACATATTTATAAGCAAACAGCTGAGAATCATCCCGCCTTTATTTCTTCAATTTAGGTAGCCAAAAATTTAAAATAAAACTTAAACTTGACCCATAAAAGGTATTAGATTCTGTGATGTCTCTTCATTTTTTATCTGGAATGAAAGTTCAGAGATGGTTAGACCCCAAAACTTTTTTTTTCTTTTCTTATAAAATATTTTACAAATTTGTGGCTATAAAAATTAGCTAACTAGATTATAAAAAAAGTTTGAATCTAAATTATAACACCAGAAATATAGACACTTAAATTTTAAAATTTAACTTTAGCACAAAATCAAAAGGAATTTTAGGAAGTTTGATTTGATTTTTTCTACTAGTAAATGACTGTGATTACCTTCGTTAGTTTCTGTCTCTAAGTTATCAAAGAAATTAGACTTCTTTTCTCCTTCCCCTTCAGAGAATCTCTGAATATCTTCATATACGAGGTCACAACGTAAGAGAACATTTACATCACCGGCGTCATAGCACAAAGTTAGCGAGTCATCCTCGTGTTCCCGGCGTCCCAATTTCGAGTTCCAGGTACGGCAGGGTTTTTCTTCTGTGTACTACCTGTGAGGTGTATGATTTCACCCCCTCCCTTTAAAAAGGGGTTGTGCAGGCGAATGTGATATGTGTGTAGCTAAATCATATTATTGACCCTTGCTGGCGCTACTTCAAAAACAAGAGATTCTCATGCGGCTTAAAATCGCTGACTAGGGCAAGTGCCATTAGTAACAACATAACAACATTTACATCCAGTAAAACAGCTCATGCTTGTCAATATAAAATGGTTTGTCCATCAATGTTCGGTCATGATATATTTTTATAAGTGCTTTATATCAGATAATGCCTGCCAAATTATTTTACTGTCTCCCTCCATGTGTCACACTGCAGCATATAAAGATTTCAATCGCTATTTTGCCAAGAATTGAATTTTTTCTCTAAATATACATGAAAAAGCAAGATGCCGGCGTCTTGACATAGAGGTAGGACGTCTTTCTCGTGATCTGGGGGTCCCGGGTTCGATTTCCGGTTAGAACATGGTTATTCTTCTGTGTTTTAACTGTGAGGCGTAGAAATGTGCCCCCTCCCGTTGTAAAAAGGGGACTGTGCAAGAGAATGTGGTGAATGTGTAGCTAAAGTCATACTCTTGGCCCTAGTTGCGCTACTTCAAACAAAAGGCGCTTATTTTCGCTTAAGTTCATTGATAGATCAGCAGGCTTGTCTATGGCATGTGCCATTAGTAACAACAGCAACAATATAAGTGGCATAAGGCTTCTGATCTGAACACGATTATTCGAGATTTTATTTTATCAATTGTCTGAATCTTTTATGCAGTATTTTTATTGAAAAATTTTGTTACAAAGTTACGGCTTGTTTAAATACTTCAATTGATGAAAATCAGAGACAACGCTGTCTTTTAAAAAAATTTGAATTATAAAAGAGAGAGAGAGAAAAAAAAAGAAGAGTTTAAGTAGAACAGTTTTGAGACTTCGAAAACGAGAAGTCAAATGAAAATGTTGAAGAATCCTAATTAAGAAAAGATCTGAAATAGAAGTGCATGGAATAAAGTTTCCGAACTGCAGGAGCGTAGCATAGGATGATGACTACGGAGCTGGGATTGTCTCGACATAGCTTCTTCCTGGGGTCTGGTGATTCGGGGCCCACGGCCCCCTGGGCTTGTCACCACCCCTGCCGAATTTTCCAGGTGGTATGTTTTGCTGTAGGCCTCCCCTGAATACTGTGTAAGACTCTACATTTGAATGGCCATTAGGGGTGTATTCCTACTCTTTCTGTAGGAGTGTAGTTGAGGAAGTGTAGCAAGACTCTTTTCCTTTTGCCTGGTACGATTTAGGATAAAAAGAAGTAAGTTCAAATAAAAAATATATAAAATTTTGCCACAATAAAAAAAAAGCCGGTGCCCTGACGTAGGGGGCAGTCCCACAAACTGTGCTTTCCGAGTTAGTCCCAGTTCGAGCGGGGCTGTACTTATGTGTTCTATCCATTTTACCGGGGGGGGGCACATTCACATGTGAAAAGAGGATGTGCCAGCGAATGTGTCGCATGAAGTAGCTAAGTCGTTCTCTTAGCCCCGATTGGCGCTACTAAAAAAACAAGAGACGGATACCTGTTTTAAATCGCTGACAAATAACACTCAGCGCGCTTGTAAAATGTTATAAGTAACAAAACAATAAAAAAATCTGTTGAATTCACCGGAAAACGTGAAAGGATTTACAATCAAATGGTACATATAAACTTTCTTGAAGATGAAAATTGGTAAAACTGGTGGAGTCTTTGGAAACCCGTCATATGTTTTTTAGGAAGTTTTTAAGTACCGTTTTTAGATCAATGCAAATAATTTTGATTTAAATATATTTTCCTTTTTTTAAACTTTAAGCGTATATATATTTTTACTACCAAAAAATTTCAACATTAGAAACTTATGATTTATTGATGAGATTATCTTTAGTAACAGGTGAAAAGATAATATTAACTGTTCATACACTTTAAAATAATTTTAATTTCCTTTTGGTAATGAATGTATTCATAATTTATTATTGGAAGAGGTAAGTCATATATTTATTTTAAATATAATAATAACCATGATTTTATAAAATATAATATAAATATATCACATATATAATAATTATATTTTTGAAATCTAGGGTCCTGTTTTTTTCTTATGAAATTGGGATGATAATTGGAAAGAAAACCCCTGTCACTACCAAATGTGATTTTTAATTTTAGTTGAATTAATCAATCCTTTACTTCTACTTTAGGCGTGTAGAGTAAATAATAAAAGCTTTTAGTTAAGCCCACCTAATCCACTTTTCAGTGAGAGTATTAGGTTAATAGGATTTAATATATTAGAGTTTTTTCTTTCTAACATAAAAGTATATACAGTTACAGTTACATATCGTCATAAAAGAAGGGTTGGTGCAAAGAGAAAGTAATACAATCATCAAAGAATTCATTCTTAAGACCAACCAGTTTTGGAAACTATAACTGCATCTTTTAAACGCCATTTAGAGAGCTGGGTTTCAGATCGATGCCCATTTAATTGTAAATGAATTTGAGAATTCAAAAATGCAAAATTAGTGGAAATTTAACAAGTGGTTTTACATAAATATAATTTATCTACGTGAAAATATACACCCAATCAATCGATGTAAGGAATGCTTGTCTGTGCCTAAATGAATTTTATACCGAAAAGGAAACGAATTAGTAATCAGAAAATATTACATGCAGTCTTTTTATTAAAATAATAAACCTGAATCGAATTTTGCACAAAAACCTTTGCAAGTATCACAGCTAATTGAGAAAATGTTTCAAGTATGCTAAGAAATCAAATGAGAATCAATCATCAATCTAAATCAATCAAATAACACTTGTAGAAGAAAACACTGTCTATATACATGAAAATAATTATTCAAAAATGATGCAAGCACAAATATCCCTTAGTTTGGAAGTCTACAAGAAATTAATAAGGCAAATACTTTCAAATGTAACATAAATAAACCTACAAGCTTTTTCATCTTCGAATACTTTACGTGATTTTTGGTAGATGACTTTCGGTGTTGTTATAACATTGTTAAATTTCCCCACCAGTGCAAATACGTAAAAAAATGTGATTCTTACTTTGAGTTATTCTTTGCCAATCCAAGCCAAAATTTCTTTTCTAAGTCTGCAGTGGGAACTTCTTAATAGACATGTACTATTATTAGATGACATTAATTTCAAACTAACATCACCCACTGAATTCTCTAATAAAATATTGAAGATAATATTTACGATAGTAATATTTATGATCATCCTTATCATCAGACTTAGATTCTTTAACCATTAGTGATCATGTATGAAAAATCCACACACACACACACACATAAAAAATCGGAAAGAATTCCATGTGTAAAGATGGCGGAATTATTAAACAAGGACAGGCGATTTCAAATAGTTGAAGCAGATGTTTCCAGTTTTTGATTTTTTTGTGTTTAGACAAATTTCATGAACAGACGATTTTAATTAGAATTAATTCATTCAGTAAAAATTAAAAAAAGCATAAATATATATATAAATATGTTTTTTAAAAATAATACTAGAATTTTTTATGTAAAATTACCAGTAATAATACTTTCAAATTTAATATTATTTTTTGATGGTCGTTAATTCCCCACTTATTTTTTTAATTATATTTTTCACAAAATTGTTGTTGTAGATGTACAACTTAAAAAGTGAAAAAAATTAATTAATTAACATTAGAGTTACTAGGAGAACTATTTCATTTCCATACTTGGGTTACCATATTAGCGACAAACTCGTGAGAAAGCTAAACTGAGATTCAAGCCAGCATTTTTAATACAACATTTCTAACTATATATTAGGCAACATATAAACATTAATCTAATAAATTATTGAAACTTAAAAAATTGACAATTTCTCAGTCATCTTGTTCCTCTTATATTACATCCTTCGAATACCTGCATAATTAGTAAAATAATTATACTTGTATAATTATTTATACAAGCATAATTACTTAAAGTAACAAGTACCGCATAATTACTTGTTACTTTTTGAGTTTTACTGTAATCGTAATCTAACCTTATAGTGTAAAATTTTGAATGGCACTCTTATTGGTCACAGTAAGTATTTTACTTTTTCTCTAGTTATATTACTACTCTAAATAATATTTTTATGAGTAATATATTAAATAAAAGGTTTAAAAAATACATGATTCATATTTTCTGTCTACTAAAGAAACGCAGAAAGGCGAACGATAATTACTGCAATAAGATTATACGGGGAGAATACGGTTTAACATTTGCCAAGAAAACGAAACTTTTAAAATCTGTCAAAAGTGCAGAAGCTAAATTTTATTACTTTGCCATTTTTACTCTTTCATATACAAAATATCATAAACGCTAAAAAAATCAATCTTGGGAAAATTTTAAAACATTTCTATGATTTAGACTTCCCGTACCTGAAAACCCCATTTTTATAATTTTGTCACTTTGTCATTGAACTCGATAACTTGAAAAAATTTTAAGCTAGACAGGTGACATTTTTATTTTAAATATGTGGTTTTCTTAAAATTAAACTTTAAAAACAAGTTCGTTCACAAGATACAACAAGCTCGATGCAGACAAACGTATAGATAAAATTTAGTACACAGTTTTAGATCTTAATTTTATATCCTTATCAAATTTTGAAGAAAATACTTCAACAAATTGATAATTTGTTGGTCGGTACAAGTGCATACATGTAAACGCTATGACTTCGACAAATTGATAAGTGATATTATTTGCTGAAATTATAATTCTCTGTTAAATTTTAGTTTTGAATAGGTCTAAAAAAATATATTCAAAATGTACACTAGCAGTATACATTTCTAATCTACATATGTAAATTTAACCTAGGTAGTATAAGGTGTTTTTTTTCTTACACTGCATAGCACAAGTATTTATATGCTGCAGAAAGGAGAATTTAAAAATAAAAATCTGAGCATATATAATTTTCACGACATTGCCCAATGGGCAAAAATATTTATTCTTGCCTGGAGGTAAACAATTGAAGTTTATACAAAAGTTTATTTAGGTTTATTGAAGTTTATACAAAAAAAGTAAAAATTGAGAAAAGCTATTTCCTTTTTTAATTTTTTTCGTATTCACAGTATAGAGAAAGTACAGTAATCATAAAAAAAATTCAAAGTCGACATTTTGGCAATTCTCCACGATTCAAACCTTCAAGAATTCGAAAAACATATTTTAGTTAAATATCCGACTGTCTATTTGTGACAAAAATAACTAGCTGAAAGACACTTTAGGCTAGATGGGTGAAATTTGGTGTACGGTCTTTAAATAAATTTTCAGATTTCTATCAAATTTTGAGTGAATTCCGTTCGGAGGGAATTCATCTGTTTGACCGTTCGAATATAATTCTTATGGCGCTTGATATGGACAAGCTCGTTGAGGCAAAGGGTGATTTAAGCCTAATCAGCTTCTCTCGTTTTGTAGTAGCGCCAACTAAGGCCAAGAGTACGACTCTTGCTTCTCACTCATCACATTCACTTGCACAATCCCTTTTTACAAGGGAGGGGGCATACACGCACCTTACCGATAGAACACAAACGAACAAACATGCCCGAACCGGGACTCGAATCCGGGACGCCCATATCATGAGGAAGGCATACTATCTTTATGCCAGGACGCAGGGTGAATATAAGTTAAAATAATAATTATAAATGGACGATATC
Source organism: Argiope argentata (assembly GCA_026289955.1). Taxonomy (NCBI): domain Eukaryota; kingdom Metazoa; phylum Arthropoda; class Arachnida; order Araneae; family Araneidae; genus Argiope; species Argiope argentata. The sequence goes on along the minus strand of JAOUZG010038069.1, from coordinate 925,301 downwards.
TAGACAGATAAAATTTGGCTCACAGTTTTAGCCTCCATAGTGTAGACAATCTGCCAAAATGAGCCAAATTATCCTGTTGATCCAAATACCACAAAGTGTTCAAAATCAGCAAGCCTGTTCTTTCAAAAACATATGAAAGCCCTAATTCAAAATCGAAGGGACTTAAATGTATTCCATTTGATGTGGTATTTTGTGACTGTAAATGCAGTTTTGTGTCAAATTTTTGTTTCGATTGGATGAGAATCACGGGTTTAAAAAATAATTTTGATTTTTGGGTGCTATTAATTCCTGCCAGGAATTAAACGCCAAATAACTCGCCAAGGTTGATACGATCTATTTAGTAAAATTGCTAAATCCTCTCCAAAACTTAGTATTTCATAATTATTGTACTCTAATTCCATGCAAGATTTTCTCTGGCACTACAAAATTATTAGAGTTTTGTTTTGTTTAATTTTTATGAATGTTCTGTTGTAAAGCAACATTAGGGCTATTTTGTGGTGGTCTTCACAATTTTGAGCAGTGACCACATGACGAGGAAGACATCTGAGCAGGCACCCCATATCTTTACACCACACCAGTGGGAAGACGTTTGAACCTAACGGATTTAGCATGCAACAGACCCCCTTACATGACTGTTCTTCCACGGAATCGGATCTCAAACTTGAAACCCTACGGCTGACGAGCCGAAACCTTACCACCAGGGCACCACGGCCCAAGTTTATTAACGGAATGCGAAAAAGTTTTAGGGAGACCACTTTTGCTGATTTTTCATTGTAAAAGAAATATACGTTGAGGGGGAAAATTGCATGCTATTTCTTATAAAAGAATGAATAAATCGGATGTAAAAATGTATATGTTTTTAAGCCGTAATTCGTGAATCGAATGTCATATTATATAATAATACTGATTTTAGCGTTATCATATTAAAACAGATATCATCGTCTAAACTTTGAATATTTACTACTTTTGTCCCCTAAACATCTAATCTTTACATAGCGAAGCTTGAATCAATTAAGTATATATACTTATATATTTCGGTTTAGAGCTGCAACCTTTTTAGCTGCTCACTCGCTCCCTGACAAAAACCGTCCCTCCAGAAGCCGAGGGCAAAACTTCCGGAGTCTGGCCGGGAGGGTGCCACACAGATACACGCAATTTACACGCGCAGTTCCGGACGGGCACGTAAGCCCTTTAATGGAAGGGGCTGTCCCTTTTGTGAGAGAGGATACATCGGGAGGCTAAATGGCAATCGGGATCACGTGAGCCCCTTTTGATGTATGACCGCTCCACGGAAGACCCCGGGGTTGCCATCGATTCGGTGTCTTTGTTTATCGGAATCGCAAATGCAACCGGCGAAATAGAAGAGCGTGAATTTTAATGGAAGAAAGTGGCAGACATCACGTACATACCCAAGATTGATTCTTTGTAGACATAAACGAATATCTGGGATCAATGCGCCGTTTGGGGGGATGAGTATGCATATACTGACAAATTATTGCAAGAAGGGTTAATATCACGACTTCTTAGTCTTAATCTATAAATACAAATATAAAAAAAAAAACTCGCAAATTATTTGAAAACGCCGCTCGTTGGGTTTGGATACTTCATTTGCATATCACCGTGGTATTTAAATGCATTCTGTTTTTTTATCGTTGTTTGTCCGGAAATCGACTATTCTAGATTATTATTAGTTTCTAGTCGCTTTATGCGACTTGCTGGTTCTCTGGGATTATTGATTATATTTGATTTAAGATAAATTGCTTAAATATAGCTTCATTTCTATGACTCCCACGAATTGTTTGACATTAATGCACGGTTGTCTTAACTCTATTGCTTAAATTTGAATGTTCACATGAATCTTTCTAAGACATCAATAGCGATATTAAAAACTTATTTCCAGCTCCTCTGTCTACATAATTTTGAAATATTGTAACCTTTTTTTTATTTGCTATGACACTAAATCTTTTTTTATTATGTCAGAACATGATATTGTTTTAGGAATGAGATTTTGTGGCTTCAGCAAAAACCTGTGGCCGAAAAATAAAAATTTTATTATATGTACGAGTATCTCAAAAAATCAGCTTTTAATAACGTGATACCATCCTATTTACAAAAGCTTTTATTAATGTCTACAGCGAATAAAATCTAGAAAAATGTCATTTTGAGCAAGTGATTAGATGAAATGAAACAAATAGGAAATGTGATATAATTTTAAACAATGAATGCGAGACAAAGCTTTTTGTTTCGTTGACAATACTAAAGTGACTCTTTAAATGAAGCGATTAAAATGAATAAAATTATAATTTAACTCGCACGAGCATGTGGTGCTTGGTCGTTCAAGAAATGATGTTTTGACATGATACATTGAAATATGAATAGAAGGGTTCATTTTTATTTTATTTGTCTTGTACATTAGACAGATATAAACAGAATGATTTTTCTGTTGCTTTCATTAATGGAGAAAAATTATATTATTAAATGTTGGATGAAACAGTGAAAACAACTTGTGACAACAACAATGAAATTTAGTATTGGAAGATTGGGTGGGTATTTTTAGAAATTGTCCAAATTCGGGACAAATCTGCATGAATGTTAAATTGATATAATTAAAAGAATTTTTTTTTAAAAAAAATTTAATTTGCAAAATTTATTTATTGCCATAATATTTTCAGAAGGTATCGTAGGAAAATGGTAAAGTTTCATTTCATTTTTAACTAATTAAAATTTCAAAAAATTTGCTCCGAAATGTCCATTTCTATTTTCCAATGTATATGTATACCTAGTGTGGTAACTCTAAGTAAAATGGTCTGACCTTCAGTACACAGACAAACGCACACGAACTTTTAGTTTTATTGCTAGTAGATATCAGACAGTGGTATTCGTTAATTGTGACAGAAACTCCTCGCCTTTATTATATGAAGACAAAAATTCCATTAAAATACGTAATTCATTAATTGAAAACGAAAATTATTCGATAAATTGATTCCTGTGTTAATAAATGTAATCCTAATTTTCATTGAAACATTTCATTGTTTCATATTCAAATAGATATTTATTAAGTTTATAAATTATTGAAATTCCTTACATTTCAAAATCGGTTTTTACATTTCTCTTGTGCGTAGTACAGAGAAAATACAAATTGCCAAAAAAAAATTTAAACTCGAGATTTTTAAGATTTTTTGTTTAATTTAAGCTTAACATTTTTGAGTTAGAAAGACATATTTGTGGAAACTGTGTAAATGCTTGTATCTGTGATAAAGATAACTCAGAAACGCTTTCAGCTAGCAATTTACAGGTTTTAACACTAAATTTGCCGATTTCTATCAAATTTGTGTAAAATATCTTCAAAGGAAATTCATCCGCCTGGATGTTCGAATATAACTTAACAGGATAAGTATAAAAGGAAGAGTACACATAAATTACATTTATAGTGTATAAACCCTGCTAAATTTTGAGCTAAATTAAGCCAAATGAGTTCATTGTCTGTCAATCTGTGCTCTTAGAAACATCTAAACACAACAAATTAAAAACGCAATGGCTTTTATTTATAAAATAAGATATGTAAAATTTGGGATGAAACCTTTTTTGTGACTACAAGCGCATTTTTGTGTCAAATCTTTGTTTCGTTCGGGTAGAAAGAACATCATCTGAAGCCCAAATTTGATTTTAGAATACAAATTAATCAAAGTTGATACGATAGATTCAGTAAAAATGCTAAATTCCCTCCAAAAGCTAAAATTTCGTAATTATTATACATCAATGCCATGCAAGGCGTTTATTGACGTATGCCAGACCAATACCACTTATTTCACTATCTTTCATATAGTTGATTCTTATTGGAAAATATTTTGCATTTTTATTTTTAAAAATAATCATTATTCTCCATTAACTTACAAGCATGGTCTCTTGTACTGAAATTAGGAAGCTTCAAATTTTCTATAGTTGCTGAAAGGACAATTGCAATATTACAAGCAAACATCTCATAGTATATATAATGCAATGATTACACGCTAAAGAAGATGTCTCTAATTCATTGAGATTGTCTACTACGTTGTTTATATTCACTAGAATAGACAGACAGAATTTATTTGCCCTCCAAAAATGAGACGACCCTCCAATTTAATTTTCTCCAAAATAATATATGATATTCGAGTTATTATGTTTCATTTTCGAGTTATTATGTATCTAATGCTAAGCTCCTAAAATGTGTGTGTGTGTGTCCAACAAAATTAAAATTTAGAATATAATTCTTCTTTGATAATAATCATATTCCTTACTTCATTTTTAATATACAGGAACATTGAAAAGAATAAGTCTTTTTTTTATTATTGTAATTTATACACTCCTATCACCAAAACAAAAGAAAATATTGTTATAAAAATATATCAATGAGTTATAAAATGGAAAAATCTATTTCTTAATGTATGCATTCTTTGGATAGGTTGGGGGAAACTTAGTTAACATAAAAAAACAATTGACAATTGATCCTCTGAAACTTCTGTGAATTGCCGAGAAAGAAAACGAAAATAACTTTGCAAAACCTTATTTACTTTAAAAAAATTACCATGCGAGAAGAAGAAAAAAAAATTGATTCGTTCAAACGAAGTTACTCAATTGATGATCCATGTACACTTGTCTTGAATCAATACATCGTTTTAAGCAGATCGATTTTAAAAATCACTTCCCCTTCCCCTCTTTTCATTACAGCATTTACCACTACCCTTTATGTTACGCAAACCCCCTGCAAGCTGTCTTCCGTGCCAAGTGATAGCTGATGCGGTGAAAGTTACAACGACGGATTCCTCCGATTCCGCCAAGTCCAGCCTTCAAGCATCCTCCTGATTGGCTGATAGGCGGGGACGAGGGTGGAAGGGGGCAGAAAAGGTCTTTGTCGGGGCCCGCGGTCCGTGACCGATTCGCAAGACAATGCGTCATCCACACTGTCAAAAGCTACACCGAAATTCCATTAGGACGGGACCGCGGGATGTCTACGCGAACCGCCAGAGGTCGCCACCTACTGCAGAGAAGGCGGCAGCATTTCATCCCTTCTTTGATAGTGCGATGGGCTTTTATGATTTTTGTATTATTCGATTCCGAACGGGATGAAAGTGGATCACAGCGTGAAGACCCGTGGGCAGGTTTCGGGATGCATTTGGGGTTACATGTTATGGTGGTGTGTTTTCGATGTTCGGTGGTTATTGGCTTGTGGAAAGGCTGGTAAATAGCAGGGAACGGGAAATACTAATGTGATTGGTGGATGCATGCACGGTTTCTCTTCCTGGTTGAAGAACTTTTTATTTTCCATAAAAAGTACTCAAATATGCATATACATACACAATGAAAAAAAGAAAAGACTAATAATAAAACAGATTTTGACGAACCAAAATGTAAATGATATGCACGTGTTTTTACTTCCTCATACAGCAAATAGGAAAAGAAAAAGTGTTGTAATCGCCAAAATCTTCAACCTTGAGAATTTGATGAATCTCTTAAACCTCTTTCAAACCAAACATGTTTTTGAATAATACCTGTTTGCGAAAACGATAAGTTAAAATCGCTCTCGATTCCTATCAAAATTTGAATCAAATCTGTTCAAAGGTTGGCTGTTTGTATTTTTACATGCATGTAAAGATGATAATTCATATATGTAATGACTTAAATGTATGAAATTCCGTATGGGATACTGTTAAAATTATATAGCTTATATCAATCAACAGAAATACAAAGTTATGGGCAGATACTCGGTACATAGATTAACATTAGGATAATCGGTATTATTATTTTATTACAATAAATAGAATGCTCGTATTTGGAACTCTTAAAAATCTGAGCACTCATATTTTTCATGTTCCAAGATAAGGGCCCATAAGGGATCTGATGGACTTTTACCCAAGCTCCATAAGGAAAGCGGAGAGAGAATTACACTTTCAGTGAAGTGTACGAGAGAAGATTTCGTGGAGACCATTCCAGATTTACTTTTCGTACAGGAAGAATATAGCTAAAAAGTATAGTAATCACCGAAGAATTCCATCTCAATATTTTGATTAATAATGAACACTTTTGAAACTACTCTAGTCTATGCATAAGAATAACATAAAAATACTACGCTATTTTCGGGTGTATTCGACTTTTGAGTCATAACACAAATTTCATTCAAAGTCAGTCAAGAAAAATCTGGAAAAGGTAAATTTGTTTATCAGCTCAACCATGTGTATAGGGACACAATAACTCAAAAATCATAACCTGCTAGATAAAAGAAATTCGATATGATAAAATCTTAATTCTTTACTAAAAATTTGGACCAAATCCCCCTAATTGTTAATTTTCAATTGTTCTATAAGTTTCGGGATATGCTGATGCTATAGTACAAAAATTAGACATGCTGTAAAATTGAATTCATTAAACATTCTAGATTGAAAATTTATTAAATTTTGTATTCAATTTGTCGAAGGGAAGAGACCCAGAAAATGCATTCGATTTCTTTCGTTATGCTAAGAATTATCTCACAAAACGAACTGTAATTTGTCAAAACAAGAAGATATCAATGGAAGAATACTCTCCTTCAGCATGCATTTGAAGCTTTATAATTCCTGAAATTTCTTAACCAAACTGAAAATTGAAAATACCTTTCTTAAAAAGACTTACCAACTGCATATTTTTCAAAATATCTATTATATTATGCCTCTATTCCTTACGAATAAGAGATGTTTTTAATTTTCTGACATCTGTTATTAATTTATCTGCGCAATTTCTAAAATTTGAGTTCAAAAGCAAAAAGCCAATTAAATCAAAGGAGACAAGAAAAATTTTATACAAAAATAAATCACAACATGGGAAGTTTTAAAATATTTAGTTCCTACATTAGTAAGAAATATGAAAAGACGTTGCAAATTTTTATTAAATTTCCTATTGAGTTGTATTATAAAGAGAAGTTTCCCGATCATACTGAAACAATCCAAACAATATTGCAAAAATTTCATAGGTAAAGCAACCCTTGGTCAGTAATTATGACCTGTTAAGGACTTTACATAAATTCACCATTTAATTTCATCAGAATTCTGTTTTATAGAAACAGAAAACATTTTCTGCTAAACAGAAACTAGGAAAACTGTCTAGAATTAGTTATCATCAAAGTTCTAAATATTCCCTTTTGATAAAATTAAATTCACCAGGCCAGTATTCGATTAAATTCCTTCACCATTTAGTTAGGCATATTATCTTTAAATTGAGACGTGCACGGTGAAGAAATAATTCAAAATGCTCTACAGAGCTGACCTTTAGAACTAAATACGTCAAATTCAATGAGTAATTACTTTTCTGGTAGTAGGTACTCTCTAAGAAGGGATTTTAATTAATTAAATTTTTAACTAAAAAGTAATTGATATTTTAATATTTTTTTATGCAATTTCTAGTTTACACTAGTTTAAATTTTAAAAAAATAAGCTTCTTAATAATATCCCTTCTATTTTAAAATAAATTTCTGTTTTAATTTTTTTTAATTGATAAATATTTTAAATTAATTTTACAATGATACCTTCGAGTGTTTGGACGCTAGATTTATATCAAAGCACAGCAACAACATAAAATGAACTTTTATGTGGGTACGTCATCGTAGCCACGTAACACTTTTAATAGTAAAAAGAAATTAAAAAATAAAATTAGAAACATACGAATTAGGCTTAACACAGCATTATTGATATAATATACTATGACTTTGAATTTCATTAAGGTAGAATTTCCCTTAAATAATCTGTTTATAAATAAATCGCTTTTTACATATATTGAGGATGCTGTATGAAAAAAAAAGAGAAACTAACAACGTAAATTCAATGGAAATGCATATCTTTGAATTATTCATGCCAGGTTATGGAAATGCTAAAAGGATATTTCAAATGTTTACCAATTTTTTCCAGCAATACAGAAGGATCAGAAGATCTAAGCTATTGAATATCAAAACATTTGCTAAATCAGTCCAATTCGTATTATATATACAAGGCCAATGCTAATGCTTGCTTCGATCGAATTAATGATAATTTCGAAGTCAATTTTAAATTGTTCTTATAATGCGATGTAATTATTCTCATAATAAATCGCTGTGGTTGTAATCACCGTCTGTGTTTGTAAAAGAATAAATTTTCATCACCTGTTTGAAAAAACTTCTTTCTTGAAAATTATTTGAGTTCAAATGGGATCATACTTTATTCTTTTTTAAGAATTTGCAAATTTTTATTCACTTTTATTTAATCTTTTTGATGCGAGATTACAGATTTGATTGCATAGCAAACAAGTCAATGAACACTTTCAATACAGTTCTTTATATTCTGTCTCTTCACAGAATAAACTTCAAAAAAAAAACGACGCAGCGTGTCAGATATTTAGAACATTATTTAATTACCATTTAGAGAGATAAACCTGAAGAAATGAAGATGGTACATTTTGTAAGAAACTGATGCATTATCTTCAGGTCCTTCCTGGGAAGGAAAATCAAAACGGAAAACGACAATGGAATTGATGAGAACCAACTTTTCGACGATTAAATGCATTTTCTGAAAGATGATTTTATTCGTTTACTGATTAAAATTTTTGTGCTTCAGCTAATTCATTTCATTTCTTTGAATTTCTTAAATGGTTTAATGGAATTTTATTTTAAATTCAGAAAATCGGATTGGTTAATCCTCGCATGATCCTCGAGAAGTTTGCATTTCTCGAATAATTTTATCATTGAAATTTTGAAATCAAATCAATTTTGTTAGAATCTATCAATGATGATATGTCGATGTTTCATCAAAAATTTCAAGAGATGTCTTTAGCAATTTTTATTGTTATTATTGATAAAAATCTTAAATTTTATAGTTAATTTTACATCAAGAAAAAGTCTTCTTCATTGAAAAAAGATTATTTTGGAGGTATGGTTGTTTATCAAGAAAAGAAAAGTAAGTATAGCTTTGATCATTAAAAAAATACTATATAAGATAAACATTTATAAATATATATATATATAAAAGAAGCAAAACTAGAAATAGTTTTCTTCATCAAATATATGTATATATTTATTAAAGGAAAAGTTACTCTTCAATAAAAGAGAGCAAGAAGTAACTTTTTCATTAAAAAAATATTATTTCGGAGGAAAAGTTACCTATCAAGAAAAGAAAAAACAGAAGTGACTCTTTCATTTAAAAAATTATTGTAAAAAATAGCAATTGATTAAAAAAAACCAGAAATATTTTTTAAAAATTATATTATGGATAGGTGTGTGTGTGTGTGTGTGTGTGTGTGTGTGTGTGTGTGTGTGTGTGTGTGTGTGTGTGTGTGTGTGTGTGTGTGTGTGTGTGTGTGTGTGTGTGTGTGTGTGTGGGTGTGTGTGTGTGTGTGTGTGTGTGTGTGTGTGTGTGTGTGTGTGTGTGTGTGTGTGTGTGTGTGTGTGTGTGTGCAAGCAAAATAAAATAGTTTTCTTAATTAATAAAATGTTTTTCGAAAACAATTGTCCCGCAAGAAAGACGCATTAAAAAGTATCTTTCTTTTTCAAATAACATTATTTCGCATGAATAGATATCCATCGAGCAAAGCAATTTGCTTTTTAACAATGAATACATATGCATGACAAAGAAAACACATCTCATCTGAAACGGCCTTTTATTTATTCGATAGCAGGACACAATGGATGGAGGGATTACGTCCATTGTTCGCACGGAAGGCCTTGTCCGTATGTCATCGGCCGAGAGCCGACGAGACATGCGACGGTCGCAGTGTGCCAATCCAGTCCTCGGCCGCGCTGACTGATCCTCTCAAGGTTTGAGATTACACACAGAGAAAGGGACTTAATAAGATAGGCGAAATTTTGATTCGCCGCACGAGACCGGCCGCAGGAAATGAAAATGGCGGGTTGAAAAAAGTGACCCGCAATTAACCTATCGCGGTCGCGGTGCGTGTGTGACGCGACTTGTCCATTTGTTGGAAAGTGACAGTCCTACCTTTCCATGCCAGTCATCCATTCCGCCATTTCATTATTTTTTTGATTCTGGAAGCTGGAAAACTGAAACTTCGGGATTGAAAGCCGGTCGGCCATCTTTATCCACAAAATTATCGGTAAACTTCTTTCAGAAACTCTTCTCATAAATTTATCGTTTAAAATAGAATCGTACAGCATTTAATCTTCAAGTTGGATCAATCTTATCTATATTATTGTTTTGTTCTCTAGCAAAAACCAGAAAGTATCTATAATCGAAGTATGATCGAATTGTTTTGGATAGGATCATTCGGTATTTTAAGATTGATTTTTAATGAATGGATTAAAATAAAGCATTTTCTGTTTTTGAGAATGGATTTCATTAATTTTAATAAATACAGAAAGCTTCAGAGCATCATATTTGGTAATTGTTTTTTCCCCTTACCCCTTTATTTACAGACGTACTTAAAAGTACCATTTAATTCTGGCTTATATCTTCGTAATATGACCATTTTTTAATGGAATGTTGTTTTTGTTGTTATTGCTAATGACACTTGTCCAGTACAAGCGCGCTGATGGCTGTCAGCGATTTTAAGCCGAATGAGCGTCTCTTATTTAATGGTATTCAAGTCTAAACAGAGAATGTAAACAAGTAGTAAGTAGATAGTGTAAGCTGAAAGTAGAAATTAAACATGTTTTAATTATTAAATTAATTCAGATATATTGATTAATTTAAATTTTTTATTAAATTCCCTGGGATATATCTTCAAGGAAAATTAATTATTGTTAAAAAAATTCGGAAAATAAAGGGCTAAGGAGTTTAATTATAAAAGGAAGAATAAATTACTTGCACACACACACACACACACATACATACATACATACATACATATATATATATATACACACTGAAGTGACAAAAGTCATGGGATAGCAACATGCAAATATACAGATGGCAGTAATATCGCAGCGAAAAAGTATAAATGCGCAGTTCCTTTTCCAGAGCTTTCATTTGCGTTCAAGTTATTCGTGCGAATAGGTTTTTCTGGATTTATGGTGGCACGACGAGAATTAACAGACTTTGAACGTGGAATATTAGTTGGAGATAGACGCATGGGTCATTCCATTGCGGATATCGTTAGTGAATTCAACATTCCGAGATCCACAGTATCAAGGGTGTGCCGAGAGTATGAAATTTCAGGCATACCATCCCATCATAGACAGAGCAGTGGGCGACCACCTGCACTTAACGGCCGAGACCGCCGACGTCTGTGCAGAATGGTCAATGTTAATAGACACGCAACACTTCGTCAAATAACTGCAGGAATCAGTGTGGGACGTACAAGGGACGTGTCCGATAGGACTGTGCGGCGAAATTTGTCTTCCTTGGGCTATGACAGCAGAAGACTGACTCGAGTGCCTTTACTGACAGCACGACATCGCTTGCAGTGACTCTCCTGGGCTCGTGAGCATATCGACTGGTCCCTAGACCAGTGGAAAACCGTGGCGTGGTCAGATGAGTCACGATTTCAGTTGTTACGAGCTGATGGTAGAGTTCGAGTGTGGCGCAGACCCCACGAAGCCATGGACCCAAACTGTCAGCAAGGCATTGTTCAAGCTGGTGGTGGCTGCATAATGGTGTGGGATGTTTTTACATGGCATGGACTCGGTCCTCTGGTGCAACTGAACCGATCATTGACTAGAAATGGTTATGTTCAACTGCTTGCAGATCACCTGCAGCCATTCATGGACTTCACGTACCCACACAACGATGGGATTTTTATGAATGAAAATGCGCCATGTCACCGGGCCAGAACTGTTCGCGATTGGTTTGAAGAACATTCCGGACAATTCCAGCTCAGGATCTGGCCACCTAGCTCGCCCGATATGAATCCCATTGAGCATTTATGGGACATCATCAATAGGTCCGTTCGTGCCCAAACTCCTGCACCATCCACACTTTCACAATTATGGACATCTATACAGACAGCGTGTCTCAATATTCCTGCAGAGGACTTCCAACGACTTGTGGACTCCATGACACATCGAGTTGTTGCACTTCACTGGGCAAAAGGATGACCGACACGATATTAACACTCATCCCATGACTTTTGTCACTTCAGTGTATATATATATATATATATATATATATATATATATATATATATATATATATAGTTTTAAAGGAAATTTTAAACAAATTTTTGAAGATATTGATTTAATTTAAAATTATTATTTTTTCTAATAATGGATATTACGACAGTAAAGTTTTTGCATTTCAAGAATTATTTGTGGACGCTGCAAAGTGACTATTATTTTTGCAAAAAATTTTATTAGCAATTCGTGAGTGCATAATTTGACCATGATGTAATATTTTACTGCATTTTATGCATGTTCTGCACCTTTATATATAAAATTAATCAGCTGAAAAATCTAGCATAGAAGAATATCAACGAGATTTGTAGCTATAATTGATACAAAATAAATAAATAGAGTAGAATCAGACCAAGAATTTTGTGATTTTTAGTCGGACTGAGATAGCTGTAATTCAAATGAGAAAGATTTTGTTTCCAAGTAAGCATTATACAAACGATGATGGAAGAAACTGCCACAAAAGTTGATGGAAAAATTTTGTGCAAAAAATGACGCACCAAAATTTAAGTTTACATAGGCATCTATAAGTGACATCTATATTAATTTTAAACAGAAGGTTTTATCGGTTTTTTTTCTTAAATATTTGTAAATAATCATAAAGTAAAAAAGAAAACTAGAATTCTATCTTTTTAATGTTTTAAAAAGGATTTCATTTTAAAATGTACAAAATATTTAAAGTAAAAAGACAGAAGAAAAGAAATAAGCTATTATAAATATTGTATTAATTTTCATATTCATAACTGTGGATGAAAATGGCGATGCAAAAGACTTAACAAACTTTAGAATTCTTACCGAAAATTGTCGTGCTCGCAGTTTTCTATCAATTTATGGGCTCCTTTGCTAAAGGTTTTAAGTCACGAAACAACTATCTTTTTTTTTCTCTAAATTATTATTTTTATTGACTGTTTATTAGTCTTCTAATAGATATCTTCAACCCGAGTGAAACGTGCCGATGGGCATTCGGTCAAAATTGTAGGCTAAGTGAACTGGAAGTGGAAAAAAATGTACTCTACATTCTTAAATGCACTCCTGATTAATAGGTTACCTCTGAATTGACTTCCTATTTCTGCTTTGTGACAGAATCAATGAGCCTCTTTCAAACATTTAGGTACTTTTGTTAGTATCTAAAGAATCTCTTAGGGGCATTTATTGATGAAAAATATAGCTTTCAAAAAATTACACCCATTTTGAATAAATCTTTCATCTAAAATTATTAACATACATTAAAGTTTCATAGCTTGTCTTAGTTTAAAATAATCTTGTAACATAGCGCGCATTTTTGAATCAATTGTAGTTCTTTGTACAGCAAACTGCTGACTAAAGAGTTAAAAAAAATATTGATGTGTAGTACAAAATATTTTTTTCAATTGCCACATGAAAGATTCAAATATTTTTTTATGTTGCCAATCAAAATATTTTCAACTGTCAGTTTCCCCGAGTTTCATAATTCAAATTATTAACTATAAAGAATTTTTATTTTCACATCAACAATCTTTTTTAAGGTATCCGAACACGTCGAATTTTTGTTAAAAAGGACCTTTCTAAAATATTCTTTTGTTGAATAGACCAGTCTTTGAGCTATCCAAAAATGGTTTACTTATGTCCCTATGTTAATTAGATTTCAAGATATTAATATTCTCGTAATGATCGGTAAACAAGAAGTGGTCGTTTAAACAACCGGAAATATCGATTTAAAGTGCCAAAAACATGTTACGGAAAATTCTTTGCACGGCAAAATGTCAAATGCTAATGAGAGTTTCAACGGTGTTTTGTGAAAATGTGTGCCTAAAGAGGTTTTTGTTGAGCTTCGAACCCTGAAATTTATGCCTGTAATACATTATAACGAAGATTTTATAGAATTATTGAATATCTTTAAAGTTGTTGAAGTGTATACTAGTGCAAATGCAGTTTTATAACGTTTGCTGAGCTCGACAAAGACAAAATAACTGAATTTAGGAGACATTCATAGACAAGGCTTTGCCTTTGTATTAATTTATTTGAATCATGAAATTGGGATCTTAATTCTTATTGCTATAGCTTTATAGAATGTTTAAATATTTTTGGAGATTATGTATGAAATTCATAAATTTCAACAGGCATAAAACATGCTTACACCATAGTAGAGGATTCATTGTAGGGTTGAAAATCCAAAAGGTTAGAAAAATAACTGCACATAAATATTTTTGTACCAAACAATTCAAAATTGGGTAAATAATTATTTATCATTTATTCCCCCCCCCAGGGAGGACACTTTGAAATGAGGATGAGAAGCTTCCTGCATGGTAGTTGGTTCTCGCCACATTGGAGGGTACATGGAAAATTGAGAGGCTGGCTCCCTCCATTGATGAAGGGACGTACTTCCTACAGGAATGGTTGTGCCTTGACTGGTGATGGTATTAGGATTAAACCACAGTTTCCGCCAGTGTTGATATTGCGGCGGTCTGATCATTCTGTATTATTTATCCATGTGCCATCGGGAGGGTCGGTGAGACTTAGCATTTATGTTTATTTTTCCTTTTATAAGTCACATAAACGTGTATGTATTTTTTCATGAAAGTGAAAAAAAAATCACATTCTTTGTAAATTAATTGGAAAACGTTATAAGCTTGAATAATTTTTCTGACTGATGAAAGGTCTCAAAAAATACTGTTTTAATATTAGAAATTTTTATAATTCTAAGTGTAAAACAGTGCTAAGCACTTTTATAATAGGGGTTAAAAACAGAAATGATACAAGGTCAAGTGACATTTGTAGATATAACAGGAGGTACCTCAAAATAGCAGACGAATGTTTCACCTCGACTCGAACTTACCATCCCTTTTTTCAAACTTGTAAATTCGCAAATTACGTCTCAAGTAATTTTCCTAATTAACCATTTTGCGGCCATTATTTCATTCTGCCCCCTCAATCAAACCACAGAGCACGCAGACAGGAGCGGAGGGCCCACGAAATATCCCCCAGCGGTATTCCGTGACAAAAATCTGTGTTCGGATGACGCGAAATGAAGCGAGCCATGAGTTAAACGCCAGCGCTGGAATGCGGGCTGCATGCTGATCAGGCCTTCTTCCAACTCTCCAGTGTCACTGGAACGTCTGCGAGCGGGCAATCATGATCCACACCCAGTCTCTTCATTTGCCTCGCAGATAGGCCCGCTCCAATGGATAGAATATCAGGAAGATCATTAGGCAAGGACCCTTCCGTGTCCAAAACCGGAGAGCATGATCTGAATTGAAAGGGTCTAATTTATCCCTTTGTGAAAACTTCCCTATCATCATTTTTCCCTCTTGTGCACCAGAAATCATTTTCGGCGCTGGATATAGGTTATATAAGTGGATTATATAAAATGATTTGTAGGCATTTTTTATTAGTAGAAATAAAACAAAAATTGTTATACCCCAATAATTTATGATGCTCTTAGCTTTTCAAATGCATCATCGTCAGTTAAATCGCTTAGACATCACTTCTTATCCATAATACCATAATGTTAGAAATTAAAAACTTAAATATCTTACATATGCTCTGCTCATTGTATGCATGAACCGTTCTAATGGAGACCACTTCCTTTACAACATGGTGCTTTTAAAATGTAAATGTATCACCTGTCAATGTAATATTTTTAAAAAATTACTTGGTGGAGTAAATTTATTTTTTATAATAATCCCATGAACTATATAAATATTGCTGCGTTTTTAGCGTAGAAGGTTCGGATTGAATGGACTTTACTTGAGGACGGCTCAAACAAATTTATTTACAGATATTTACAGGATAACTTGATAAAGTAAAACTTCAGATAAAAACAACCCAGCAGTCAACAGTCACTTGCAGCGTAAATACAAGCCGTACGCAAAATATAAACAGACTGCAAAACAGCTATTGTATTTCACAGTAAATAGTAAATTACAGCGAGCTCAATAATATAACGTTAACAGCAAGCGTAAACACAGATCACTAATACCAAGCGAGAAAAGTAATCCGTTAGTCCAGCGAGACGCTTCTCTTCCGAGAGGAAAGTCTAACTAACTGCCGGAACTACGGCTACCCATTCCTTATATAGCCGGCCGAGCACGCACCCAAAAGCACGCGAAGCAACGCGGTGCTTCATGAAGGATCCAGCGGCTACCAGATTATTTCTTTCGCCAAACCATCCCAGCTGGCGTAAACTCCTCGTCAAATGTCGCCAACTTCGGTGAGTTTCCGCTGCACTCGCCAGCTTGTAACAATATTAAACACAGTTTTCTTCATTGATATTCAACAATGAATGAAAATCACTTGATCAAATTGTAATTAATGAAACAATTATGTTATGTCTGAACTTCAGGTAAACAATGTTATTCATTACTGAAAATCAAGCACATTTTTTAAAAAATTCCAAAATTTAGCAACAATTTGCATGACTATTAAATTTGTATCATTCGAAACACGCTTTTCGTCAAAATAATGTTGAAAAATTCGCTTTTGTGCGATTATAATTTTGGAAATTATTGCATAAAAATACCAAAATTCAATTTCATTTTTAATGAATTAGAATTCTAATTAAAATTCCAATACTCGACTGTAAATATCGTACTTAAGTGGACATTCTCATCCTACAAAGTTAAACAATCTAGAGCAGGGATGGTAAACCAATGGCGAGTGACATATTTTGAGCACGTCAAAAATTAAAACGATTTGCATGTGACTGTGTGTGATAAACTGAACGTGTCACAAGTCAATTAATTAGAAATTTGAAGAATTTGAAATGCAACTGACTGATTTTCAGTGTAGTTCAAATGGATTCAAAAATTTATTGAAACAAGGAAAAAAAACGGAATTGATTGAAACAGGAAGATCAACAATCTATATAAGTAAAAAGGAAAGTAACGAAATTTTAGGAAATTGGAATTTTATTCTAGACACATTCTGTCTCATGCTATTTTAACCATATTTTCATCTACCTATGCCTGCGAATCATTATTTTCACAGATTGAAACCACTAGGCAGATGACTCCAATTCAGCATGCATTTTGCCAAAAGTAGCATCTTAGAATCCTATATTAGTCATCTAAACTGCAACAATAGATGTTTGACAAACGTTGGCTTAATTTAAATTACACATATAACTGAAACCCTTGCTAGTATACAGTGCAAAATGTGTTTTTTTTTGTAGTAAATAAATAGTGTTTAGTTGTTACTATTATCATGTCAGAACATGATGTTGTTTTTGGGATGAGGTTTTTGGCATCAATAAAAATTGGTAGGCAAAAAAATTTAAATTTTAATTAGTACCCAAAAAATGGAAATTTGTATCAGTGCGCGAAAAATTTTAATTTTATTATCTGCACGGGCATCTCAAAAAATTAGATTTAATAACGCGTTACCAACGCATTTACAAAAGCTCTGATTTAAAAAACTAAGTTAATGATTATAGCAAATAAAACCCAGAAAAATATCATTTTGAGCACGCGATTATGTGAAATGAAATAAATAGGAAGTGGGATATTTTTAAAAAAATAATAAATGGGAGACAAAGTTTTTTTAAATCGTTTGCAAAACTAAAGGGACTCATTCAATGAAACAATTGAAATGAATAAAAATATAGTTTAACTTGCACGAACACGTGGTGTGTTGGCCGTCCGAGAAATGATCTTCTGACAAGATCCGATGAAATATGCACTGCAGATTTCATTTTAATCTTTCTTTTTTTTCCCAGTAATCACAAGTAAAAATTATTTGATGGCACGTATAAGCCTCATTAAGCATTTATTCAGAAAAAATGTCATGTTGATCCCTAAAAGTTCACCACCTATAGTCTAGATTATAAAGCGTCAATACATGTAACGACTATGTACAGAAATTCTTCTTTATTAGTAGCAGAAATTCTTCTTACAAAAGAATAAAAAGGTTTTAAAATGTGCAGTGATCAATTTCTCATTGACTGAAGACAATAGAGTTAAATAAAATGAAGCTAATTATAATGGTCAACATCGTTTTATAGTCCTAAAATTCCATCTTTCTCACAGTATTATCAAATTTCCATATCATCATAAAAAATTATACCTTCAGCCATGGCACTCAAAGTGAGCTAAATGATCGAGTCGTGGATAAATAGATAGATATATTTCGACTTTCAATAATGCGTAATAGCCCTCATTATGAGCAAAGCATGTTTTGAAACCAAATCCTACTTACGTATTAATTTCCCTTACCCATATAAGAGATGCCCCATTGGCCCATCAAAATAATGTCAAGGAGAATTAATTTCCGAAATGACCTTGAAGAATCTCTTACAATCTTTTAAAAATAGGTCATTTGATAATCAGCATCAATTTTCTAGATCATTCACTCAACAAATTTGTAAAAGTTCTTTCACTGTCAGTAGACTGTTGCGGCAGGAAAGCAGATAATAACTAACTTTACTACACATAAAAGGGAATGCATATATGAGTGCGTGCGTGTGATGGAGCTGTATAGAGAAAACCGTTTGTACTGCAACAGCTCTGAGTCCGAGTTAGGAATTTTGCGATCTAGGCAGGACATATGACGAAACCATTAAAATGGTTATTTAAGTTTCATTTTTCAATACATTTTTTTATTCGCACTGTAACTGATTTATTTAATATTATTTCCATAGCTTTATATTAAAGGGGTCTCTTTTCCGTTAATTGGACGTAAGTGAAAAATCTTCAAAAAAATTTGGCGGAATTCTATATTATTTGGCGATTTTTCGCTTTAAAATAGCTGTAAGAAATTTGGCGATTTTTCGCTTGCGTACGATTAATGAAAAAGTACCATAAAAGAATTCGCTTTGTTTATTTTTTTATGAATTTCAGCACTTTTATAAATTCTGTAATATTAAAGAGCAAAATGTAACTGTAATAATTAAGTAATGAACGTAATCAATCTTAACGAAATCCGAAGAAAATATACTTGATAATGAGCTAATGTTGTCATAATATTTTATAATTCAGTGAATTTGTGTTTTTCAGAAATTTAAATTTTTGGTATCTAAGAAAATTAAAGTTTTAATCAATTCTTTGTTGCTAATTTGTAAAGCGTACTTAAGCATCTGTCTTGTCTCCTTGTCAGAAATCCGCCAATGTAACAATTAAACAATCGAATTCGGCAGTAAGTATTTAAAAATTTAAGAATGTTCATCATGTTTCCAAAATTTGGATTACTTAAAATTTTAAATTAGATCCTGCTTATTTTCTTTCAAAAATAACATAAAAAAGAAAATTATTTCTACATAATCTTAAATTTAAAAAATAAATTAGGTAACTTTTTTATGAAAATCATTTAGATGTCGTACAATTTTTCTCACTTTTTGACAATTTTTAAATAAATATTTATGTTTTATTTGCTGCAATGCACTTCATTTAATGCAATAAACTTCAAATAAAAGAAAACGAAGTATACATTTTTTTAAAAAAAATTATTAATTATAATCCTCTTACGATTATAATATTATGGGTATTCTATTTATTGCAATCATAATTAACAATTTTTTAAATGTGAAAACGGAGAGAGAGAGAGAGATGAGAAATATTACGATAATAAATCTGGTCTCAATAAGTAGTTTCCCTCACAAATTAAGTTGGTTGAATATCGATTTCTTCGGACAGTCTTTACTTTATTATATCCAAATAAGACAAAATTTTGCATCTTTCTAGAAAACTACCCATTTTCTCAAACTTCAAACTACAGCTTGCAGAGCGTATTAAATTCTTAAAATTAAAATAATACTCCAAGCATTTTAGAATTCTATGGACTTTTTTATTCTTTTCATTCAACTGCATATATTACAAGTATTGCCAGATCCCAAAAGGTTTACAACTGATCTTTAGTTATTATACAAAAATTAAACAAAATAAAATTAATAAAATAAAACTTGTCAAGAAAATAGTTTGCTTTTAACTTTTAATGATATTTTAATTAAAATAAAAATAGTGGCAGTAGTAAAATGCATGAAAAGGAATCGTCTACTAAATGTCTGTTAACAGATTTAGATTATGATATTTACCGAACACAAAGTATTGTAATCGTTACAATTCAGTATCAAAATTTTGATAAATTTCTATGCTTAGATTTCATGAATTTGAAAACTATCTGTCCAGATATCCGATTTTGTATCATCATATAAAGATAACAGTTCAAAATGTGAAGAGATACAAGGTTAATTTTATCACCACGACTTTTAGAGGAATAACAAATTTTGAATCACATCCATTATACAATTAATAGCCTTCCAATATATCTGTTTTTGTGTATGGAAACACAATAACTGTAATACACTGCACACTCGAGAAAGAAATTTTAATGTGAGATTTTTACACCAAAATTTCAGACCAGTATTAGTCAATAAGGTACTATTTAAAATGAATGCCTGATTCTCTTCGCTATACAACGAGGCCATGCACAAAGTGTGTCATTTTGTTAAGGCATACAAGAAAATTGAAATTAGAATACATCATTCATTGCGAATGTGTTCTAATTTTGGCTTTCTTCTTCAGTTGAACCTGTCGTTGTTGTCATACATCAGGCCCATACCAAATTAAATTATTTTTACACTGATATCAAAGCATTCTAGAATATTCTCGTTCCGTATTTCTCCTTTATGTTTAACTAACTCTGTAAAGAAAAACAGTAGCTTGCTCCACTCAACTAAAATCCCTTTAGGGATTTTTGATTAAGCGAAACTCACGAACAAAGAAAAAAAGCTTCCAGGCCATCGCGTGTCGCCCTGTGCAAACTACACCGTGATAGATAACTGCAGTTTTATCCTGAAAATCTGATCTCAAGGGGACAAGATTCCGCTCGGGTGGAAAATCTTTCCGCCTATAAAATTCTTTATTGCTTGTAGCTTCTCTCTTTAACTTAGAAAGACTCCACCCACGTGGTCACGCGATTTTCATTGGCCGGAAAATGTCTCACGCATCTTCGGGTGTATTTTTCAACGAATACTCAAGAGACTGCGGTGTGACGTGCGGTCTGACAAAAGGATTTGGGTGGAGCACCCCTTTGATTATCATTCAAATGAATAAAAGTAAAAAAGAAAAGTGAAGCTGTGCAGTGACACGCTTATTTACACTGTTCTGATTTGTTTTAAGTAATTTATGATGGCTCGTTCTCTACAAACTTTATTTGCCATCTCTGGATACCCTGGAATACTTGTTGCAAAACCGAGGTAGTCTAAATCTCCAGTACTTTGTAAATATAGAAAATTTGTCACGCAAAATCATTTCGCACATTTTTACTCCCTTACCGTTTGAATATAGGAAAATTACCTCTCATTAACTTTAGTCCTAGAAGTCCTTTTTAGTCCTAGAATTGTTAAGGACTAATAACTAATTGGTGCACAAAATCGTATCTTTAATTAGGCACCATTTCAAAGTACACGAAATCAATTGATTATTTTCGATGTTTTATTTAAGGCAATTTGTTAGATTTCTTATAGAAATCTGGTAACTTTAAAGGTTCTTAAAATATGGGAATGGAAAAATGACTTTATGAAGAGATGATCAGAGTCAATGTGGAGAAAGTGCCTCTATGTTATTTCTGATTAGGATCTGTAGAATCCGAAACTCTTCATTTAAAAAGTTTATATAGATTATAACCACTACATTCCTTTACTATTCTCTTGATTGCCCCCAAAAAAATCACGAGGAAATTCATGAAAAATCAAAAGCGCGTGTTAACAGTTCTATTCTTCACATTAATGTCCACAAAGTTTTTGCTGTTGTTATTAAGGACCCTTTCCATAGAGAAGCGAGCTGACGACAGTCAACGATTTTAAAACGTTTGAACATCTCTTGCTTTTTAGTAGCATTAACTTGGCTCAAGAGCACGACTTAGCTCCTTCATGCTATACATTCACTACACATACAACCCCTTTTTATAGGGGAGCACATTTATTCACCTCACAGATCGAACACAGAAGAACAACCATGCCCTAACCGGAACTCGAACCCGGGATGCCCAGATCATGGGGAAGACGCTCAACCCTTAAGCCAAGGCTTCGGCACAAAGTGTCTTTTCGCACTAAATCTATGACATTATACAATGTAAAAGGGATTTACAAAAATATACACTGTGAAATTTTGTAAACCACTTTTTTTCCGCATCTCTTTCTGATTTCAAGGTAGGAATGCTATATCCACAGTTTTTACCATGTAGTAGCAGAAGATGGTTTCTTTCAGTTATATATTTATATACATAGAAAGAGTTAGTACTGAGTTCTTAGAAAAACTATCCAACTCAAAGAAATGTAAGTAGGGAGGTATAAATAATAATTTTCACACGTTTTTCTTGAGGTAATTCCAATTAGTCAAAATATCGCCTCATTACATCGCATAACTTTTGTACTGGAAGTTTTTCGAGTACTGTAGTTGCTTAGAAAGTATGGGAAAAGGATTTTTCAAACCTTATTTTGTACTGCTTTTTAACATATGGATGTGATATTTTATTAGCGAGCGAGCTATCATCAGTAATATTTTCTTCTCTACCCCCATTCATCATGGTTATAACCGTTATGGAATTTGGAAATAAAAGCAGAAACTAGAGGAGATGAAATTTTCTTTCTTTATATGTCATAGACGCATAATCTACTTTCACCTCTAGATTAACTGACCGGACTTTTTCTTTCAATTAGAAAATTAGACATATCTTTGGATTACACCTGAAAAAAATCTAAAACCTCCCAGAAAGGATTTTAAATGAGAATAGAAGGTTTATTTTCTTCTGTCACCTCCTAAAAGCTTTCATTAAAATATTAGCAAGATGTTCAGTTAGATCGCCAATGATATCGCATATTACTATCATCCTCTTTCGACCGATCCATAATGGTTATTAAAGACACGTCTCAATAATCTAATGGATATCAGACCAGCAGACTATCAGTTTAATGAAGGCCCCGATTTAATATAGGTGCATTTAAAAATTATTTCATATAGCAAAACTTAAGTGAGTGGGGGGGTATGTGGGTGTAGGTGTAATTTTTTTATAATTCTACATATTTTTTTAATGAATGCCATTATTTTGGAAATTCGGTTAACTTGGTGATCCTTTGATTTTGGTGGAATATCTACCAAGATATTAAAAATATATTATATTCAAAATGTCATATTAAGAAAAAAACAAATGCTGGACAAGACAATTATGGGCAATTCCTTATATTAACTTCACAATAGCGATTAAAATGATTATATGAATATTATTTTAATATTGAATTATTAACATGATAATAATGTCGTCAAAAAATATCATATTAGTCTATTGGCTATGTTCACTAATGACTTGAGGATAAGTCTAAGGCTCGCATGTGGTGTGTGTGTGTGTGTGTATGTGTGTGTGTGTGTGCGTGTGAGTGTGCGTGTGTGTGTGCGTGCGTGCGTGTGTGTGTGTGCATGCGTGCGCCGTTTTATTCCAATAATAGTTATATTTGAAATATTCATATAAGATTTTAATTTCATTATGAATTTTTTAAAAGCCTTCGATTTTTTTCCTCCAATATCTGTGATTCAAAAATGGTCTGGTGAAACCTCCTTTTGTCATGTCCTGGATGTCTCATTTCGTTACTGGTTTAGTTATCAAGGAAAAACCAATGGATCATCATCACCGATCATGACTTATTATCACTGATCCTGAACAATCATTTTTTTCTGATCATTGCCCATTAAGAGGTCAACCAAATTCGAGTTGAGAATCACAGCAATTTTTAATATAAATATTGCACGCAAAATCATAGAATTAACAGAATTTGTGCTGCCATCTATTGAGTGATGCTAGAATAAAATAACATCTAATAGACTTAAGTCTTTGATTCAGTCAGTTAAACTCGTAAAAACTCAATTAAAAACTTAATTCCAATAACAAAAGAAAGAAGAAAAATTTCAAAAATGAAATATTCGGATATAAGAAAGAATTATTCAAAATATATATTTTTATTTTCTTATTATTAAAAACATAGGATATAAAATATTGGAGTTATTTTTATTTTAATTACAATTCCTATTTCGATTTTTCGATTTTTCGATTTTTTAGAAATTCCAATCTAAAAAAAAATATTTAATTAGAATATAATATTTTTTGAGAAAGTTTAAACGAAATAATATATATCAGATCTAAAAATGATATTATTTCAAACACTCAACACAAATATTAGATGCCTCTTTATAAACAATAAACTTGAATTATTACAAAAGAAAAATTCTATGAATACAACGAAAACATGAATTAAATTCTGTTTTGGAAAGTAAGATATTATATATACATATGTATCAGTCTTTGTCACCTTATATTCCTGTACATCTCAGAATCTACATCTACAGAAACCTTACTTTCTCATTACTTGTTTCTAAATCATATGAAAAGAAATTATTGAAAATTATTGTGGCAAGACTAAAAATTGTTTTTGAGAAATCTGCTTTCACCTCCTGCTTTCTCTCATGTCTGAATATAATTTCCTGAAGGAATTACTACTAGAATCTGGCAACAGAAAGGTACATACAACTGACGATAAACGCATAAGACTCTTTGTTTTTTTTTGTTTTCTCACTCAAGCATGTGATGTTTCCTCTGTGCATTTCGGAATACAAGAATGTTAATTTGGAGAACTTTTAGCCGCTGCTTTGTGGCAACCAGGGGATTATAGCCTTTGTTGCTCCATATCCCATAATATTTAAATTCAAGATTCAAGAACGCATAATTTCACAAAAGAAATTTTTTTGTTTGTTTTGCGGTCAATATTTGATTTAAAATCTTATATCAGGAATGATTTTAAAATTATTCTACAGTAAGCGCATTAAGATAATTCATATTATAATTAAAATTCATATGTACTGCCATTCATGCTTGCTTATTATAATTTAAAGGTTAGATTAACAGCGGAAAATTTTGTGAACACATTTCATATATCCAAAACTAGCTATTAAATATTTTAATTATGAAAAACATAAGAGGTAACGCCTATCTGTACAAAATAATTAATCATAGTTTTTAAAAAATGTCCAAGAGTTGTTTTTTATGATAGATTTTTCTAAAAGACCAAGCTTTCATTATAAATTAATGTCATTAGAAACTTAAATGACATTATAAAAACTCGACAATCAGTCATTATGAAAGTCCAATTTTTTAAATAATGCAGTTGAAAATATAAATACGCAGAGCTCATTATCTTTCTTTTCCCTTTGACTCAACTTCCAGATAAATGGCTCAATATATTTAATTCTTACATAAAATGTATTGCAGCAAAGTTGTAACTGTAACATACAAGAGAACCTATTGTGTTTCAAAACAAAATATAAAAGAGTACTCAAACAACCTCATCATCATCACCACAAAATGTAATGAAACACATACGTAATTCATCAAATCTATAAAATTGCGGTTGCAATATTATTATGCTTTCTTAATTTGGATTATGCTTTTTTATTATGTTTTCTTAATTTGGATTCTTTTTGAATTTTCAAACACGTAAAACAAAAATCAAGATTAAATTTATAAATGGCGGTAAGATGTATTTTTATTTCCTTGAAATTTTTCGACTACTACTTCAAGTTTGAAATTAATGAAGAAACAATTAAATTTAAGAAGAAATTAAAAACAATATTTTTAAGTTTTTTTAAATGCGAAATTCTTATTTATTTTTTAATTCATTCCAAATAGTTTATTTAATTTAATTATTACTTTTACCGTCAATATTTAGGGATTTTCCTCTTCGGAAGATATAACCTCCGAATTGGCGACTTTTATAAAGAAAGCAGAAAATTTGGCAAGATCTGATTATCAGGAGGTAAGATTTTTGGCTAAACAATATAAAGTTGACAAAGTTGAATTATTTTAAGGAAATTTCTCACTAAATGCTATAATTTCTAGTCAAATGTAATAATTTTGGCCCTTGCTGTGCCAATAAAGATGGAGGACAAAGTAAACAAACACTTCAGTTGAACTTTCAGTTACTACTTCCAGCAATATAATTATGACGTTTTTACCGATAAGTATTTTTTTTCGGACCACCTACTATATATATATATATATATATATATATGGTTTCGCTATTAGCGGGAGCTGGAATCTAGGAGCTTCGCTAGCACACTGAACATAAAGACTGTGTGGATAACAGGAACAACACAACAAAATAAGAGAATGAACAGAAGAAGAAGCAATCAAACCATTCTCCATATAAAATTTCAAACAAGCATCCTGCCCTAACTTTATGAACTCGCAAAAAAAGTATATATTCCACTCACCCTTCATCCATTCTGCAGGTTCGAAATACTGTCTTCCATCCCATTTTTCCGCTATCCATTCCAGCACAATTACCTACATAACAAATTATAAAGAGAATCAACCGTTAGAGCAACAAAAAATTACCAGAACTGCGAAGAATTCCATTGCAGCTGACTTTTAAAGTAAAAATACAGACGATTTCGTTAAGCTAGCAGACGATTTTTAAAGCGCATATTGACGATTAAAATTAGCAAAAGAATAAATATTTTCCGTTCGTATTAACATTAAATATTAAATTGCAGTGTCTTATTAGTTGTAAAATTTTTTCAATTATAATAAAGAACAAAATTAAAACGTTAAATTGATATTTCTCGTTATTTTTAATTTAACAATTTTTATAAAATAGCTGTCGTTCAACTCAAACATTATTAAAAGTAGTAAACAAAACAGCTTTAGGGTTGCTAGAACATTCTGTTGGGTTGCCATATTGGCGATAAACACGAAGACACACTAATCTTCACTTCAACCATAATTTTTATTGAATTTTCGAAGTTATCTGATTTAGTTTTACATTGCCATCCAAGATGAAAAACTTTTGATGATCTTTTAGATAATTAATGCGATTTTGACGTGCTTGGCATGAAACTATTAAAATCCTTTCAGAGGAAGTCTATCTATCCGGCATTCGAATATAAGCTAATACGATTACAGCAAAACAAAGAAAGCTAGATGGATAAAATTTGATTCATGGATTTAATTTCTAAATCTGGACATCCATTAAATGTGGAACTAAGTCTGTCAAAAAATTGACTTTCTGTCAGTTCGTACATTCATAAGCATGTAAACGTGGCAACTCAAAAAAAACACGCAATAACTTAAATATTTTAGATTTTTTTAATTTTAGACTATAATTATAGATCAAATTTCAGTTTAAATCGGTTAGAAAAACGCTACATGTGAAACATAAATTCAATTTTTGACAGGAATTTGTTGACAGGTATTAATCTCCATATTAATCGTCGAAGAACACACTGCGACGCTAGCTAGCTTAAACCAATAACAACCTCTGGACACGGGTCATCCCTTTTATCTAGTGGTTATATTACGCGGCTACGTCACTATTGTCCTTGGCCTCCTATCTCCGCATTTGTGATCATGACTACGCAATTTTGTGCAGTATCGTGGCGCTTTCTATCCACAGCAAAAGTCGTCAGACTCACCTGACACAACAACTTACACACACTCTCGCCATAACGCTTGGTGGTATAAAATTGTATGTTTCTCCACCAACTCACTAGTAGGATATTATTATGGCGCCAGCTTCATAAAGCCAGTAACAACCTCTTGACAGGGGTGAGCACTTCTGTCTAGTGGTTATGTTACACGGCTATGAGCTATAGCTTCGCGGATTCGGTCCTTAACCTTCAATCTCCTCAACGCTAATGATTCAGTAAAAATGTAAAATTCCCTCCAAAGAACAATATTATTAGTCAAGGATATGTAAGGTATTCAAGATCCTACTAGAGGTAAAAAATTTTACTCGGGGCGAGGAATAAAACATTTTTACTAGAGCATATGCGAGAAAAGATTTGAAGAGATAATTCACGTTAGTTTGCTTTGCCTTCACAAATGTCACTCATAGTCTCTCAAATCTATTACTTAATACACTCGCACAATACTGCAGGTATTATAAGGTATTACTAAGAATATCAGTTGACATTGATGTTAAATTTATATTGATATTTTTTTCAGGCGAAAATGTCAGCTAGAACACAAAATGATTGTTTTCCTTTTCAGATCCTTAATACTACGTTTGCAGCAACTTTATCTGATGAAAGTACGTACTTCTTTTTATCTTTTCATCCAGGAAAGAAAGTGGTCAGACTTTCTGGAATGAAATTATACTGAAAATTCACGATGTAGTTGTTTCATGAATAAATATTAAATTCATAAAAAAATGTGAATGATTCACAAAAGAATTAATTTTTGTAATATTGCAATTAATTTTAGATGGCGTATCTGATATAAATTTCAGAACTGCATTGTGTTTTGAAAAATTTTACTTTGTCGAAAAAAAAAAAAAAGATAATCGAAAGACGCCTTTTTTTCAGAGTGAAAAAAGAATCTTTTAAAATATTGTTCTGTAATTGCAAATGGCTTTTATACGGCCGTTATTCAGAAAGATAGATGAAAATTAAATTCGAAGTTTCATTTTGTCAGAAATATTATACCAGAACAAAATAAAGCTTAACGAAGCATGTAGAGTCCTTATATATTTTCTACATGCTAGTTAATGATTCGATTGAATTGTTTTCTTTCTTGTAAGATACGTAAAGGATTAATTAAGGTAACATAGTATATGTCATATCACTATATCATGTGTGCAAATATTGAACTTTATTACTAAAGGCCATTAGAATGATATTTTTCAGGTGTATATCACTGACATATCACTGATAGTATAAAATTAAAATTTGCAAATGACAACTAGGAGTTAAGGTATGTAATAGGTACATAACCCTTAATTAAAAAAATCAGAATTTATGCTAAACATCATTTTTATGACGATTTCTATTATAACAACAACACCAGTGTTCAACTGAAAAAAGTTACGAGAAGTTGTGAACAATGGAGAAAAAAGTAAATCACTTGCGTATTAGACCGTCGACGCCAACGGTTTCGTAACTCATTGGCGACGAATTCAAATTTGGCGATAAACCATCGACGCCAACGAAACTAACAAAATGGCAGACGACAGCTAAGGTTTGAACATTTTTTTTAAATAATGGCGTTTTTGGCCGTTATTGGCGGTTTAGCATTATATACAACACCTCCAAATTTAGCGATAAAGATTGACGGTCTAACACGTAAGTACCAAAAGTATTTTGTAAATTTTAATTCAAGATAGTTGATCTTTAAAACGTTTTTTGTTTATTTACTTTGTCTACGTATTAAATTTTAAAATACTGCTTTAGATTTTTTCCTAATCACAATATTTTTTATATAAATTCAAAAAAAAAACTCAATGGAACAAGTTCTAATGCATTACCATCTACTTAGATTTCTGTTTGATTCACAAGCAGTTTATAAGTAACTGGATGCGCCTATACACAGTACGTTCACTTGTAAGTTATTAAATTCGTGATCATTGTATGCCATATCAATTGGTGAAACAAAATCCACTGTAAATTTGAAAAACTAGTTAGAATCGGCATAATTTTTGCAGGAAAGTAAATAACTAACCATTTTCAATGCTTTCTCAGTCTATTTTTATAGATCCATTTGGATTTGGTGCTCATTAAATGAGGTTGGGAAGGGGAACAAAGACCTGTAGTGTATAGAGGAAGGGAATTGTGATATATTCTAGAAAGACATTCATTGAGGTGGTTGGAGCATAAGTGGAATTTTAGTGACTAACTAGCATATAACGTTTTAAACAAAGAATTTTCATCCATTATTGATTAATCATTTCTTCTTCTTTTACTCACTTCTTATTCATTCCAGTGGTATTTCTGATCGAAAATTTCTATCTGATTTTATTTTATTTTGTGATTTTTCTTCCTGCACTGGAACATTGAACTTTCAAATACTCTACGCTGCAAAGTTAACTTTTCAGCCACATATTGAAAATTCTTTATAAAAATAGTTTTTAGTGAATGGTTGCCTTTTTGTATAAATATTGTAGTTGTGTAGAAATGGCTAAGTTTTAAAAATACTTATAATTAAATAAGGGTGAATAAAAGTCCATTTTATTTTGTCAAGAATTTCAGTGATATATATCTTTCTTTTTTTTTATCTATTTTCGTTATAGAAGTGAAAAATGAAAATATCATAAATCAAGATATTGTGAACATGGTTTCAGGACTACATGTATACAATAATCAGGTGGTAAAATTTGGCAAATTTCTTTTAGTTGTATGAATTTCAACAATTTTCAGTTTTGAATATTTTCACAGCTTAATTCGTATTTTTTTGTACTAGATTATTCAAATCATATTTATTTTATCAATAGTTCAACATAAAACTGTTATATAAAAGGTCAATAGGTTTTGCACAAATTTGGCTCTTCTTATTAATAAAATATATACCAA
The DNA here is from genome assembly GCA_026289955.1 of Argiope argentata. Taxonomy (NCBI): domain Eukaryota; kingdom Metazoa; phylum Arthropoda; class Arachnida; order Araneae; family Araneidae; genus Argiope; species Argiope argentata. Next base: position 894,905 of record JAOUZG010038069.1, on the reverse strand, counting down.
AAATATTTAAAAATGGTCAACCAAATAAGAGCGTCTATTGGCAAGAGCCTTTTGAATATTATATTTAGATGAAAAATACTTTATCGGATATGTAGGGTAGTCATGATGCAAAATAAAAAATTTTTTAATAAAATTTAGGATATTGATTCTCTTTATTGTGAAAGCTTAAAAATGAAAGAAATTCCTAATTATTTACTTCTGATGAAAAAGCAAGCGAAACCACACGGTATTTTGAGATAATTAGATAGTTTATACCAAGAATCTTGATTACAATACAGATGTAAGGCATTAATAATGAAACTTTGTCACAAAAAGGGAGTATGGAAAATATCAAACAGAACATTGTTTAAACTTATTTTCTTCTCATCTTTTTATCCGGGATTTGTCGCGCTCTGTAACTTTCAACTGTTTTTTTTTTATATCCAGAGGTAAATGAGCTATCAACTCCTCCATTATATCATTCATTTTCCTTTGTGAAAAAATTTGGCGTACAGAAACACTGTCCCTCCATCTACATTTCATGCAGAGTATTAGTGCAGAGGGCCCCCTCCAATGCAGAAACTACGTTAATTAATATTGTGGTTAATATTCCTGATGTATAAGGGGCAGCAACAGCATAAATGACCAAATATGCTAGGTTGTTCAATGGGAATATAAAAAATTTCAGACTTTGTTACCTGTTATAATTATGAAAATTTGTGATTCTGGCAAGAGCTCTGAACAGGTGTAATTGCAGCGGTCATTCAACCCCGAGATTAAATTCCAGAACATGATGAATCCCTTCGTGATAAACGTAAATAATCCTGCATTTTATTTAAATTACTATTATTAGTATTTAATTAGTATTTTTTTCAGTATTTATAGTATGATATTTTAGTATATTTTTTTGTGTTTAGTATT
>JAOUZG010038069.1:808520-888859 GCA_026289955.1 Argiope argentata | reverse complement strand
TTATATTATATTATATTATATTATATTATATTATATTATATTATATTATATTATATTATATTATATTACATTCGTAATCTACAGTTACCTTTAAAATTTTAAAACTAGTAACTAAATAAATCAAAATATGAAATATGAGATTTGAAAATATGAAAGGATTTAGACATATTTTGATTGTAAATAAAATAAGTAGTAACCATATTTCTTGTATAATATCATATTAACTTTCAGTACACTGTTAATTTAGAATTTTCCTCCCTCAATATTCTGATTTTAACTTATAAATAACACCAGTGAGTATTAATCATCGGTTTCTTTCAATAAATGGAAAATCTATGATAATTTATAATATTTTTGCTATACTTTAAGAGTATTTCATATCGACTCATATCTTCTGAATTTATCTGAAAGAGCATGACAGAAAATACAATAAGAAATCCATAAAGGAATTAGAATCGGAGGAAATGCTCTTCCTAAAATTTTCTCTCATATTCTTTAATAAAAGTCTTATCCCAGAGAATGTCTTGCATGGGATTTGCGTACGATATTTACGAAATATTAACCGCTGGCGAGAATACATCTTTTTTACTCAATTTATTATGTGATCCAAGATGATTTTTTTGGTTAATCCCTGCCATGCAGTTGTTAATATTATCCAAAATTAAATGTGTGCTTTTGATATATTTTTCTCTACCGATTGAGAAAAAAAAATGGCAAAAAGCCAAACTTGTAATCACAAAACTACATACTATATTTGAAATATCTGAGTATTTGTATTTTTTAATTAATACATTTAAATGTCCATGAAAATTGACTGAACTCCCCAAAACTTTCTCGCATTATCTCTAATAAAGGTCTTTTCGTCATACCAGAGAAAGTCTTGCATGACATTGGCGTACACTAGCTACAAAATATTCACTTTTGGCATTTTTACTGAATCTATCATGTCATCCTTGGCGAGTGATTTGCCGATTAAGCCCTGGCATGCAGTTAATAACGTACAAGAATCGAATCAGTAATTTAGATGCGTTTTTCCGATCGATTGGTTCAGAAATTTGTAGTCTTAAAAATCACATATTCAAATTTAATACACTTAACGCCGGCGTCCTGACACAGAGGTGACGTGTCTTCCTCGTGATCTAGGCATCTTGGCTTCAAGTCCCGATTAGGGCATGGTTGTTCTTCTGTGTACTATCTGTGAATGTGCCCTCCCTGTAAAAAGAGGCTGTGCAAGAGAATGTGACGAGTGTGTAGCTAAAGTCGTACTCTTGGCCTTAGTTGGTGCTACTTCAAAAGAAAGAGACGCTCATTCTGCCTAAAATCGCTGAATGCCACCAGCGTGCTTGTCCATTACAAGTGCCATTAGTATCAACAACAACATATATTTAACTTATTGCATTTTTGAGTTATCGCGTTTATATATTTCAAAAAGCACAGATCAATAGACAGTCTACCTCTCATTGAATTTAGCTCAAATTTTTATAGGTGACTTAGCTATAGATGTTAAGTGAGTGTGCCGAATGTTATCCATCTAACTCTCTTCCTTTTGTAATTATCGTGCTAACTTACATTCGGATAGCCATACAGACGGACTTCCTCAGAATGGATTTTGCTCAAAATTTGACAGAAATTTGCAACTTTGATTTTATACCTGTATATAGGTTTGTCGCAGACAGATAAACATTTTCCAAAAATGTGTTTTTCTAGCTCGGGGATATCTAAAACGTTCGTCAAAATTTCAAAGTTTTTTTTATTAGTAGTAGTAGTAATATTAAGTCAGAAAATGATATTGTTTTGGGGATGAGGTATCTGGAACGCGGTTTTTGGAACTATTAATCAGCTTTTAATAAAGCGTTGCCATTGCATGTAAAAAAGCTCTGATTGAAAAAAATAAGTTAATGGCCACAGGAAATAAAATCTTGAAAAGTGTCATTTTGAGCACAGGATTATATGAAATGAAATTAAATAAATAGGAAATGTGATATATTTTTAAACAATAAATGCGAGACAAAGTTTTTTTTATCGTTTGCAATACTAAAGTGACTCATTCAATGAAACAATTGAAATGAATGGAGACATAATTTAACCCGCACGAGCACGTGGTCCTTGGCCGTTCAAGAAATGATGTTCTGGCATGATACATTGAAATATGCATAGCAGATTTCACTTTAATATGTTTATTTATTTTTTTTATATTATCTTCTGAGAACATGATGTCGTTTTGATTAGGAAGTTTGATACCTCCGAAATTTGAAGGCAACAAAGATTCTTTTTTCTTTGAAGGCAAGAAATATTCATTTTTTCTTTGGTAGATAACGAATCACCTGACCCACGACATTTGAGGTTTGTTTCGCCATTTGTCTGAGATATTTAATTAAATTTATTATCAATTGCTTTTTGTTTATCGTTTCTATGGAATGACGTCTTCTTCCAGTTTGTTTACGATTTCTTACTTTTAAATAATTAATTAAGATTATCATTTGGTTTTTTTAATATAATTTCTTTATTTACATATGCGAGAAGGAAAAAAATTACTAAATCTGTTTTTTGGATGAGTACTTTTCTACAAATTGAAATCAAAATTTATAGACTATAGTTGTAAGACTAAGATCTCATACCAAGCCTTTCCCAAGGTTACCAATTTTAAGCGAAAAGAGAGATAAGAAGTACTTTAATGCTGAGTATGCAAGAAATTTAAAGGGAGACCAACTCCTCCGTTTTTATTTTCTTTCTTTGTACATACTTTTACAGAGGAATTGTTACTGAAATAAATGTATTCAAAGTTCAATTATGTTATGTCTAATGGAATCTGTAGAATATTTTGCAGAACGCAATGCCTGGAGAAGTAGAACTGTTGAGTTCAGAAATGGTTGAAGTGATTCTCCATACTCAAGATTCGTACCAGTCTCTATCCGAAGTATATGATGCCTTTTTACTAATTGATTTCAATTTTTAACATGAGAACGTTTACAAACTGGTATATTATTTGAAAATTGTATGATGGAACATGCATGATGTAACATATGTCACAAAAAAAAGTGTTCAAAATGCTCAAAATATCAAATTTGTGGTCTAAAAATAGTGGCATAGAGAGAGAAAAACAAGAAAGTTGCAAATACGCCGTAAACCAATCTTAATGGACGACAAAGGTATAAAACAATGCTGCATTTATGTTGACTGTTAAAGTAAAATATAAAGAGAGTCCGAAAAAAAATAATATTCTTTATACCTACTGTTAACAATTGCGAACAGAAAAATCCTTAAATTACCCTCCCTTCGCCATAGTTAGTTACTTAATAATTACTTAAGTAAGGTACATCAGTACCTTCCTTAAAATTCATAAACAATTCTTGAGCAGTGGTATGCCTTAAAAATATCGAATTCAAACATCTTATGGTGACTGTATTGGTTGATTCACACTAGTATCTTACAATAAACAAAGCTTTGTCAAAGAATGTTTTTTGTTGCTGTTGTTAAAAGATTTTGTAAAAAAGCCATTTTGTGCGGGATTTCTTTAGTATGAGTGGTAGAGACAAAGATCACATCTAATTTTAATCCCAAATTTTTATTTACACGTAGATATGGGACACAGCAAAAAAAAGAATAAATAAATAAAATACAAAAGCATCACATCATCGTTTGCCCCGTCAGCCTCAGAGCTACTTCTTTTCACCCTCGCTCTCTAACGCATTAGGCAAGCGGAGTTGCTATCAGAGGTGAGCAGGGTTGCCAAAGTTAGTGGACCTTACAGGTTTAAAATAAAAGATATGGGGAAAATGGAACTAATCATTTACAAATATTATACGTCATTACATTTTTGGCTAACTCGTTATCAGTGCACATATGCGAAAATATTTCCGATTATTAACGAATGTTTTATACCTAGTTTTAATATCCATAAAAATTGTTTTAAATTATTGTTTTTTAACCAAAAAGCTCGAAAAAGGCTCACTTTTCGGACATCAGATTTGACGTTCTCGGACTTTCTCCAACAATCAAATACACAGTCCAATATCAATAATGACTTCTTTAGCATGGTTAGTAAGTGCTAGTTTTTCAACATTATTTAAGCTTATCACAAAGCGAGCTTTACGCAGCAAACGGATATAGTGGACTTTTAGCGCATTCCACAAAATCAGAATTTCTATTTTTAACCGTTCAATCCGTATTCAATACGGTTTCTGAGCAGTTCATTATTATTATTATTATTTAATTTCTCTTATCTATTCTGAATAGGTTCATAGTTTTGAAATAATAAACAAACTATTCAGTAAACACATGCGAGTCACTAAACATCATGCGATGCTTCCAAAGATTGACTCTAATTCTGGTGGGAATCTATGCTATTCCTGCCAGGGCCGGTCATCCGGGAGGGGGCGGTTACGACAGATACTAGGCGCCGGAGCACCACGATTGGGCCCCTAACATGATCAAGAATTAAAATAATGTCCTGAACGGTAATAGCGGGATAAAAAGAAGACAGGAAGAAATTTAACTGGAATAGACGATGTTTACCGATATATTTCAGTTTAGTACAAGTAGGCAACATATTATTAACATAAAGTACGGCCAATTATGTCATCTACTAATTTAAATTGCATATATTACTTTGGTAATTCTTACTATAAAATGTTTAATATCTAATCTTGCTCATGCTAAGAAAGTATTCCTCAGGATATCACTCCTGGTTTTCAAAAAAAAAAAAGGGGGGGCATAAAAGCTAAATTTCAAGTAGATCACAATCCACAGATTCACTAGTAGATCTATTTCCTTGTCTTCAAAGTAATTCTGACACCGAAATTGATTGCTTCAACTTCAGGAATTACAATTCTAGCTTCAGCTAACGAAGAAAGTTCTGCGCAAATTGCACAATCTTGCAGTAAAAGTGTAGAAACTGTGAAAATCTTAGAGCAACCATATGTTAATATAAATATGATTGAAGCAGAAAATAACAATATAAAAGGTGATAAAGGGCTTATAGGTGATTCAGGTTTATTACCAAGAATTATAACCGTTAAGTTTAAAATGTTTTGTGTCTTAAGAAGACTTATACAACACAAAAATATTTTAGCTAAGAATGTGGGGTAAATAATATTAAAAATAATATCACAAATTAAATAAAAATGAAAAAGTAGTATGTGCTTGTATAGGTACTTTTTTTTGACTTTGCCAAAAAGTTAATGCTCTGGGATTCTTAAAAAGGAAGGCTTAAAAATAACTTAGAAACTTCAATATCCCTGTATTTTCAAATTTCTGTTTATTAGATGATTTTTATATTTCCTGTATTTTCACGCCTCATCTTTCCAGTTATTGATAATTTCTACTTCAATATCTCCCTGATATGCTTGATGAAATATTACTGATATTCAATATTAGATAGTTATTTTTCTATTCTATTCTAAATTCTATAAATAAAAAGCTGAATTATAGGCACAAAGCTATTTTCCAGGTTTAAAGCACAGTCTAAAATTCTCATGCACTTAATCATTTAATAATGTATGCAATTCCTCATGCTTTTGAGGATAATTTGTAAGCTATTGTAACTGAATGGATTATTTCACAATTCTTTTATAGGTAATAAAAGTACAGCAGAAGCCTTCTGAGGGTAAGTTGAATAAATTATACATCTAACACGAAAAGTTTGATTCCTTTTCCCTTCTGTGAAATGGAAAATGTATCCAAAATATGAATAGCATTAAAAAAAATTATGACAAACTAAAATCGTTTTTTAATAAAACATATCTAGTATTAAAAGAAAACAAGCTAAAGAGGTGAAAAACCTTTCTTAGTCATATTCTTACATTCCTTTTAATTTGTAAATCAATATTCAATCAGTTTTTACCTCTCTGTTATGATATATATATATATGGATATTTAGTTCTTTTAAGAGATTTTAAATTTATAATAACTGAGAAATAAACCTAATATTATTCATCATTTTTTATTTATATTATTAACTTAATATTATTATTCAAGATTTTTTAAAATTGTTCTATAATTTCTTACTTGAACTAAATTGCATTGTTTTTCTCATCATCTAAACAGATAACACTTCTGTTCTGGGGAATCTATAATTATTTTGAATTGTTCAAAATTTCATAGCAGATTCAAAATGTTTCTAAATTATTGTATCAAATTACAGCACACATAATTTCATGAAATTAAAAATGTGATAATCCAAGTTTCTGAAAACTAATTAAACATTTTTTATTTATTTATTTAAACTTAAGAATAGATAAAAACATTTCAAAGCTACTAAAAATTATTTACATGTTGAACATATATTAGAGGAAAAAATCTAGTATTACTTTTTTGTAGTCACCTAGAATTTGTCTCTAAATAATATAGTAACCAGAAGCATTACATAATGCCCACAATATCTATTCAATATTTTTGTAGGAAGCAAATATTAAATATAGTGTATGTAAATCTCTAGTGTAAAATAAAATGTAAGTGCATATGATACCATGTTTCTGAAAGTTCTGAATTGTCAACCAATTTTGTAAATGAAAAATACTATTTTGTTGTTCCTTTAATTCAAATGTAAACATATTTCAATAATATTACACAACTTTTTGGAATTAAGAAATATTCTTATTTGCATTATTTAACTCCTTAAATAACTTGATTTTTTTTAAATATAGTTTCCCAAAAAGAAAAGTTTTCTCTCTTTAAGAGGATATTTAGAAGAAAAAAGAATGATGTAATGAAAATTCATGAAAAATAAATTTCTATATGTTGTTTTTACTGCACTTTAATATGTTTTCTAATTAAAATATTGGATAAATTATTTCTGATATAAAATTATCATTTCATTTTAGGAAAAATTAAGACAAAAAGACAATTTTTTTAAAAACACACAATTTTTAATGTATATATACAATTTACATTATATACAATTTTTTGTATGAAACAATACATACAATAAAATGAATTGAGCAACAAAATAATTTTTATGAAAACATACTTTTCATATACTATGAAACAAATAAGCAACATATCAGATTTCTATTTAACTTGTTTTATTCATGCCCAACTAACATTTAGACGCTTTTAAAACAAAGGATAATGAAAACTATACAAAAAAAATGCGCATTCATATTTACAGTATGCATATATACAAAAGAAAATGTCACTATTAAGACTACACCGCATATATTTACCATCAATCTAATAAAAAACAAATCTGCAAAATAAGAAATATTGAGAAACTGAAAATGCATGATGTTTAAAAAAAATGAAATTATCATAACTCTTCCATGATTTCTGTATAAATAAATGTGTAAGTATCATTTATAAATATATATTTCAAATTTTTACAAGTCTTTTTTTTTTCTCCTTTTCCTTCAAAATAAATTAAAAAGTAAAAATCCAAAAGTCATTTTACATAAACAGAATTTAAGGACAAGATCTACACAATGAAAAAGAAAAAAAAAAAAAAAAAAAAAAAAACTGGAAACTTCAAAAGCAGAATGCAGAGTAGCAAAGAAGCAGGCATTTATTTTAATTACATCAAAAATGGAATGCACTAACAATATTCAAGATGAAAAATGGAAGTTCATGAATTTATGAGCAAATAACATTATCACAGTTTAGCTTTGCTTGATGTAAAGGCACAGTTCTACAGCATGTGCTTAGCTATAGGGGAGGACCATTAACACCAGGATGTAAAAAGGAACATTTCATGCCAAACCTACAGGAACCAGCCATAAAATGTCTACAAGGTACTCTATGAATATTTCGTGGCCGTGGACCTAAGGAAAAAAAATTATATATCTTAATAAATAAAACTCATGATAAGAGATAAGACACTATAATAACAAAAGTAAATTAAAAATACACAGATGATAATATTATTGGGACGATATCAAGTTTTAATCCAATATTTTAAAACATTTTAACAATTATTCTATATAAAATCATCTCCCATTTTATTATAAAAATGCATCGAGATGAATTTTGAAATTAACAGATTTACAGCTAAGTAAATATTTAATTCTTCATATACTCACAGCGACATAAAACCAGTTTTGTACTAACTTTTCAAAATGTTTGAAACTCATAATATTGCTAATTTTGCAAACTCTTGAATTGAGTTTACACTTAATTTTGACAGTGAAAGCAGTAGTTATATTTACCATTCACAATCATTTTAAAGTTCATATTAACTGGAGTATCTCCAACATTGCAACTGCTTTGTTACACAGCAATCAATTTTACTCATTTCATTAATTTGATCCATCAATAAATAATTCATTAAATTACATTTGCTTATTAGTCAAAATAGTAAATAGCCCAATTCTTCTCAATAAATATAAACACACAACAAGGTAGGTAGGAAGAATGAAATGAGTAGAGAAAATATACATAATTAATTGTCAAATTATTTCAGTAGTATGATTTTTTTAAACATAGTAAGCAACATTGATTTTTATCAAAAGTTTTTGGTTTGGTTTTTTAAGAATAAATGGGCATATTTCAGGTTCCCCCCTTTCTTCTTCTTCTTCTTCTTTGTCTATGAAATCTTAACATTTACGCTATCACTTTTGGAAATTCGATAATATATTGTCTATTTTTATTCCTAAGAATTAAAATTCTTTAAGTAAACAGTATCAATTTTAATTATTTAAAATTTCAAATAGTTTAATAAAAATAGAATAAAATAAACAAAGTGTTAGATTTTGCTTTTGAAATACATTAAGATTTTTAAAACTTTTAAAATTTAAAAACTTTTCCAATTGTTAAAAAAACAAAACTTTTCCCAATTTGTTTAAACAGTACATACTATCATTTTTCTTCTTTAAAATAATAAAGAAAGTGGGGGGGGACAATTTTCTCACATATTTCCTTTATGTGAATTTCTTTTTTAATAATTTATAGTCATCAAGCAAACAATTTAAAATTTGAATGATTGATTATAAAGCAAGGTATTGTTATGCAATGTGATTCATTTGTATTGTGAAGAAAATTTTTAAAGAAGAGAAGTGGTTTCAGTAGTACAGATTATAGAATGTTTCTAAAACTGTTTTCCCTACCCTTTTAAAGCAGCTTAATAGATAAATTCTCTTTACAAAATATTGTGAAGAATTTTCAAGATTGTAGATTTTACCTAGTCAATAAAATTGAAGTTGAAAAACCAGTAATAATGCACAATACACTTCTTTCAATTTCTAAGAAGGTAGTGGAAACATTTTAGATTTCAAAAGAAGATAATAAGATTTCTGCTATAACAAACTTTGTTATTATCCTTTATAAAGAATTAAAACTAGTCACCGACTGAACTGAAAAATTCAGAAGTAATACACAAACACAAGGCTTTGATGATAACAGTTGTTTAGTCAAAAAGTTTCAAAACATAAAAAACATCTAATCTCCAAAAAACATGTTAGTAAGCAGGAGAAAAAACAAAAAGAGGAAGCACCATAACACTTCATGAAGACAAAAAAAAAAAAATCTACTAATTATTAAATGCTGGTATAGCACTATAGTACTAAATTAATAAAAACCTTCCTTGATCAAAATTTAACAGAAAAAAATTGGTTTATATAACATCAAATGTCTCCTTCTGGGAATAAATATGCTTTTCCAGAAATATAATTTTTTCAGTGTACAGAAAATGAAATTGAAAACAAAAGGATTGTTGAAATACTAGATAAAACAATTTAATATAATAAAATATACTTTTATTTTTGGATTAAAATTATATTTTTAATTTTTAATACTTGCTTCAAATGTTTAAATTTTTATTGAATATAATTAATAAAGGGAAAATTGTCCAATTACCACTTGTTCTCAATGATATAATAGATTTTCTATCTATCATTCCCTGTTATGTTATGGGGTTAAATTATCATATTAACAACTCAAAAGTATTAATTACTCAATTTCATTAACTGAAGCAATTAAAAAATTCTTAAAACTCTCAGAAAATGTAATATAAAGGAAAAATTACTAGAAATAGGTGTAAAGATTTAATGTAATTTAAGGAGTGCAACTTTTATAGATTTAAAGTAATATTTAAAAAATAATAAATACCACACATTAAACTACAACAAAACATAATTCTAAAAAATGAATGAATAAAATGAATTGGTAGCACCTAAAATTTCAAATAAAAATAGTAATCAAATAGTCAAAATTTTCATATTTTTATCATTAATTTTATCTTAATTTCTTAGAAATCATGAGAAAAATACAATAAAAGACTTAATGTTTTTTAAACAATTGAATTTTTCCAAAATAAGTTTTATTTCTTATTTTGCATTGCCACAGTTCAAAATGATATATGTTAAATTCCCTCAAAATTTTTATCAATTTATATATATATATATATATATATATATAAATATATATATTACTTTCAAAAATTGTTGTATATAACCATCCTAAGTTACAAATAAAAACAAAATGCCATGCCATAAATGGTCCTAGGTTTTACACTAAAATGTCATACCTGGTGACACTATGGAGCTCCCTAAAATAGCATTTTGATATAACAGCAATAATATTATGTGTGTGTGTGTGTGTGTGCAAATAAATAAAAAATTCAATAAATTAACATACCTATTCCCCTTGGAGGACCTTTGTGCATAGGTCTGAAGTTGTCATTCATCATTCTTGGTCTCATGTTCATGCCAGGACCTTGATTAGGTGGTGCCATGCTACGATTGCCAGCAGTATTGGGAGGGAAATTCTCATAATACTGCTCTTGCACCATATCTAATGTTCTCCATTCACTTTGAGGTGCTATGTTGTGATTATCTGTCATTGGTGGGGAAGACATGCCAAAAACATTTTGCACAGCAGGTGGTGGACCAAGTAAACTATTAGGTGGTATATTAGGTGGTACTGATTCACCTGAAAGAAAGCATATTTTATAGACATACAATAAAAATTAATCAAAATTAATTCATATCTGAATTATTCTGAATTATTGCAATAGATTTTGAAAAAACGAATCATATGTTACAAAAGTTAATATAAAATTTAACTTTCTATCTCTATAACTTTAAAATGTTGATGTTGCCTTTATTGAACATTATATATTACATGACTCCTTTAGAATAATTATTCTTATGTTATTTATAAATAATTAATTCACCTGGATCATATGGAGTAACCATTGGTAGCGGCCCATTGTGAGGAATTAGTCCTTCTGAACTTAAAAGAGGTTGTTTTATAGGAGCTTTTTCTATATAAACCTGCAAAAAACAAAAGTAAATTTCATAAATAAATGGAAACAAAAGTAAATTTCACAAATAAAACAGAAAAAATGAAATGAAGCACAATATAAAAATACAATGCCATAAATTTATCATTACCTGCTCTTGATTGTGGACTGGTGATGATGCAGAAATAGGTAACTGGGGATTTAATTTAATCAAACTTGAGAGAACTTCAGGTAAAACTGGCTTGGGCGGTTCATAATTCGAATAGTCAACCAATGGCCCAATAACATTATCCTAAAAGCAAAATAAAAACATTTAAGAGGAAAAATTTCACATGTTTCATACACTTTATTTTGGCAAACATCAGTCAAGTAGCAAATAAAACTGACAAATGTAATTTCAAATAAAAAAAATAAATTGCCAAAAATAGTGACTTTTGAGATAAATGCATATCTTATCATGGATAGAATTTTCAAATTTATTTAAAAAATTAAAATTGAATTTACATACAGGGTTATTTTGTTTAATTTCACAATATTCATTAGATCTCTAACTTTAAACAAGATTTTAATATATATATATTAATTAGAACATTGAAAAAACTTTTGAAATTATTTATTTTTTATATGTTAACATTCTATCAAGCATTTTTTAAAAATAGAGCATTAAGGAAAAATTGCAAGCAAATTATGATGTTTCTCAATAATGTTTCTAGTCCGATAAACTATAGTAAAATCAGTTTTGAAGAAATACCTTACACCAAATAGGAAATTGTTTTTGTAACTGCTTTCAGATAAGCTTTATAATTTTCATAAGATAGAGTATAATTTCCAACAGTTTAAATAAGATTTTTAAAAATTTGTTGCAATAAATTATGTGCCATTTCATTTTTGAAAATTTAGTGAAAGTCTATTAATTTTGATTACTAAAATATTTTTTTTTCATACAAATAATTAACATACAGTGAATACCAAAGATTAAGTAATATTTTCATTAGTTATTATTTCAGAAAAGATTATCTGGATTCTTTTCAGAGCAACTATCATTATTACAAAACTTTGTATAGAAGTGAGTAGACCTTCTCGCACAAATTTTTAGTCTTAAAAATTCTTATTTACAAAAAAAAAAAAAAAAAAAAAAAAAAAAAAAAAAAAAAAAAAAAAAAACGGATTTAACAATAATTAGTACCTCATCTAAAGGAATTATTTTAGGTTCTTGTGCAGGAACAATCTCCAAATCTGGTTCATGAGGAGAATCGGGAATCCTGTAACAAAATATTTTTGAAAAGACATTAATAATAAGATAATTTTACAAGAATTAAGATAAATAACTAAATTGGTTAAACTTTGCTCTCTCACATCAGGAAATATAAATCAGGAGATGTGATATTTCAATCATTATAATAAGTTTGGCAAGCAAGATTATTATATAATAGGACATAAATAATAAGTTGGTATGTTGCAAAAAAAGAAGAAGAAACAGGGTTGCATTTATGTACAAAAATGAAATAGATAAAAAAAAATTCATAGAAACAAAACAATCTTTTAAAAGCGAAAGATAAGTTTTAAAGTGAATCAGTTAAAAAAAAAAGAAAGATCAGCATTATTATTTTTTAAAAAAAATAAATAATGCTTAAGAAACAGTTTCTAAATAAATATTCCTCCATCAAAAAACAACTTACATCTCTTTTGTGAAATAAATTTCTTGCAGTGTAGTTTGTTGCCTTAGTCTTTCTACTTCTTTTTCTTTACTTTGGCAACCAGGATCAACAAGAGGAGGAGGAAGATCGATTAAAATAGGCACTATCCACCACTGAAAAAAAAAAAGAAGAAATTACAGAATCTTTTTTTAAATGTACATTATTTTTAAAAATCCTCATATAGAAGTAATATGGGTATTTCTTCATAAAAGTAAAATTATAAGAATGAGAAATGCAGTTAAAAGTTCCTTTAATTCCGTTGGTTTAAATCATAGATATATATATCAAAAATATAATTATGTTGAAAAAAAGTGGGAGAGGAGGGATAATCTTCAAACGTTAAAATAAGAATTTACAAATTTTGACTTAACAGATAAACACTCATTATCTTTAAAATAACAATACAGATCAATCTATACTTTAAACTTAAGTTCAAAATAAGTTTTAACTTATTTCATTGTTGTTATTGTAGTTTAAACTTATTTTTGTTGGTTTAACACCTTTTCAATAAAATAAATTTCAACAATGAATGGATTAGCAATGGAAAATACAAAAAATACTGATAAAACAGGTTTAAAAAAATTAGCCTAGTAAATAACAAATGCTTACTCGAGTCATTTCTTCCATTCGATCCCCAGCTTGCCTTTTAGCTAATTCTATAGCTTCTCTCTCTCGCCGTAACTCTATTGATTTCAGATCTCCAAAATTTTGAGTTTTCAGAACATTGACTAAAAATAGGAAGGAATTTTTTTTAATAATATAATTTTGTTTATTGGTAATAATAAAGAATTAAAAATGAACAATATAATTCAATCATCTGATTTCATTAACATTATGAACTATACACATGGGCATTTCATAAATTTAACTCAGAAAAATATTGTTTTCATAATCCTCCAAAAATTTATAAATAAAGTGTTGAGTACTTCAAAAATGTATCATTATGATTATTGTGGGGAAAAAAGGATGTATATTATTTCATTCCCTTCACTTCCTAAAAAAATATTCTTTTATATCTAGAAATAAAGATGTGGAAAAGAGAATTAACCAAGAATATTAAAATTTTTCTCCTTTTTTGTATTGACTGAGAAAAGTAATTTTATGTGTTTTCTCTGCAGGATAATGATTTTCGTTATTTTAAACATTTATAGTTATTGAAAAAAACAAAATATGTTACCTCTTTCAGTTTCATCCAATTCAAAATAAAATATTTCTCTTATATTTTCATCTTCAACCCATTTAACAGACTTCTTTTTCCCTCTTCTCCTTCCATGAGACAAAATAGAACGGAAAGGGTTTGGATCAGCTGAAACTTTATCATCCTCCATATCTGAAACAAAAACAGTAAAAGTTCATTACAGTATAATAATTAAAATTCAGCTTACTTAATTATTAAAAATAATAAATGTTTTAGGAGTCTCAAAAACAATTAGTTGCAATTATTCAGTCAACCATACAAAAAATAATTTTAACCTTTAAAATAACTAATTACTTTGAATTTTATATATTAACAATTAAAAGTGAATAAAAAGTAAATAAAGTAATAAGAATTAGAATTTTAAAGAGTATTTCAAGGGAAAACTTCAGAAAATATACTAACAAATGTGTTATTATATTTATAAAATGAGATCACTTTGAAGATGAAAATGGGGAACAGAAAAGAAAGAATTAACTTTAACTTTTGAAACTGAACAGCCTATTCATAATTGACTACAAAAATCACATCGTATCCTTTGATGGTACAGAATTTAGAAGGCTTTAGATCACTTCAAAATTTCCTCTCATGCAGCCAAATTGAAAAGCAAAGCATAAATAAATCTTTATATATCCTTTAAAAAACTTACCTCGTGAATTACCATTGGCTAATGGACTTGGTGTATTTTCAGTTTCCATATTTGGTGGTGTATTACCCCCTTCTTCAGTACAAACATCCATGGGTTCTTCTTCAGATTTATTTTCTGATTTTGATTCATTTTCCTTTTCAGGGCTACCTTCTTTTTTGACATCAACATTATTGTCTTTCTCACTTTCCTGCTTTTCTTTATTTTCATCACTCATTTCAAGAGTGTCCTTATAAAACTAAAAGGAAAAAATGAGTAAAATCTTCAGTATAAATTTTTAAAAAAGGTGAGATAATTTTACATATTTTAAAAAACAACAATCTTAACTAAAAAAATATTGTAAAGTCAAGTAGAGATTTTGCCATTGAAGGGAATCTAATCTCTATATATTTTGCAATTATCAATCGTTCATTCATTTAAAAGATCATTACTCAATAATGAATATACTAAAATAAAATCATGATAATGAATGAGAATGATAAATGAAATCAAGGTAAATTTATCTATTAAGATGCTTTATCCTATTCAAAAAAAGGATAATTGTAAGACAGCTAAAAAGTGCATGAAAATATATATAACTTTATGAATACATACTTGAAGTTTTGGTGCTGTTATAGTTGGAGATGTAGGTGAATTCGAAGGTTTATTTGCAGGTTGCTTCTTTTTTCTTTTAGTAGGAGCAGATGCTGGTAGAGATGTTAATGCATCCATGAAACTAGCACTCTCATGCAACATGTACGTAGCTGGAAAAATATCAAAAAAAGATTATTAAAAAAAGAAAAGAAAGGGAAACAACATAATATAAGAAAATAAATTAATATATTTTACATTTTTTTAAAAAAAACTTACGTCTAGGTTTTGCAGGAATAAGTTTAATGCCTTTTGAGGCAGATGAAGTTTCATTTATTGCAGCTAAATTCTCAGGCTTTAACTTTTTCTCAGTTATCCTATCAGGCAAAGTAGTATTCAATTTCAGTACATTTTTAGCTGCAGTAATAGCAACAGTTTTGTCAACAGTTGGTGTTTTCTTAGGAATCTTCTTTGGCAATGGTACTTCTTCTTCTAAGCCTATGAAAAGAAAACATCAGTTTCAATTTCCATTTTAGATCATTAAAATAAACTATATAGCACAGAGAAAAGACTTTCATGTAAATGAATTTCATATAATAATAAACATGAAATTTTGTATTCACTTCTTTAATAAAATAAGAATTATTTACCTGTGGAACGGAATTTTTTATGATACACTTTGGCTGTTTTGGGACGATCTGCTCGGGGCTTTTTAGGAACAGGCATCAATGGTTCTGGGTCTATTTTTACATCTTCATAATATTCTTCCTTTTTTATCTCCTTTTCACTTGAAGGACGTTTGGTTCCTTTAATTTTTACAGGGCTTTTTGGCACTTCAGTCACTGGTTTTACATCAGCTATTTCAACTTCTGGTTCAGGTTCTTTTTTCACCTCAGATTTTTGCTTCGATTTCTTTTTCTTTTTGTCACCTATGAAAGCAAGTGTTACAATTCTATTAAGTTATTAAAAACTTTTAAAGATTATTTAAAAAAAACTCTAAATTTAAGCACAAAAAAGATTTGATAGATTTCAAAAAATTAACTAAATGGCTATGATGATAAAGATAAAAATAAAATTTAAAAACAATTTAATAATCACTTGGGGCTCTATTATTCTCAACAATATTTCCCTTTAATTTCTTTTCATTTATTTTTAATTGATGGGCATGATTTCTTTATAATTTAATTCTAACACTTGTCAGAAGTCCAAGGACATCTCCAGAGTTTTAATTTCGGAACAGTTTTGCAAACAAAATTGTTAGATTTATTTTTAAAACATAAAAGAATGATTAATTAATTATTTATTTGCATTCTGATATCTTTTCAAAAGATAAAACTTCCTTGTGTGATTTCAATGGTAACTTGATTCTATTTTACAGTAATTTTTCTTTGGAATCTTAACATCCAAAATTTCATTTTTATTCAAATAATTTCAGATATTACCATAAAACTAAGAATCTTTAAAAGATAGGAACTAAAAAAACAGGACAGAAAATTGATCTTCTGAAGTCTAAACAAATTTCTTTCCTGGAACTGCAATTATCTACTAAAGAATATTTCCTGAACATTTTCTTAAATAAAATAATAATAAATAAAATGTACAATTATTTTTTACATACCAGAAGGTGGAGGATCTGGTTTTTTCCCTTTTATTATTGTCATCCAACTTGAAACAAGTTCTGATGAAAGGGATTTAACATCTAATAAAAATCAGAAAAACGAAAATTAGCTAAATCATATGATGTCAGGATAAACTGTTTTTTAAAAATTAGTCCAACAATAATTTTTTCTTTAAAATATTTCATTCCTAAAAGTGTTAACAAAAACATATAATTTGAATGACAAACTTAATTGCAAAACATAAAAGAGGAAAAAAGCTATTACATTATCAATTATGATTGTTTTACAAGGGACTATAAAAAGTTCGGTGAATGGAAGCATTAAGCAAATAAAACAAAACATGGGAACAAATTATCTTTATTCCCCTTCAAAGTAATATCTGTTGGCTACAATACACCTTTGACATCGTTGATAAAATTGCTGGAATGAGTCAGCGAAAGCCTCTTTCGGGATCAATCGAAGACCCGATGTCACACGCCATCGAATATCTGGTATGCCCGCAAAACGTGTGCCCTTTAGAAGCCCCTTGAAACGGGGGAACAAAAAGAAGTCTGCAGGCGCCAGATCAGGCGAGTATGGCCGGTGGATGTGCAATAACAGTTACACGGCGGTGGGCCAAGAAGTTGCGTACACGGATCGCAAAATGGAGGCGAGCGCTGTGATGCAACAGACACCACTTCCCAATTCTGTACAACTGTGGGCGAACACGTTGGAGGCACACAATAGGGTTTCAAAACGGATTCGCCGTTGACAGTTTGCCCTTCTGGGACAAACTCCTGGTGGATGATCCCGTCGTTGTCAAAAAAATGCAATCAAGAGTATCTTGACTTTGTACTTCTGTAAGCGGCTCTATTTGGGGCAGCGAAGACGGTGAGCACCATTCCATTAACTCCGGATCATACTGGTAGCACCAGCTCTCATTTTCTGTGACGATGGTGTACAGAAAGGTTGGATTTTGGTCACACGTGCCGATGAAATCTCCAGCTGTGTGCATGCGCATTTCTTTCCGATCGTCGGTCAATAAGAACGGCACAAAACGGGAACATATCTTGCGCTTATCAAAATCTTTGTGGATGATGGTGCTAATACTGTCCTTGCTAATTCCCAATTCCTCCGATATCCATCTTTGAGATTTGATCGATGTTGTTGACTGTCACACTTTTTGTGGGTCCACCCGAACGAAGCTCATCATCGATGGCTTCCTTCTCACAGAGTCTGTTCCGTACACCTGCATCAGCATTGCGTGCGTTTCTGTGGCAGTTTTTCCAAGTTTGTATCAGAATTTCATGTTATTCGTAGCTCCATTTCAATTTGACATGAGTTTTCGCGCACACACCGCTCGACAGGCCGTAACAGATTAATATGCGTCGCTTTATTGCGCTACTTGCTACGTGGCGTCTTCCCCTACACATACGCGTGGGCGCATTTTCCACTCATCTTGCTTTTGAGATATCCATCCATTCACCACATTTTTTTAGATGCACCTTGTATTAACTTAGCAACACAGATATTTATTTTTAAGATAATTATAACTGAACTAATATTTTTAGTATTCAAACATTAATTGCTTAAAACACTATAAACTAGTCCATAGTTCTTGACAAAAAAAATCCATTTGAAATATCTGCTACTTTTAGATTATTATATATTTTTTTAAAAAAATGAATGCTACAAATATACATGCTTTTAAATTTTAAAAAATTAAAATCTTAAAATATCTCACCATCGTTTTCATGCTTTGTTAATGATTTGATAAGTTTGGCAGTATTGTTCTCTTTTAATCTATTTACAGTCATAGGAAGTAATTTACAAAGTCTCAGCATCTCAACGAGAAAAGATGCAGAACTAGAAGATTTGGCGTAATCCAGCCATACATTGATAGTATCCCATCCTCCTTTGTCTAAATATCTGTAAAGTAACAATTTCAAACACATAAAAAAATTATCTTTAAAATAGAGTCTAGGTTGATATATGCATCAAAATGTAATTACTTTGAATGCTTTAAAAATAATACATTCAAATGCCTTTTAATACCTTTTCAATTTAATATAATCTTTTAATCCACACTTTTTCTTTTCTTTCAAATTTTAGAAAAAAAGACAAAAGCATAATTTTTTTTATTGCAATTAAAATAGATTGCCAGGAAATATAAAAAAATATTCAGAAATATATCTAGGTCCCCCCCCCATTAGCATCCCAGCTTTAGCCATAGCTCAAAATTTTGAATAATATTTTGGTTACTTAAAATTTCTTATTGATCCACTAGCCGCCTTTGGCGACCAGTCGGTTCGCCAGTATAATGCTCGCTAAAATTTTCATATAATATTTTATGTAGCTGTGTCTCATAACAGGTTTTTCACCAAAATATTTTTAAACCAAACAAATTTTGATATTCATATAATTCATTTATAGTATTATTTTCTTCTAATGTTCTGTTCAATGAACTACTCATCTTTCTCTTTCTATCCGAGCAATGATTGTCCCGAAATTGATAATTTACTTAAATGGTGGAGGAAAAGTTTAAAATTCTACGTTTTTTATAGAATAATGAGATTCAAATTTTCATAAATGTAAACACACAAAACAAATAAATACACAATTGGTTTTAGTATTACTACTGACACTGTTTAGACTATTCAAGTCTCTCGTTCTTCGTTTATTACCCTTGCATAGTGGCGGTGCGCAATTTGTGTAATTATTCATTTATAAAATATATAATTTCGTTCTGAAGTGATAAATAAAATGTGACTGTTGAAGTTAAGGTTGCCACAATTAGGCTACCAATAAGTAAAAAGTTTTCTTTAAAAAAAATTGCCTGGGCGAAACTTGCGACAGTGTGATGTATGCAATAATAAAAATGGAAATGGGATTATGCGATCCAACTTAACTTGCGCTATATGTAAAAAAGGAATTTATGTAATTTGTGCAGAAAACGTTCTTGTAACTAGTGAGAATAAAAAACATTTCTGTTGATCAAAATAACCTGTTACATAATAATTAGTTTTAATTATAACTATTTTTATTGTTTTCCAAAAAAAATTAATACACAATTCATTCCACACTTTTAGCATATATATAAGAAAACTCTTCAGCACTCAAACGGTTAATTATAAAAAAAGCAATTAATAATACCGCGAATGAACTTAGTGCCGCTAATATCGAAATACCTCCGGCCATGTGTCAAAACATGAATAGTCGACGCGCTTAAAATAAATTCACTCATTTTTAATTAGTCGGCATAATAGATTCAAGGATTAAAATAATTATAATGAAATTACATTATTATTTTAATAGGTAGCAACTAAAGTTCTGATTATTGCAAAAAATTAGCAGTTCATAACTTTTAATTCCAGTAATTTAATGTGAGAATTTAAATCGAGAAATTGAAGTATAATTTAAGCAAGCGAAAAAATTCAATCCGTGTCTCTCTTCATTAACTTTCTACATAACATTAACCTGAACTGTTTAATGACTATTAGAGACAGTTTAAATTTTAAGACGAGGCAGGTTAAATTTTGTCAAAGTTTCACATCAGTATTGATAATTTTTTATACTTCTTCCCCTCTCTTCTCACTTCATGTGGATACTTGATGTTTATAGAATACGGAAGGTTAATTTATTTTCTCTCTTAAAACTTGATTCATTTTATGAATTAATCATAAATCTTTTAAATATTCAAACATGCTTCACGCGAACTTGAATGTCAAAGAAAGATTTTATATACAGTAACTCACTCGGAAAGAATATCTGGTTCAGTAGCCATAAGAACATTGCAATAAACACAGCGGCTGACAAGCTTCTTTGAAAATTTTTTCATCAAACTAAAATGAAAGAAAAAAAAGCTATTAGGACACATTTTTAATTCATAAAAAGCTGTTAGAACACATATTAAGTTCCAAACATAAAGCATGAAAACTTATAAATACGGGTAAAAACAAAGAAAAAATGGCAATTGATGACAAAAAAAAATTATGATTCAATTATACATATATGTGTGTGTGGAGCTGTAGATATAATCTGTAAGAAAAGAACTTTGAATTAGAAGTGTTAGGTTCTGAAATAGAAAAAAAAAAAGTATTAAAGGAAAAAAAAACTGAAATAGATTATATGAAATACATATACAAAAAAACTTTTTTTAATGTAATTACATTTGTAACCAAAAGTATAAATGCACGATTACACATTATCCCACATTTAAAAAATCTATATTCTCCCTACTCGCCATCAAGACAATCATAATCGTCTTAAATTTAGTTAATTATCATCCCTTAAAATTTGCCATTTTCAGTTCTTATAAAAAAGAATATGAATATTTTGTTTTAAAATGTCCTATAACTATATAAAGCTTGTTCTGAAATTCAATTAGCAATTACTGGCAAACATAAATTATATACATCTTAATATAATATGCCAATATAAATGAGAAAAAAAATCGTTAAAAAAAAGACTTTAAATTGATTTGCGAAGTACAGTAATTACCAAAAATTAACGATATATAATTTCAAAATTAAAATTTATGAAACTCAAAAAGGGCATTTTACAAGGAAAACGTGATCGAAAAATCTGATTTTTGTCAATTTTAAACAAGGGTTTTTCCTTTGTAAGTATAAATGAACATTTTTTAAATGTAATGAATGCATTAGAAAAAGCAAATTTTAAGATAAATAACAGATAATACGAAGGCAAACAATTTAAAGCACAATCATCCTTAAAAAATCACACCTGTTCGACAAAAAATTTTTTAAATGATCATGTTGAATCCAAAAAAAAAAAAAAAAAAGATAAAGCAGCAAAAAAAATTATAGCACACCTATACTGTGAAGAATTGTTTTACACAAATGCAAATAAATACAATATATTTTGTTTCTTTTCAAGAATCATTTCTTGATTGATAGCAGATAAATAATAATTAATCGCAAATAATAATTTCTTGATTAATAGCCCTCAGATTAGTTAGTGATTCGGAGAATCCTTATTAAAATAATTTTAATCCGAAGCAGAGGTATACGTCAGTATTCCAAAAAATAAACACACTTGAAAATCCAAATTAAATAATTTTATTGTAATTAATTTAAGTTACCAATTTTTTAGTCTTTTCCGAACCATCCTCCAGATATAATAATTCGCTACTATTATTGAGGAAATTAAAATTTGGATTAATATTTAATTTATAAGATAAGATATTAATTATAAGATGCATCGCTGCAATTAATTATAATAATGTTCATTCTCCCGAAACCCATATTTAAAGCTAACCTCTCGTTACTTCCCATGAAATCGATTAAAATATAACACTTTTGCTAATGAATAGTTAATTAATATATTTGCTATCCATTAATAATTGCGCGTGGAGATGCGATTAAGTTAGCAATAAAATTGTAATCAATTAGATTTCGTCTCATCTCCCGTCTTTCCCTAGCTAACGTTCAAAAGTTCAAGGAGAAATTCCGAATGAAAGGAGAAAAAAACTTGGATAGTTGCCAAGAAGTTTCGTTTTCCAAACATCACTAACTGGCTTACGTAACGAAAATCCCGCCAGTTAATATATTGTCTCCCTACCCACTCATGTAATTATGCTGAGGGTTCCCCCTCAGTTCATCGTTTTTTTTTTGGTTGAGGCTGTCAACTGCAAAATTATGATAAATATTTATAATGACTGCAGTTTGTGCAATAAGTAGAAATGCTTTCTAATGAACATATTATTAAAAAGAATTACATTTTTAAAGTCTTTAGTTTTTAAAAAAATGATTTTTTAAAATCCTTAAATTTAACTTTAAAAGATAGAAAAATAATTTTGAAGTAAAATTTGATACACCAAGTTGGCGAATGCAAAATCAAAATTAGGATCAAATAGATAAACAGTATAACAAATCGATCATGCTAATGCAATGTTATAAAAATCGTACGTAAATAATCATCCAATTAAAGGAAGTACCCCCCCCCCTTTTGATGAGCCAAAAATTCAATTAATTGCTATAAAATCTATATTAAATTCATTAAAATTTCAACTGTATGGAATATATTATCATAACATGCTTCCAAAATCGTTGCAGTGTAATGAACATTCTGGACAAATGCAACACGGGAGAGGGAGGGATAAAAACACGAAAATGGCATTTAAGCAAATATTTGAAATGTACATGTGTTTGTAATACAGATGAGAGAAAAATGAACTGGAATAAGGGATTATAATTTCGTTTTTAAGAAATTTGAACTAAATGTAGTACGAAGGATTTTTTAAAAAAAATCCATTTCTAGGTTTTTAAAAATCAAATTAAAAAAATAAAACTACTTTTAGCAGAATTTTTGGGTAAAAAGCTTAATTTTGTAAAAATACAATTGTATTGCTAAAATACAATTTCATGATGTGTCCTAATTGCTTTCTATTCGAATTAATAAATTTGCATTGAAATGAAGGATAACGAGACAACAAATCAGTTTCAATTTTCTCATATTTCAGAAACGCAAATTTATTTTAACTTCTCGCAAATTTTATTTTAAATACACACATCTAACAATAGACGAAAAGTTACATCTGAAATAGGCATGTTCAACTAGTTTTTACTTAAAATTAATTACCACAGCATTTTATAAATCCATTTAAATATTAAAGTTAATAATTTGATACGTGAATCTGGAACATTAATATTAACAATTATATTTTTTTCGGTTTAAAAAAATTAATTTAAATTTAACCAAATCAGTCACAGTGCTTGGGATAAATAGGTATTATTGTGATGTATTCAAAAATCGAAAAACAGGTAATTTATTGAGTTTAAGCAATGCAGAAATGTGAAGTAGCTAATATATTTTAATTTTTTTGCAAATAGTTATACATTTTGATTTCCTTGTACATTTTTTATTACAAATGAATTCTATATGTATATACTGTTTCCAAAGCATTCTTTACAAGACATTTAAATGGGAATAAAAATTCTGTTCTATGAACGAACAACAAACTATAACGAAGATGAAAGTCATTCCTAAATACCCAAAAGACGGGGAATTCTGAAGTATACCATGTTTTATAAGAATGGATTATTTTTACTAAGTATTCGTAAAGGACAATTGATTAAGAATGTAAGAAGAAAGACTAGCATGACTTACTTAGAATTTACTTTATTTAAAACTCGTTGGTTATTCCATGATTTCCAGGGAAAATTCTATATTTAACAGTTTGATACATTGAATATAAAAAAGTATCGAATTTCAGGGGAATTTTAATTTCATCAAAATAATTTCATTTAAATTTGCAGTATTTATTTTAAAAAGGTAAGGTGAGCTGGGAGAAACTATTTTTAATAATAAAAAATAAATAAAAAAAACTAGCGAAGTAAATTTTTAATTTACTTTCAGGGTACAAAATAATAATTATTAAAAAAAAAACTGTAGTGGTTTTATTTGTTATCTTAAAGTTTTAAAGGTAAATATGGTTATTTTAAAATATTTATTTTCAAAGACAATTTAATTTAAAATTAACTAAATAGTTATTCCATTTTTACAAAGAATGAGCTTTTATTATATTGCCCATTTATGTTAGAAAAAATTTTGATTTTGGGAAATAATCTGCTTTTGGTGTCTTCATGTAAATTCTTAAATTTAAAGAAAATGTTAAGCATTTTAAGTGTACTTCACATATATCGACGAATTCTAGTTACTTAAACATTCTAAAATATGTCGATTTATATAAGGATCCTCCCTCAGGGGCATATATTTCCATGAATATGTGTCATTTGTTTTTTCTAATACTTCCACTAAAATTAGAAATTTTAAAATGTGACTGTAATTGGAAATTGTGACACAGCAGAGATAACTAAAAAAATTAGGTATAATTGCGAAAAATAACATTAGTTTTAAAACGTAAAAACTTTTTTTACAAAATGAATGAAAGAAAGAATTGTAACTCCCGAATCTTGGCAGTGTATAGTATTAATTCGATTTGTATAAAATTGCTGAATGAGTACACAATATTGTATATTAAATAAATAACTAATATCTCAAAATATTATATTTCTTTTTTTAATCCCCATCCAAATTTTATTTATATAATACCAAGAAAAGAACTTTGTCTAATAAAATATTATTGATTTTACAGTTTATTGAATTTAATAGGATTAAAGGAAAAGTACAGCTTTTATGGACTGGGCAAAATGAATTTTTATAACTGTTTTAAAATTATTTTATGTTATAATTGTCTTGTGAATACTTGTAATTAAACTGTAACATGATTGTTTCAATTTTAAACACGAATGCTAAAGATTTATCATAATTTACATGTTCATAAAAATATATGTGTCCTTCATTTCCCCTTACAATTGTTATTGATAAGCACAAAAATTCATTCATTTGGAAATGACAAAGCGAAACTACAAGAAATGATACTGCCTATATAAAAAAAGTTCGAACTAGATCGAGTTGAGGCTGAAACATCTTCAAGATGGAATGATGTGCCCATTACGTGACAGAGGAAACAGCTTAGATATCATCATTTGGTAGCATTCCAAGAACACGAGGTCAACTAATTTCCAGACGAACGACACAAATACCTCTCTATACAAATGTAAAAAAAAAAGAATTTATGGACCTAAGTTGATTATTGACAAGAATGAGCAGAAACAACCTCGATTATATATTGATATAAATTGATTAATTTTGAACATAGACTTCATTCGAAAACATTTAGCAGATGGGATAAATTATAGAGAATTTTTATCAAATAACAATATCTTAAGTCCACTGTAACGAGAACAGATTACATGATGGGTATATTTAACTTCTAGAATTGAATAGATGGATTTTTAAAGGTACCGATAGTCGTTGAAACAACGATTACGCTATTTTCAAGTGCTGTTGTACGTAGAATAATCTGAATTTGGTTAATTTCTTGCAATAGTAATATTTGTTTAATTAAGGTTCTGGTGAAGAATTTTGCTATACTTTTGCTCAAAAAATTAGTATATTCACTTTCAATAATTTACTTAATGGTGTATAACAGTACTTATTTTACTTCATTTCATTTTAATAAATACCCTGTTAGCGGATACAAAATAATTTTAACATCCTCAGTTATTTCTGGGCACTTTTAATTTTTGATGGTTCACATCTCAGTGCATGGCATTACAGTTCTTAAAGAGAAATATATTTTTTAGATTCGACGAAATGGGCAGCAACTTTCATTTCCATTTTAACCTAATGTCATACTACGATTTAATCATTTTATATAAAAAGCCCCCCCCCCCAAGTTCTAATGGAACAAATGGAAATGTACGAGGTGCATATATTTGCATCACTACAAAAAAAGTGTATTCCAAGTTCCACGGGCTTATTTTAATTATATCAGCGTTTAATACAGAAGGAATGTTAGGGCTTTTTTTTTTTTTTTTGGAAAGGACTTAGTAATTTAGAATCAAGATCAGATGACGGGAACGTCACATGAGCGCCCTCCCCACCTGTCAACTTTTACACAATATCGCATCAACGAAATTAGTTATGAATTACCATTTGTTGTACCACAGATGTTTTAGATATTAAGAATTTCGGCAGAATCGAGTTTCGAATCTAGGACCTTTTTAATACCGAAAACCGTGTTGATACTGCTTCGTTTAGTGATGACCGAAAAGTCAATTGTATATAAGAATTCCCAAAGATCAGTTTTATAATAGAACTTAATGAATAAGGGAAATTTGAAAGGGAAAGAACGGAAGTTTTATACAGCCAAATGATTTTTTTTTGATAGAGACGATTTGCTTCAGCTTTCCATTTACAAAAAAGGGGTAGTAAAATTTCTCTATATATATTTTTAAATTGTAATCGAGTCGATAATAAATATTGATCCCAGACCCAATATTGAGCGCGCAAGTTATTAGTAACAATGAATCTGGCCTTGAAATTGATCATCTGACATTGATCTAAGGATTACTATGTTGAACCAATGAGAACAAAAAATTGCGATAAGGGGATTAAAAATTAATGCCACGAGTTAAATCTCTCTTTTTCAATACTCGAGGTCATTTCGTAAAAAGACGTACTGTAATTTTTAATAGCTTTGATTTATAACCAATATTGGCAGTTTTATTACGCTAACGGCTTACATTGCGTAAATTTAACTTAGTGCAAAATCTACAGCATCGTTTTCATCATTGATTTCAATGCTGTACTAATAACAATTAAAAAGACATTGAAAATCGGGCCCGAAAATTAACATCAAATTGAACCTTGTCACCCATATTTGTATGCAAAGATGTCCTAAATAAATTAAGTTTGTTATAGCCCCTCCTTGCATTCCACTAGAATAATATAGCAAACATTAAAAAAAAAATTTAACCTTATTTTTTAATTTTATTGTAACTTAAATATCCCAGTCCTCAACCACCTAAACAGCTTATTAATCTAAAAACATAATCCAAAATTAAGCGCTGTAACCCTTTTCAATATGTTTATGCTATTTCAATAATTCTTCAAGAGTTCACGAAAAGAAGAAAATTTTTCCTTCAAATGAATAGCTACCATAATACATTTCTACATCAACAGATTTTTTTTCCCCAGCCGCCCTGTCACAGTTAGAAGAGAGAGGAGCGGGAGATAAAAAAAAACGGATTTTGTGCTGAAGCCATTTCAATATTTATAGAAGACCAAACTGAACAAATTCCACTTCTAAAAAAAACTTATCTGGACAGGTTGAATGTACTGTGTAACAAAGAAAAATCGGAACAAATACACTGAGCTAGTCAGGAATCAGTATATCACAAGTTATCTATTACTGTCAGGAATCTGTATATCACATGTTTAGTTATCTATCACTATCTCATTTTGATGCAAAAATTGTTATCCTATAAATAATTCATTCCAGATGGCAAAGCAGGCTGCTAACCTAGCATAATGAAAAATTCGATATTTTCCAAATAA
Source organism: Argiope argentata (assembly GCA_026289955.1). NCBI lineage: Eukaryota > Metazoa > Arthropoda > Arachnida > Araneae > Araneidae > Argiope > Argiope argentata. The sequence goes on along the minus strand of JAOUZG010038069.1, from coordinate 861,057 downwards.
TAATAGTTTTGAACACAACCTTAGTTCGATAAAAATCAAAATGAGTCAAGAAAATGGAAATTCTTTATCTCAAAGAGCGTTAAGAATAGTTTCATTTACCCAATTCAATAAAAGTATAATAGAAAAAAAAGGGGGAGAGCGAGCAAGTTGCAGTTACTTTTGAATGATACCCCATTCCTTCGCTTTTATTTTATTTATTAAGTATGTGAAATGAATATGATTTATAACTGTTTGAAAAATGTTTATAGTACCATTTTGTATTATAAATTCTTATCTAGTAAATTTATAAATGAAATTAATAAATGGGCTTTTAGTATTTATGTTCGTGCGTGTGTCTAAATATATTTTATAGCAAAACTATATATATATATATAGTAGTTAAATGTGATCAGTTAATACTAAGTGCCAAGTCGGTCATCAGAAACTCATAGATGTTCCATTTAGGTGTTCACAGTCAATTCTGAGTGACTACGCAACACCGATTCTTCAGTATTGCGCAACCTAAATGAAAAATCAAAGTGTAGCGCTAATATTATTTGAATGTATGTCAGTATACTTATCGTATAGTTTTGTTTATTTTTCATTTTGGAACTTTTAATTACTGCAGATATTTTATTTAGAGTATTTGTCAGCTGCCATCCGCAGTAATTAAAAGCATAATAGTAATATGCGTTCTTTTTTAAATGCGTTTTTCTTTCTTTTTTTGTCTTAGATTTTATTTGGGAGGTCAAAATTGGAAATCGCAAACATTTCCAATTTTCTGTATTAGAAACGTGTATACACAGTCTAAAAAAATTATTTTTAATAATTCTTCAACCGAATCTGGCAGCGAATTGACGAGCACAACTCATCTTTCATCTTCCAAAACATAGCTGCTATTCCAAGAATTACCTAGGTATATTCTGAAACATTTCCTAGGTAATCTGAAATTTCCAATGTCTGTATCTTTCCCATATATTAAGTAAAATCTTTTACTATATATATTAAATGTCACAGCTGAAATGTATTACACAGATGTTATTTTTCTTAAAACGGAAGAGGTTCTCCAGAAAGACGTCATAAAACGTGAAATCGGAAAGCGTATGCAAAATATGTATAGTGTCTTTTGTATGAAGTTTTCTTCCAAAATTTGGAGAATTGTCTTCACTACAAAATTGATCAAATCGTCGCAAAATCAGCGTAAACGTATAAAATTATAGAAAAAAATATATTTATGTGCCGAATTCATAATACATCATGCACGTGTTGATTTTTAACCATTTCAACTTTTAATATTGAAGAAACTATGCTTTTTTTTTTTTTGAACAGAAAACTTATTTTAATAATATAACCACCCGATTAAACGCATAATGAATTCTGTCGCTACTTGCGAAATGAAAAAAGACTACGTCAGATGAAAGGTTGAGTATTAAACCCGAAATAATACCAACTCCATTTTCGTTATTTTCTGTCAAATCATTGTGTCATTTTATTCACTAATTTCTTAATAGCTCTTGAAACAACTTTAAAATAAGAACATTTTTGTCATGTGGTGATAAATATGTTTAAATCTGAAAATAGTTACTGCAAGACTGATTACTCATTAAAAATAATCGATCTTGGTTCATTGTTTCTAAAATGGATTAGTTTCAATAAAGCATCTGAACAAAAATCCTACCTTTATTCTTGCTTCTGATCCTATTTAATGCCATTATGAATCGCAGAATTTTATAGAATATACTATAAGAGTGTGAAATAAAGGCATCTAATGGAAATTAGAATGTAAAATTTGTGTATCGTCGTGCCCGAACTTCTTATCTGCAAAAAGATTAGTACTGTGCTTCATTTTTAAAATCTGATTTACAGCGTATGTAGTATGTCTGCTAACTCATTACCTGACAAGCGCTGCAGCAACTTTTACTTCCGATTTGGTATGTAATATTATAAGAGTGAGTAATATTTTTTTTTTTTTCTTTTCAAAACTGGAATGGAGACGGATTGTAATATTAAAAATCAGTAAGGGATTAATTACTCAAATCAAAGAAAGTAAAATCTTTAACAAATCTTGAAACGCCATGGCATAATTTTGTGACTAATTAAAAAAAATAGCATTAACTATCAAACTAGATGCATTACAGTAACAATTTTCATTCAAGGACTTTGTTTATGGTCAAACAGAACTCGGTAAAATGATGACTATCACAGCCGAATTCAGCAAAACGAACACAAAACATTTATGTTCACAACGGCAACTTAGGAATTTTTGAAATAAGAGCTACTGAAAATTATTGCTCGAATATCAAGATAACTGAAACAATTCATTCTAAAACAGGTTTTAACAAGCTCCTTATTATCTTTAATAGATGAAGTAATAGCTCAGTTTGAATATTTTTTATCCTTTTGTTCATATTATATTTACTTGAAAAAAATACATTATTTCACATAAATTATAATTAAAGAAATTTACACGAAAATTACATTTCTTGATAATATCAATGGATGTAATTGCATTTTTAAGATTTAGAATTAAAACGTTTATTTACTTGCTTATAGGATTCTGCAGTCAAAAGTGAAGCTTACCAGAGCTCAGCATACTGAATGTGGATGCAGTGTTTCGTTTTTGGTACGTAATCAAAAAATGCAATAAAATTACTTCTATGTATCTATCACTTACTACGATTAAAATTGAATGCGATTGTTGAAGCCGTAACTTTTTTCAAAATGGAACAATCAAAACTTGCGCAATCAATCCAGTTCAAATTAGCATGCAGGAAAGTAGAAAATAAACAAAAAAAAAGTTAGAAATCTTGAAATAATTTTTTTACAGCTTCCTTTTGTTTTCCACTCAAAATTAATTTGAAATCTCATGTATATTCCATTTAACAGAAGAAAACTTCTATTCCAGAGATTTAGATTCAGATTATATTGGTGCATCTTTAGTAGTGGTTAACGTTCTATGTTTTTACAAATCTGGAAAATTATGCCTTCATTCCAGTCATCTGCAATCAGCTACTGTATTCTTGACAGCTTTTTCTTTTCCAAATGCAAGTGCTGTTAGAGGTTTGGAGTCCAATTACTTGACTAAATGTGGAGATATCTATCTTCATTCATCTCTCTAATGAAGTCATTGACTCCTTGCCAGCAAGTTTCTTTTCCAAATTCAAGTCTTCTCAATTCAAGTTCCAAATCAAGCAGGTTTGTCAATGCATATGTCCTTTCACTACGTTTTTCACCAGAGAACATCTTGAGAATGGTGGTTATATAGGTTAATCAAAAACAAATGGGTATTTCAAATGCATACTCAATTCAATTAAAGGTTACCTAGAAACAGCAATACTTACTAATTAAATCAAGTTAGAATATCCTTCTCGAACAAAATTTCAAAAGTTAGAGAAGACAGATCTTAAAACGCTAGAATAGGGATAAATTTTTTTTCCTCTCAATAGAATACTTCTTATTACTAAGAAGCATTTTTAGAATAAAATAAAAACTAATACCTATTCTACATTAAATGTTTCAAAGATGGCTTACTACTGCATAAAATAATTACAGTTGTTTAAATTTTCTCAAATATACTAACTAAATGCCTACTTAAATTATACAAAATTCTTAAAGATCATAAAAATATTTTTATATTTTAAATAGCTTCTCTAAATAATAAAATATTCAGAAAAATTTAAATCACAAGGTGAAAATAAGTTTCTGATATAAGTAATTTCTGCTTCTTTATTCAATGAAGCAAAACTATAAAACAGTTAAAATCCATCATATTAACTCAAATTACTTCCTAAATTATCTCAATAATTCTTTAAATAACTTTTATTTTTAATATTATAGTTTACATTTTTTAAAAACTAGGTTATTCCACAACCTACCTCTAAAAGAGAATATAGCATAAAGATTTTTCTAATATCCAAATGGAAAATAATTTCTATATGAGGCAAAGAAATCTAAAAATTTTAACGTTCTTAACATTGCAGTTTGAAATATAAATATATATTCTAAAGATATTTAATCTGCTAGATTAAGACACCTACATTTCATTAACAGCTAATAATTAATCAAAAAACGGTACATATGTATTATCCCGTCGATCCGCTAACAACGCGCCAAATTTCATTTTGGTGGCCAAAATTCTTAAATGCTTTTGAATACGTGACAAACCAATTTAGGCGCCTAAGTGATTTATTGGCGATGGTTTTTTGATTTGACGAAAATTGTCGACGGGATAATACGTATGTACCCAAAAAAACAAATAAGCTAACAACTAAGACTAAAAATGAAAAGAAATAAAAATTTCATATTATTTGAATTCAATTTGTATAATAAATATATTTTACAAAATACAGAAAATGTACATATCCAACTAAATACTTACCGTTTTTTCAAATTAGCACATATAAAAACCAATTAGGGATAGCATTCTTTCATTAAGTTTTTAAAAAATTGAATGCAATTGAGATAGAACATATAATTAATCATATGGCATATAGTAATTTTCCAAACCCTTTTCTTCTAAGAAAAAATCTCCCAGGATCAGAATTAAAAAGTAAAATGAAATGAAAAGAAGATAGAAAAAAGGAATGTAATAATTAAATTACATTCAAGTTTAAATAAAAATAGATAACATTTCTACCCTGAAATATATAGATAAGATCTTTCATAGACAAATCAGGCGATATTAAAATTTATTTTTTTACAAAAGATGGTGTTTTAAAAATTATTCACGATACAAAAAAAGAAGGAAGGGTATGCAGAGAGAAAAGAAATAATTTACTTAGAAATTAGATGGTGTAACAGAAGAAAAAAAAAAGCACAGATATTTTGTACTATTTACCAGAATAATAATTATTAATAACAAAAAAAAAACTATCTCAAATATCGATTTCACCGTATTTTTTAAAAGGATGTATCCAAATTTTCTACGATTCATATATATATATTTCAGCTTTTATGGCTAGATTACGATTCAAAAATGCGAAATATAATAAATATATCGCTAAATGCATTTTTTTTCTTTCTTTAAAAAAATATTTTTTATAAAATGCTTCATATTTATTTTTCAGGCAACACATGAATTTTAAAGTAGAATTATTAATCCAACTCGATTTATTTAATTTTGGGTACTCAAAAGAGCAAGAGAGGATAGGGAGAAAAATTAGTAACAAAAAAGAAATGTATCCACCCCCTTTTCGAACAAAAAAAAATTGAAATGGATTTATTTAGCGGAGTAAGGTCGTATTTTACTGCAAACAAATAAAATTTTCAAATAAATGATATTTTTGTAATTGCACAAATTATAATTCGACACAAACATAGTATAATAAATAAAAATGTGAAATCTACAGTAGCAAACCATCTTTGAATGATTTAGATCCTTGGACACTGCTGAAAGTCAACAATTGCTTACTTTCGGACTCCTCCCACACACTGCCATTGAAAAATCTTGTAGTTTATCTGAAAGGCTTCAAAAAATATTATAATTTTGCATCAATATCATAGGAAATAATGATAGGCCCATTTCTTTTGCAAATAGAATTTTAAAGTACTTCTAAAATTAATATGATTACTTTAAATTAATTTCGTTAAAAAAAATTACAAAATCGTAACTAAATCATAGCACAAAATATTTTATAACTAATTTTGTATTTTAATCAGAAAAAAAAAGAAATTTTGTCAACAATTTTTTTAAAAAATATTCTTGAATAATACACAAATTTATAACAGAACTTTGTTCTTATAATAATTTATCATGAATTTTAATGTTAGAATGGACAAGAAAAATTAAAAATAACCCGAGTATTAACTGATTACTAGTTAAAAATTTAATATACAAATTTAAACGACAGTATTTACGGATACTCATAATCTATCGACAGGTATACCAAATATTAGAATTTTCTTAACTGCTTTAGATTATTATTAAATATAATCACGATCAAGTTTCCTTTTATGTATTTTTATTCTTATTCATAAGAAGATGTTTATCAAAGGCCTATCAGAAACTTTATATTTCAGCTTTGACACTTGCAAACAAAACAAAAAATCACTAGCTTGGCCATGAGAACCGACTTCCTTCGCGTCAAAAAATAAACTGGCTTGATTTAAAAACATGTGACAGGATTTGAACTTGTTCCAAGTACAAATAAAGAATATCTGTAAGATGCAATAAATCATTATTTTTTGTATTTAAAATTACAATTTTTGGGCCAGGGAAAAATTATTTCATAACAATAGCGTTTCTAAAAAAAAAATCTCTAAATTAAATAGTTTAATTAAAATACTTTAAATGAGTTAACTAAAATGTGACGCAGATCTATAAATGGCAAAATATCAGAAAAAATCAAGCACTGATTTTTTTTTCAGCCAAATTAGTTATATGCATTAGTCAACTGTAATGAATTAGCCATGCTGAACAAATGACAAGTTACAACGAGCGAGTTTTGTTTTAGAAAAAATATCTAGCAAAACCAAAACACTAGCTTTATTTAGTTCAAAGGGTTCCGACTTCACAGTTATTACCAAGAGATAAAGCCTCTAGAGTTTAAATTCTAGAATTCTACAAAAAAAAAAAAAAAAAAATATGCTAAACATTTTTCTAAAATCACAACAAATTCGATGGCTCTAGACACTTGGGCTATGCTACTATTGCCTACGCATATCAGTATATACTACTCAAATTCTGCCTATGTCAAAACATTTAAGAGCAAATGCACAATTAGAAAATATTAAACCATGCCAGTCAACAGCCATGATAAGCATACTTTTTCTATCTAACAAACAAGGCGAAGCAAACCGCACAGAATGATATCAACTTTGACAATTGCAAGATTATACTGAAACCTTGTTTCCAGTAAAGCAAGATTATACTGAAACCTTGTTTCCAGTAAAATTAAGGCTATTATTAAAAAAAGGGTTTGGGGTGGGGAGGACTTCGAACCATTTAAGATAAGAGTAGAAATTACAACAGATTAAAACTAAATATATTGTCTCAAAATTGTATATTCTATTCTAAATTACCTACAGTTTTTAATGCCTATATTTATAAAACTCCAAAGGAAAATTCCAAGATCAGTTTTCTTATGTAGAAAATTTCAATTGGCAATTAGCATTGTAATCTATTTTCATCCGTAAATTCCAAACCCTGCTTCACAAATTACAATTTATCTTAATCAGCCAAAAGTAAATATTTCCTAGTTCCAAAATAACAACGAGCATTAACATTTTAATGCAAAATATAAAACTCATTTATTTCTCAAGTAAATACTACCTAAAAATATAAATAGACAGCTAAAAATATTAGTAAAATAATCAGCTTACAATAGATGAATTTTGATGAAACACTTCTTGGTAATATAGCTGATGACTAACCTTAAATAAATGAGGTCAAGGTGAAACTACTCAAGCAATCCATTCAGCTCTCAACATCGCATATTTTATTATTGCACAAGTTAGCACTCAATATCCAATTTCAGCTACAGCAAGTGTAGTTTCTCTCTAATGGATTTAATGCTACTAAAGTTTTTCAAAGCAAATGCAAAGAAAAAAATTAAGAGTGAGCTTATCCGCATTATTTAACACAGAAAAATAAGCATGTTGTGCATTGTTTTAACAACTGTTATAGCAGTTTATGTGTTAGTGAAGCAAATTGAAAGTTCAAAAAATTATACATGCCATGTGGCAAGTATAATTAAAGAAATTTACCGTATGTATATGAATTAAATCAGTGTTATTTCTATTTTATGTCCAAGCATTTGCTTTCAAGTACTTAGTGCAGATGCTTCAAAAGAGCTCCCCCTCCCCTCCAACATTCCGTACATTAACAATCACACAGCATACGCCGATATTAATCCAACAGTCGAACATTCGTGGCCTCTTGAACTTGCTTGTGTGAAGAAAGCAAATTTTGTTTTCTTCTTAAGTCTTTAACTTTATTCTAAAATAAGGTTTTAAACCTCTCATGTAAAAAAAATTTCCAAACAAATTCTAATGTTTTGAGGATTGTTCAAGGTCACAATAATGGGGAATTTATTATTTCGGCCACCCCCCCCCCAATTAGCTACGTCGTAGTATCAAATTACCTTTACTAGATATTAACAGCAAAAGCTCCATAATATAAAGAATCTTAATCCCATAAATGAAGAAGGATGTATAGTTTAAAAAGTTCACGATATACTTTCTGGTATTTCTATCATTGAATGTTTTGAATACTATTAAATGAACTATTAGCTGCATCTTAATTTTTACTTGGCAAAATTTTAAAAAGATGCAAAAAGGTAAAATTCTTAGTATTTATAATGGACCAGATTTCTCACAACATTCCTCTCCCCCTCACTCCCAAAACTATTAATGATATATAAACAAAAATTTAGACACTCATGGAGGAAACAGCTCCATCTATGTTCATTTAACATAACAATCAGGAGAAAAGGTTTAATTTACAAGTTTCGGTTTGCCTTTCCAGTTATTCTTTCATTTCTCTAAAAAATAGGCCCTAATTTCTCAAGTTCAAAAATAGATATTTGCAATTGTAATTATACTTCATAGCAGTTAATATGGTTTAAAGTTTTACCAATATATTACTACACAAAATTTATTTCTTGATTTTTATCTTTATTCAATTTATTTTAATTTCACTTCTAAAATGTTCTATTAATTCATAGTCCAGTTCCATTTCTAATTTAATCATTTCTACATTATCCAGAAAAAAATCACTTTTTCTTCTCATACTTTTGAAAGTAGGGATAAAAATCCATAAAAGTCACCAATACCTCTTAAAGACACCCAAGATTTCCTTGCCTAAACCAACTCATGGCAAAGAAATACTTATCATAATCATACAGTAAAATAACTGAAAATTTTGATCACTTTGCCTTAAACAGTGATGTAGACTGATACATCTCATATTTTCTTTTCTCTATACATAATTATGACTCTGGTGGATAAATTAATCATACATGAAATGTCAAGATTACATGTTTTTTTCCCCCCTGAATCTACAAAATTATGTTTACATATTTTGAATTCTTGAAGCTTTACTATGAAAATAGCTTTTTATTATATTATTTGCTTGGAAATTTTTATTACACTTTAAAATGGTGTATACGTAAGGTATCCAGGTGTTAAATTCTGTGAATAAAGAAATGCACAACAGAAGAGAGAATTTCTTTTTTATTTCTCATTTTCATAAGTACAAAATGTTAAAAAATAATCAACAATATGATATAAATTAAAATATGAAAGAGAAAAAAATTCTATCTTAAAATCCAGTTAGTTGGAAAACACTTCAGCATACCAACAATAAATATTTAAATAATCTATTTCCAAGTCTTTTCCAACTAACAAAATTTTTTAAACAAAATTTGAAGACTTTCAGTTCAATACAAAGATCGATTAAAAATTACTTGATTCAAAATTTACTTTTTTACATTACAACTAAATATCTTCGAACTCTTGTTTCTTAAACAAATATTTTGTGATACACAAATTTTCTTGATTCTTTTTCTTTGTATGAATTCAATCGTAACAACCATCATTGAACACTAAATCAAATTAATAGATTTTCAGTGAAAAGCCAGAAAAAATGACAAATCTCTGGTCAGTTGAATTTCCATCATGATACTTTTAAATTTTAAGTATGAAAATTTGATATAAGTAATTTTTAAATTTTCTTTCTTTTCATCCACCTTCCTCTATACAAGTAAAGAGAAAAGCCCTCTAAGAATATTAAGTATTTATGAACAATTAATTAACACTTACATTTATGTTGATCCACTTTTCTATTAATTACAATACTCATAAAATATGCACCTACAGAAAAAAGCTAACATCAACTCTAAATTTTTTTGGAATTTCTTTTCACTGTATTGCTTTGCAATTACTATATGGTAGTTTCACAAACTTTTCACTTAATAAATTCCAAATGAAATTTATGCTAACTCAAATCACTCAAAATTTATTTTAGAAAATGTTTCATTAGAAATTATCAAAAATATTGAAAAGAAGAAGCATTTACCTACATATATAACTTACTCAAACAATGATAAAAGTAATGAATTGTTTCTCCTTGTTAAGTCCATTATCTCCAAACTTCAAATAAGAAAGAAATCCCAAGGAATCTATAAGGTCTGGATCTTCCGGAACATAAAAATGTCAGAGAAAAAGAGTGGGAAAATAAATACTTCGACAGCTGAAAAGAAATCTGAAATATTAATTGTGAATGCAATGGACACCATTAAAAAACAGCTCCACACACACTCACTGAAGCAGCTTCAGAAGTCCATTCATTATACTGCAAAAGAAATGACACATAAAGAAGAGTTATCAAAATTATAATATATAATTTATGAATATAATATTTACCTTGCTAATCTTGGCACATCTTCAACACTTTTTATTCCACCACTTTGGGAAAGAAGAGAATCAAGAGCTTTTAATAACTGATCTGGATCAATTGGTGCCTATAATATTATAAATTAAATTTTAAAAAATAAAGACATAACCAAAATTTTAATTTTATGAAGTAATTTAGTAAACAGAAAGTAAAGAGTTTCTTTGCAAGAAATTTAATTTTATATTTAATTATTCCATCTATAATCACATGTTTTTATTTCCAAAATGAAACACATGATACCAGGATTAAATAATATGTATTAAATATCTAATACATATATATTGTAGTTCCTATGACTAACAAGCAAGAGTTGCAAAAAAGAAAAGAAAAAAAAAATCTTGAGAGTGAAAGAGTTGAAATGGTAAAAACCCAGCCTTAGATTAGTTATTAAATTTAAAAGAGCAGCAATAATTTAAATATTTAAAAATGGTTATTTCTACAAAAATTAATAAGCTCAAATGCAACGAAACCAAACATTCTGTACAACTCAAAACTTTTAATAATTGCAGAAAGAGGAATCTCATTAACTATCAAACAAAATGATTTTTTAATTCGACTAAACTGTTAAATTATTAAAAAAAATCCATAACATAATACAAAAATGTACAATTATTCAAAAATTCTCTTGAAATTCATTTGCATTCTAGAAATATAACGATAATAGTAAGATGTGAAAAATGATAGGCAATAGAATTCTTAATATCAACTAAATATTGTTTAAATATATTTTTTTACTTTAAAATTCACTAAAATTACAATGTTCTTTAACTTTTTTTTTAATTAACTTATATTACTGACAATTTGAGTTTTAGAAATACAGAATTGGAAGTTTTTAAATTGAAAAATAAAAATTTATAATGAGCAATATTATATATATTATTCATTTTTTAAGCAGTCCAACTTATATGTTATAGGGAATCTAACTAATATTTAGCAAATCAATGCTAATGGCAAACAATGGTACTATAAACGAGTTAGTTATATGTTGTAACTTAGTAATTGTTTATTTTTGTGTTGATAGACATTTCACAATAAAATTAAAGCTTGCATTTTGCACCAAACTTTAATGTTGAAAACAAGCCTGAGAGTTCTGTAATTATGCAGAAAAGAAATAATTCTCAAATGAAAAATTTGCAGCGATATTAGTAGCAAAATGATGCAACAATCATAATTTTGTAGCTCAATTTTATGAATCACAATAAAATGAGGCTAAACAATTAATAATTATTTAAAATTTCACTCAATCTATAAATATTTAATTAATTTAATTACCTTTATGTCTTTCCAATACTTTTGGAAAATGTTTATTGCAACATTAAATTTTCATAGTAAAAAGTTGATTATATTATAAATGACAAAGTTATGCATAAAATCACATTGTACAAAGGAAATGCTTAATGCAGCATATAACTTAAATATAGAACATAAAATAAACGCAAAGAAGTTCATATAAAACATGCATATTCCTAGGACTATGCAAAGAAAATAAGCTTCTCATAAGGAAAAAAAAAGTAGCAAGCAACTTGGTGACATCATCCAAATATTAATATCAATTTATTTTAAGTTTTTACAGCTTGCAGAATTTCAGTAATAACAAGAAATCAAAAAAGTGAATGTTTAAAAATAGAAATCTAAGAATCATCTTTAAAGGGGCCTATATGATATATTGGTTATAAATAGATTATGGAGATCTTCAAACACAATTAAGTCCATTCACTCCTTCATTAATCACAAAAATAAGAAACATATTCAGATCTTGGCATATATCCAGTCCAAACCATCTCCATCAAGCTATATATAGATATGCATTTCACTAAAATATTTTAGAAAAATTGAATCTTAATAACCTTAATTAAAAAAACTTGCAGAGATATTGGACTGGGAAAAGCAATTATTAGCTAATGTCTTTCACAATATAATCACATATATTACTTTTTGAAAAATAACTCACAATAACAAATTATAATTTTAATTGATGATTCGAGAGAAAAAAGGCTATTGGACACAGCAAAACAGCAGTTAAAAAATAATAATTGTAGTTTAAAATATAGACTAATCACATGTTTACTAAATATTCTAAGTAATATATACTTATAAATAAAACTATACAAATATCAATATAGATTAAATTCTAATGTTTACATACTAAATCCTAAATCTAACATTAATTCCTAGTAAAATTTAGATTACGAAAAATTATGTGTACAATTTGAAAAATAACAATGAAGAATTTAAACTACAAAAAAAAAAAAAAATGTGTCACTTTACAAAAAGGTTTATAAAGTTCTTGAACTAAAAGTCCAAACACATGGACACTACAGACGAATAAGGGTAATATCATGATTACGATATCATTTAGCTATCACAAGCCAAATACATACTAAAGAAATGAAGGTCCAAATATTCAAATTTAATTTTTAACAGATCAGTTTAAAAAAAGAATTCTTTTATATAAAATATCCATTAACGGTGAGCAATATACAATATTTACCAGGATAACTTTTAATAAAAATATAAGTACACAAATTAATGTGTCATAAATTTCTCTCTTTTTAAAAAAATCCAAATTGATATTAAACAATTGAAAAAGAAGACAGTGATTTCTAAATTAATATAGCTTAATTATTGGCATAATCCAATTCTGAAAAGTACCTTCACATTTTATTGCTAACAATTTTTTTTTATCATTTCTATTACTACATTTTTTATAAGAAAGACCACAAGATAAGCTTAAACTGAATTGATAAGAAAAATTTTAAATTTTTTTTTTAATGAAAGTTAAATATATGCAGATTTGTATAAACATGAGAATACAACTACAAACATCTTTTTATAGATTGTAGACATGTATTAACCCTTTACTACATATGGACCCATATATGATATTGTAGTTTTGATTAAATTTTATTTCCAAATTATGTATTATAAAATAAGTCAAACTATTTTAATCTATCAAATATATATTTAGCAATAATAAAGCACAAAAATATTGTCTACAATTTTATGACATTTCGAAATAACCTCACTTTTGTGCAAGTAGGTGAAAAAGAATTGAAGTGTAAGTGATTCATTTTAAAAAACGATAACTGTAAAACGAGAAAAAGTACTTTTTTGACAGACAAAAATATCACCGAGTTGATATACTCTTTTTTCTCGTCAAATAATAATTGTTCCGCTTTTCAACAGTAATGTAACCGTTTTCAGTTGTAATGGTTTTTGTCTTGGTGAATACTAGCCCATATGTGGTTCAATAAATACATATATATATAACCTTTTCATTATTTTTCTTTTAATGTGTCTTATTAAAAAATAAAGCTATTTCCACCATGAAACATTTTTTAATGCTTAATTCATGCAGCAAAAAGTTAAATTTGAAAGCCCATGAGTTATCTATAAAGCATTTTATATTATCATTCATCTCAGCATCAATTTATTTAACATATCCTAAATAAATCATAGTTCTGGGCAATTTATTTGAATTATCAATAGATTATACTTACAATGCAATTAAGTTTATCATAATATATTATTTTGAAAGAATCTATTCTTTCTATCACAATATTTAATTTAATCTCAAATATGTAATTGGGACACTTGAAGTATTCAGACAAAATTTGAACACCAAACTCTACCTTTAATTAGTCAAAAAATAACAACATTAGAATATTATTCAATGTTAATACCAAGGAGATTTCAATCTTAATTTTATAGGAGAAATGATTTTGAACACTAATTTTTTAAAAAAATTAAGATTTCAGGGTTTTCTATTTTATTATTATAAAAAGTAACTTTAAAAATCTTGCATGATTTGTAGAGTAAAAATTGTGCAAGATGGTGATTGGCCAAAATGAAATAATTCCTTTCTAATACATCGCTGAACAAAAATGCATAGGTTGAGATATAAAATAAAACTAAAATCAAAAAGCAATATTGTCAATAGATAAAAAAAAAAAAAGTTTTCAAAATATAGGTCACTAGACTGTTTATAATAAAGAAAGCATTAAAAAATATCCTGCATAACATTTCAATTATCGATATAGTTCATAGTAACTATTAATTACCAGAACCTATAAATAATGCAGTTCAATATTAATAGTTCAAATATATGCAAAATAATCTTCAATTCCTATTAGTTTACAAGACAGTTATTAATGATTTATGAGTAGGGATTATTGAAAATACTTCAAAAATTGTGAAAATTACTAAGATTTTTTAAAGTATAATTTCAAATAATATAAGAAATACTATACAAATAAATATTTTTTAAATTTAATTAGCAAAAAAAGTAAATTTTCCAAAAGAAAATAATCATTTTGTTTCCTCAACATTTTTTAGTTCTCTTTCTGAAAGGGAACTATGCTTTAGAAATTACAATGCTTACATTTTTTTATTATTAGTAGAAATTCAACATGGCAAAATAAATCAAGTTAACAATGTTTTCCCATCAAACCTTTCAAGATTTTGATGTACTTTTAAATTCTCTTAAGAAAAACCTTTTCATAAAATGCATCAATTCCGGCAAATGTAGCTTTCATTTTATTCAAGAAGGTTCATGATGAGTTGGACTCATTGCAGTATAAGGGGTTATTATAAATCAGTTTCACAATAATAAAAATTTCTAGATGATTCAAAAATTGTGATAGAGCAACTATCCAATATATTATTTTTAAGCTTAACATTATATATACATATATATAAAATCTCTCGTAATTAAACTTTTAACCTTTCGCACTCCAATTTAATATGACAAATACGATTTGATGTTTCATACACTAAAACATACAAGTGCAAAGGGTTAAAAGGTATTTTTACTGTAAAACATTCTTTTTTTCCTCTTCATATAAGATATAATCTGGAAAATATTCAATTCGTCAATATTCAAATATATCTTGCCTTTTCTCAGGTATAATACTCATATCATTAGTTATTGAATAGTAAATTAGTTCTGATACAAAAATGAAAAAAAAAAAAAAAAAGTACAATTTCCAAACCAAAAGATTCCCTATTTGAGACAGAAAATTAGAATTCAGAATTGCATATCACAATACCATTTACTGCCATCTTGAAATAATAAAAACATATTAAATATACAAGATAGATGGATCCTTTTTTCTTTTTAATAAAGACTGAAAACAAGGCATGAATCACAGAAGTAATTTTAATATTTGGTATCAAAATCCCCCCAAAAAGTAATAGTTTAGTTAGATAAGTTATAACACATTTATAGAATAAAACGGGGGGGGGAGTACTAGGAAAGTTAATTTGCTAACATTTTACTAAGATTTAATATTTTTTATAATTAAGTGATAAATTTTGTAACCAGATAATTAACAGTTTAATATACAATATCTATCTGCTACTAATATACATTTTAATCAAACCAAATGCAAGACCAAGGACCTGGTTGAGTCCAAAGAGTACCCCCCATGCTATTAAATTTATAACATGCTTGCAGAATGTACCAACAGCTGTTTGCATACTTTATATTACTCCAAAATGGCGATTCTTTTAGTTTGTTTGAACACTGAAAAGGATATTACATCTAAATTGCTGGTTCCACAATTTCCTTTGGTAATTAACATTCCGATTTTTAAGCATCAAAATTATAAGATTTCAAAAACTATTCTTATGAATTTGTTTTAAAGTATTTCACTTTATACAAAGATAAATTTATTTTTACAATTATATTGCATTGCTCATAGTTTTTATAACTGATTAATATTAACTCCAATCACTCAGATTTTCAAAATTTGAAATCCCCAAGAATATGTATGCCTTCATTACTATTTAAAGATCTCCGGAAAATTATAAATAGAATACAAGAATTTGTTTTAATGTTCACGATGATTATACAATTTCCAATTTACGTTAAGGCAATTAAGAATAGCGTTAAACAGAATACACTGTAAATTAAGCTCATTACATCATATCGATTGCCCCATCGATATCCATATGGGTTCGGTCGCAGATTATTATCGTAGGGATATTGTTCAAATACGATGGCAGAGATCTGATGATCACAGATTAATTAACGAAAGATAAATTGTAGCGCAATTTAGAGCAACATTAAAAGTAAGCAAAAGCTTGGAATTCTATTCCATGAAAAGTTCCGAGGACGTTCAAATCAAAAGCAATCACTAAAAATGGATCGAACAGTGATCTACTGATAAAAGGAGATTAAACGACGAAATTTAAAAAAAAAAAAAAAAGTGCCGGAAGAAAAAATAATTTAATATCTCTTGTTAAGTGAAAATAAGACGAATAAACATAAAAATCAAAAGCTTCAACACCCTGATCTCGGCAGCAATTCAGCGTAAAAAAATTACGTGAAACGCGAAATTAATAATCCCACAATTAATTTTTATTCGTGCTTAACTTTATTCATTCACCGATAAATCAGCCACTTTCAGCATTTAACAAAAATAACCCGATTTAATTGATACCAAACAAAAATTAGAATCTACACGTCTGATAATGGCGCAGAATAAGAATGGGCGAGGATATTTGCAATTCCCATTAGAGATCTCATAGGACTATTTCACTTTGTCGAAAGAAGACTACTATTCTTTTTTCAAATATGACTGTCTCGATTAGATAATATTAGCTTCCAGTTGGAAAATCAGAATCATACGGTCAGAAGTATGGCAAAACTAAAGAACTTTTGAAGAATTCTTAATAATGCTAAAACGGATTCAATTTCGAAGTCATCGCATAATAGTGTCCTTAATATACAAGGTGGCCAGAAATAAAACACCCCTACTCTGACCTCCATGGATATCGAACTACTCAGTGTAAAGGCTCAAAATTTTGTACACATACTATTCAAAATATGGGGAAACGGATTTCACGAAAAAAAAAAATTAGTTCCTGAAATCACCGATAGGTGGTGCTGCACAACTGGAACTATGATCAAAAGACACAAATAATAATAAAAATTAAAATGTTTATGCGGAATGGAATGCTTCCATGCTTCCTTTTTAATTTTTCTGCCCCTTATGGAAAATAAAAATAGTAAAGAAGCTAGAACTCCCGTTGTAACTGCAATTTCATACTGTAACCAGAAAAATTTGCATAAAGCATGGTTAGAAGCCATGTTAAAAGGTGGGGAATGTCATTCTTATTAGTGATGGCTGTCACGCTGCCAGAACGCGCTTTGCTTGTGAAGTTGTTTTACGAGAATAAAGGAAATGCTCCAGCAGCACTTCGAGAGTTTCGCCGACTTAAGGATTTGCGTAAGGGACCATTGCTTCCACAAGCTCTCAGGAGAATGATCGCTCGATTCGAGGAAACTGGACATCTTGGAGTTCAGCCTGGTCGAGGACGCAAACCGGTTCGTTCAGATGTCGTTGAAGATGTTGCCACCGGTATTGTTGAACAGTCAATGGATAATGTTTTAGGCTGCAGTAGTGCACGTGCAGTGTCACGACACTTGGGTGTTCCCTATAGCACAGTGTGGAACGTACTCAGAAAAATGGTGCATTGTTTCCCGTACAAAATCCGCCCTAATCAACAATTGCTGGCCACAGACAGGGAGATGCGACTGACCTTTGCATTGACATTTCTTGCTAGAGTTGAAGTGGATGCATCGTGGCCGTGGCAGATTCTGTGGAGCGATGAGGCCCATTTCCACCTCAGTGGAACAGTGAACACCCATAACTGTCGCATATGGGACACGACAAACCCCCGTACCTTCCAAGAGATTCCACTCCACTCACCGAAAGTTACAGTTTGGTGTGGATTCACAGCCACATTCATCCTTGGACCGTTCTTTTTCGAAGAGGTTACTTCCAATGGCCTTGAGACATGTACCGTGACGGCCAACAGGTACAAAAGGATGCTCGAAACATTTGTTGTACCCCATTTGCAGCAGCGCCAATGCCTTGACACCATTACTTTTATGCAAGATGGAGCACCTCCACACATTGGACTCCCTGTGCAACAGTTTCTTCGCCAACATTTCACCACTGACAGAATAATCAGTCGCGCGTTTCCGACAACTTGGCCATCTCGTTCACCGGATCTTAATCCGTGTGATTTTTGGCTTTGGGGACACTTAAAAAACCTTGTTTATCGAGAACGTCTGATAACCTTGGCAGATTTGAAAGAGAGTATCAGTCTGCATGTGAGAAGCATCTCAGATGACCAGTTACGATCCGCAGTTGAACAAGCTGTCCACAGACTTCACATTTTACATCTTCAGGAAGGGAACCATATTGAGCAGCATTCCCTGCATCGATAACGTCCTTGTTTCATGTATGCTTGGTACTTTCAAATAAAATGTGTTTAAAACGTGTTTTTGTGTCTTTTCAGCATACGTCCAGTGGTACAGCGCCACCTATCGGTGATTTCTGGAACTAAATTTTTTTTTCGTGAAATCCGTTTCCCCATTTTTTGAATAGTATGTCCACAAATTTTCAAGCCTTTACACTGAGTAGTTCGATATCCAGGGAGGTCAGAGTAGGGGTGTTTTATTTCTGGCCACCCGGTACATGATGGTTACAATTTAAGTGAGCCTTATCAGATCTCTCTAGAATCTGCTTTCCCTACTGTATTTTGATGAAATGATATATACGTTGGATGAGCCACTCGGGAAAAGATTTCTTCAATGAAAAAATCGTTCGAATTTGGACCGCCAAGTGTTACATTTCAAAAATTTCTTATGCAGATTATACTAATTTAAAGAGACTTGCCGTCGAGAGCGAAAATCATTTTCGAAACTCTATCATTGCTAATCATGTCCTTACAGAAGAAAGATCGAGCTTGACTGGTAAAACTGTTTTATGAAAACGGCAATAATGTAGCTGTCTGCGTGAATATCGTCGTTTAAAAGAACTGCGGAAAGGATCTATGTCGAAGAATAATTGGAAGATTAATAGAAATTTTAAGAGAATGGAGTGTATTGCCAGGAAAAGTATGGACACCGGGTGCAAATGATACTATCGAAGTAGGTATTGTTGTGGTTGAAAGAGTCTACAGTTCGAGCTATTCTTCAGAAAATGATCGATTGGTGTCAATTGGCGAATGCGTTGTCGATAGCACGAAAAATTCCGCAATCCATTTAAAAATATTGTTTGTATAAGATTTACATAACACGCTATGAATTTGCATGCCGTTTTTTCTCGCAAATGGAAGTTGATGATGTATGGATTGGGCAAATTATATCATCATGTGAGATGTACTTCTCTTAAGATGGAGCTGTGAATAATCAAAATTGTAGCACAGGAATGCTTCATTAATATATTGCACCAACCATTGAAGTTTGATTAAGTGACTGCATGGTGTGGAATTGCTGCTGATTTCAAATAACTTTCGCTCCACCACGAAGTTTTAAAACGTGCACTATCACAGGTGTACGGCACAGCAGGTCACTCTTGCTTTACAACAACGACAATATTTCCAGAACACCGTCGTCATGCAGGATCACTACATTGGACGCCAAATCAAAGAACTAATTAATGTTAACTTTGGCGAAAATTGTGCAATACCCAGAGCTTTTCCGGATATCTGGGCTTTTCATTCGTCCAACTTAAATCTCGGGGATATCTAATAGCGGGACCATGACCGTGTTTATTGAGGAGGAATTGAGACTACCCGAGTCGAAAGTCATACTGCTGATATCCATCGAGAGTGTCATTAAACAAGTTCTAATACGCTTTCAACACGCAGTTGATATCATTGGAGCACATTCTGTAGAATAAACTTTAATGACTGACAGGCTCCCACTCCCTCCCTTTTTTAGGCGCCACAACTCCACCTGGTGGTCAAACCTTTTTTTATACAGTTGTGATCTTTTTTCCATGGTCCATATAATGTAAACACAAAGTTTCGTCAAAATTAATAAGTCAGAACGGGTTCTAGAGGGGTCTGAATATATTCACGTTAATTACAAGTACCCTGTATAATAGAATATTAGCTACATACACCAAGATTGGACTGAAGAAAACTTGCAACTTCCCACCATTAACTAATAGTGTGGAAAACTCCACAATTATGAAACATACATAACGCTAGTACAGTATAATTGAATTCATCATAAGTGCATTAACACAGAATGAATTAGCAGCACCAAGGGTGGAATCAAATATTTTGCAAACCTAAAAGTGTACATCATAAGAATTTAGTTAACAAGACGGTCCAAATTAACTTCATGTTTAAAAATTTTATTTTATTAACTATCTAGAAATGCGCATGTTTGTGTGTATATATTATGACGCCAGACTGCTTAAAATTTACATTTCGATACATTATTATTGAAGAAAACGTTCAATGTTTATATTAAATAAACAAAAAATCTGATCAATTATAATTGATAGTGTTAACATTATTTTAATATTTTATAATTAATCGAACTTATAGTTTTCGCAAACTTTTCATAATTGAGTAAACCATTAAATTTGCCACTGCCTCCCACTCAAAATAGAGACCAAGATGATTTGGATAATTCAGGATTACTCTTTAATATAAAGGCGCATTACACGATAACTTATATTTTCTAGTAATCTACGAACTACAGCTGTAGCACATAAAGGTTATATATATTTTTTTAAAAATTGATTTGCTGAAATGAAATTTACTTATCTCTTGCAACTAATATTATGTGCAAAGAATTTATACTTAAAACATAAAATGCCAGGCGACCAGCTAGTTCGCTTGGAATATTGGTTACGATATAACTTCACGATTTCGTTATATTTCTGATATTGAAGCAGAATTATTCTAATCGCTTTCTGTATACTGTACTAATAAACTTTTCAAAAGGAAAAAAATGCCACATCATATGGCTATTAAAATCCTAAATATATGGTTCGCCTATCACATAAATTTCGTGATTTTGCTGTTTTACTTATTTTGTACATAAATACAACCGAATTCCTTTTCAACAATAAAGAAAATAACAAGAGTAAATGATGGAAATTGTTTAGATTTTATGGCAACAATGTAATATATTTTTTTGAAATTAAAGATGATAAAATTGAACAGCCAATTTAATTTATCATGAATGCTAACACCATTAAAAAGATTTTTTTTCAAATTTTGAAATAATGTAAAATTTATTAAAGCACTAATATTTTCAGATGTTGTAGCGAAAATTCTGTTTAATATTTATAATTTTATTAAAAAGTCAAAAGTGCACATTTTTTTCTTATAAGGTACACTAAAGTAGTACCAAAAAAATGTCCATCTATATAATATCGCGCAGTCTATGAGCACGCAGAAGTGCCGCAGCACAGATTTATTAATTTCTGAAGATATTCTGGCAGTTCACATCATGATTCTTGAAGAAGGATAGTCCACAAAGCCATGGGAATGCGAGTTGATGTAGATCGCCTAAGGACAGCACATTGCAAAACATCCCAGATACGGTTAATAATGCTTATGTCAGGAGAATTAGGCAGCCAAGAAATGGAAAGAAATCCATGAGTGTTCTTGAAGCCACTCGGCAGCTACTGTAGACATATGGGGGTGGCGCATTATCCTGTTGGAATTGTCCACGTCCGTCAGAATGTACACAAAATACGAATGCATGTAGAGTCAGAAAAGTTGTTTAAGTACCGTTGACCTGTCATGGTATAGTCTACACACATCAACGATCCCATTACATGTCAACTTCACATGTCCTCACAGAGCCTCCACCAGCTTGAACAGTTCCTTGTAGGAATGAGAAATCCATAGATTCGTAGAGTTTTCTCCATACCCGTATACAGCCACCCACCCGATACACTTGGAAACATGACTCCATAGATCCTATAACGTTTTTCCAATAATTGAGAGCCGGATGGTGACGATGGCGAGCCCAGATAAGGTGCAGAGCTTTGTCCCGGTGAAACACCAATGGTAGACGAGATGATGGGCGGCTGCGAAAGCCCATATCAATTAAGTCACGTTGCATAGTGCTTACACTTACATTTGTTATGGTGTTCCATTCAAATCCGCAGTAATTTAAGGAAGTGTTGAACGTCTATCTCGTGTAACGATTCTTTTGAGGCGTCGATGATGTTCTTCAAGGCCAATTTCAAGCGGCACCGTTGTCGGAAATCTGAAGTTTCACCGGAAACCCGGTACACTCCAGAAATGGTCGATCACAAAAATTTAAATTTCGTATCTTCTCCGGAAATGCTGTTTTTCCTTCCTTGGGCGTCGTCGAAAACCGTCAAAAACCGCTTACATCTTGATAACCTGTCATTATAACAGTAAGAATCGATGCAATAGCTTCCTCAAAATCTCGTCTTATATACTGTCGCATTGTCGACAGCATCGAATTATGCTGATTGGTTGACCACCACCATTATTTGTATAAGACCTGCTATATTAGTGTATTATGTACCAAATTTGCTAAGTCAGACGGACAAGCCTGCGGAACGCCAACACACACACAAACATGCATTCATCTTTATTAGAAAGAGATTTATCAAAAAAATGTTAAAAGTCGAGTTCTATGTTGATAACAATATCAATTGCAAAACTATATAAAGTGAATGTAACTTCTATAATGACTACCTTCCTGATCTACACACACGCACAAAAATCTTTATATTATCAACTAAAAACATTTTTTAATACTGCGATTGGCTAATTTGAAACATGATTTGCATTTTCTGCAATAAAATTATCTCCAAAAATAAGATATGGCTTTATTGAATATTTCAAACGATACTGACTTTGAATATTATTGAATTTTTTGTACATTTATGAAAATGTTTTCATTTTTCATAACCTTTTGAGCATACAATATTTCTTTAATTTCCTAATTATAAGGGGAAGTCCAATGAAACTGAGGCAAATGAAAGAAAGTAAGTAAACTATTATTACAAAAGTAATCGCCATAACTATTCATATATTTATCCCAGTGTGAGACAAGACACTCAATGCCTTAATAAAAAAATGTTTGCTTTTGCCTGCGAAACCATAATTGTATCCAGGCTTTCACCTCTGCGTTCGAAGCGAATCGTCGTCCACTTAAGTCTTTCTTCAGGGCTTCAATAATATGGTTATCAAAAGGGAGAGGTCTGGTCTGAACGGTAGATGTTTAAGGACTTCCCAGCGAAACTTCTAGTGTAGTCGCAACATCATGAATAATATGTGGGCGAGCATTACCGAGCGACAGAATGATGCCCTCCGTCAACATTTCTGGGCCTTTAGACTTGATGGCGAGCTTCAATTTGTACGTAGTGTCCGCATTTCGGTGTACGTTAATTGTAGTGATATGTTCCAGGAAGACAATGAGCAGCGATCCTCAGTAGTAAAAAAAGATCATTATGATTTTCCCGGAGCTGTGCACAGTTTTGGCTTTTTTCGGTGAGGGCAAATCCATGTGTTTTCATTGTTGGGCCTGATGCTGGACCCCCGACTGAAAATAATGGCCCATGTTTCACTCCTGTGACAATACGAGAAAGGAAAGAAAATTCTTCAACATACCATTTCCAAGTGATCCCGACATTCTATTCAACTTCTGCTCCCTCCGTCAGGCTGTAGGGATCGTGACTAATACCCATCATCAGCCAAATGTCTTCACCATTTGCTGGCGGTCATAACTGACGGCAGCAATGACAAGATGAGCTTGTCCTGACCGAATGCAGTCTTTCAATCACACCTTAAATTCTCGAAATCGTTTGTTCCACTCAAAACACTTGTTTCGGCATACACATAAGATATTTTGGCATGAATTTCACTTTCTGGCATTCTTTCTCCAGTCAAAAAATGCACACCTCTCTGTCCCTCTTTCCCAGCCTCCATAGTTATGTCAGACACACACACACAAAACTCGCCACTTATGACAAAACAGTGGCCACTCGTGCGATGCCTTCCCGATTGAGAGCACTGCCAGACACTTCTACTTGCGTTACCAAATTCGGGGCCATAGTCGTTATTTAGTCTATTTCGTTTTCGATTGACTACCCCTAATAAATAACATTCAGTAATTTGATGCTCGTGTTAGACGTCAATATAAGCGGAGTGAACTAACTTTAATTACCGACTTCCAATTTTTACACTTAAAGTTAGAATTGAAAGTTTTAAAAATTAGCGGAAGCATATCGAGAAGTCTCATTGTGTATCTTTCAAAAATTAATATTTGTTATCGCACGATATTTGTTCTTTATACCCATTATTTCAATGATACTTTTAATTTTCTAGAAAGATTGTCTATTGTATTCTTGATGAATTAAGTGTTTTTGGTTCTCCATACCATCAATGGATGGTTATTAAAAATCATAGACCAGAAAAGGGAGCAATTTCAAAGGCCGACCGAATTTCATATGCGAGTTTCTAAATATTATATGACCTGGCTTGCAAATTTGTTCGGAAAGTAATTCCATCTTTCCCCAGCTAAGGCCTTAATTTTTTCACAGCGAACTTCATACACAAACGGCATAATTATCATTCATTTATTTATTTTGACAGCTGATTTAGCAAGGGCTTTTTTGTGTGAAAAAAGTTCCAATTGTTTCTAAGCAGTTAGGTTGGTAATCTTTCAAATAAAGAAAGTGAAAAGGAGTGCGACATATTTTGCCCTTTTTTTTACCATCGAAAAGGTAAAGATTCTGTTCAAGCAAGAAAAAAAATCTGATGCATATAGAGATGTAGTGACAGAAGGCTAGTGCTAATACTCGCCTGCAAAATTACTATCTCGTTAATTTTGATGAAAATGTGCCAAGTTCTGGAAGGCTAATTTAAGCTGTGAAAACACAGACATTTATTGTGCAAACCGACGTATAACAGCAAATGAGATCGCCGAGAAAAATTTGTTCAATTTAAACGTTCGAGATCATTTGAAAAACCTATGTCCTAGCTCTAAGCTCGACATATGGGTTCATGTTTTTAAGAAAAGAAATGTGTGCTGTCAAGTTGATGTCTGTGATTTGCTTTTCAAACGTTAAGAATATAATCCATTTCTGAAGCGCACCATAACTGCGGTAAAAAAAAAAAAGGATTGTCAATAAAAATGCAATCGAAAAAGTAATTCAATGCATAATTATTCACCTAACACAAAGATTTCATTGAATGCACCACAAAATAAATATGCATAATTGATTTCAGTCAAATTACTTTGAGATGAAAGAGGCCAAAGCACTTAGAAACCCGATATTAGTCCAAAAATGGTAATACCATTTGTTCAGTAGGACGACACAACGATCAACTTTAAGTATACTGTCATCAGCAGGTCAGTTTGAATAATTAACTTAAAACAGAAAAGTCCTGAACTAAACCATAGAAAAAGTGTAATGCTCCACCAAGATAATGTGAAATCACATTTTAAAAGGTTGTTACTCGACAAAAACTTTTATAGCTGGGATGGAATATACTGCGAAAACCACCATATTATTCAGATCTCGCACCTTCCGATAATTATTTGTTCTGGTCTCAACTCAATTTTTAGACTGAAAAATCTTACAACAAATAAGGGCAAAAAACGCCTGCATCAGTTTATTGCCCAGCTAACAATTTTTTTTATAAATATTTATAAGCATGGAAGCACCCAATTGTCAGAAAGATGACAAAAGGCTTTGATTCAGAATGGACAATATTTTCTCACAATAAGAAAATGGTTTATCATTTTCATGTTTAAAAAATTTATTTTCCAAACTTAATACTCAAGTTGAAAATTAAATACATTTTCTCTCAGGATTAAACTTTTGCAATCCAAGGCCCACTCCCTTCCAAACTAAAATTTAGGCATCTTTTAATTAGTCAGAATGAATATTTTTAACATCCAACAACCTAATCCTTTCTGAAGCACTTCAATACCTTTGGATTTTTCTTAGATAAAAACTGCTCTAAGTACTAAATTGACTGTTTAAATAATAGATCGTTAATATAATATCTGTATAATTAAGATTCATTGTGCTCACAAAGATATGGCAAAAAATACAAAAATTTTCAAAGCAGAAAAATAGCTTCTGTAATCTTTAATTTCTGAATCTTCAAGTTACATATAATTTTTTTAAAAAGTAACTTTTCATTACATCAGCACATTTTCTTTGTCACATTCCAAAAACATGAAATGTTTGTTTTTTCATCCGTTATTATCCCCCAAAACTAGACACATTTAGGGGCAGATTTAGCCTAAGCATTGAAGCCCTATTATAAGACACTCAAGAAATCCCCATGTAAATTTTTCTGTGTTGAAATAAGTCTGTATTTTTAATCACTTAATATTTTTATCAATAAAAATCTTCTAATTGCTCCCTCGTTTGATTTTAATTAGCTTAATCAATGTTTACATGAGGATATAAGATTTGATATTAATTCAGTTCTAGAATATATGAAATTTATTTCTAACTTATTCTCAGTTTTATCATTTACCAATACTTCACTTCTTAAATTTTACTATTCATACATACTTGTGTTGATAGTTCAAAATTTATAAATACTACTTCTTGTAATTTTTTTATGAAGTTTTATAAATATTTGATCTTGATTATATTGTTTTGTTGTTTGAAAATAGTATTACAAATTAAGTATAAATATGATCTGGTTATATGATGCTAATTAAATGATATTATTTACAATTAATAACTTAAATTGCAGGAATTAAAAAAAAACAGAATCTAACTTTCAAAAACACTAATTTACTCACTGTCTCTAAATATTTAACCTATTAATACAACTTTGATTATCAGGGCAAATAAATTCTCCTTATAAAATTTATTTCCTATATTTTTATATGGTTTCATAATCTGTATTTTCAATAAAACCATTAATTTATGGAATATAATTCATAATAAATCAAACATTTGTGCCATTTTCTACTATATTGTAATAATTTATAATAAGTGCAGCAAAATATAAGTGATTCATACATGCTTTAAAAATTGAAGTCAAAGGACAATTAAAAAATTATTTTAAAGAAAGATTTATAATTAGAAATAGATAATTATATTAGAAATATTTAAACAATACATAAACAAAACTTACGTAATTTTTCAATGAATATATTTAATTATAAAATACAGAAAAAAAATTAAACATTTTTTTAATTAAATGAAGACTTTAATAAATTATTGTATGTGGAATTGAACAATTAATATATGCATGCGGAAGTATTTAGAAGTGTTATGAAATTAACACAATTGTATTTCATTGAGTTCATATAAAGAAGAAATCTTATTAAATATTATCTTGTAATATAACAAGATTTTTACCTTTTTCGTTTACAGCTCAATGAAAAAAAAAATTATAAACAATCATGTAAATGCATCCCATTTTTTTTATGAAGTCAGGGATATAAATCTATTTGTTCCCTCAATCAGTTTCTCTTCCAAAATATTTACTTCCAGGAATCAGTCCACTTTCCATAATAAATTATTCAGATGCTCTGAAATATATTAATTTTTTAAATCAAATTTCTTCTTTTCTGTAAGTTATAATTGCAGAATAGTTTGCTAAGTAGAAGACATAATTGATTATGTTTTTTCATAATGACTGAGTTCCTTTTTTATACCTGTACAAATATAAATTTGGTCATCTGAAATACCAACTGAAGTAGACTTTTATACATTTCAGACAAAAAATTTATTACTTTAAAAATTTCGTTTTGAGGATCTCATTTCATTCAGAGAATCCTGTCATCAATCCAAGCCTTTTTGCAGATCAATACGTCATTAAAGCTGTTCAAAACATATCCTGACATTGACTATACAGTTAAGATGTACAAAATGAAAAGTACTGAACTTGAATAAACAGCACAACTCCAAATATTCATAATTTTTTTTCTATCCATTATAATACATATAGATAAAACTACTGAATTTCAAACACCCTTAATTGGTTATTGTTTTCATCCATCTATCCAAAATGAGCCAGGATATGTTTTTTTAAAAGCAAGTTTTATATATAACTGGAAAAGAATCCTTTTTTTATTAAAAAAGAAAAAAATCCAACATTTTTATTTTTATTATTTTTTTGCACCTTAAAATATAAAACTAGGGAAAGAAAGATTACAGTTAAATTTTAAAAATAACAATTGCTTTCATCTTTAATCTTCATAAAGTAGCTCAAGTTTCTATGATATAATAACTGTTATTTCATTATAAGGAATATGATAAAAACTCAAAGCTAATGCACATCTTTTTAGTTTCGTATAATAATGCTTAAATGGTCAATTTCTCATTATCAAATTTAAAGTCTTCTAACTTTTAGAGGACGAATGAAAGAAAAACAAACCATGAAACATTATTTTGTAAATATATAAATTTCTCTCATAATATTTAAAAACTTAACTTTGATTTAAAAAAAAACACTTAAGCATTTCAAAAAATTTTCATGAAAAAAACAAATGCATCTAAGTGAAATTCTGATGGAGCATAAGTAAACAGTTCTAAGTAATGAACTTCAAGTAATTTTTTGTGGAATTACCTTCAATAACTATATGTAAAACTTTCATAAACATATTAATTGTAATTATAAGAAATATATAAGAGCCAGATTGTACCTTTAAAAAATTGTTTCCTAGTTAAAACATTAAAATACAGCAAAAGTTTTAATGATTTTTTAAAAGTAACATATTACATTTATTTTAAATGGCTCATATTTTCTACAGAACTAATATCTAGTTACACTGTTCAATTATTCCCCACAGTTAACTTCCTAGTAAAATTTTGTGCTTGGTTTTTTTAAATTCATTTTTTAAGCTAAATTTATATTTTACCATTTAAGTATCTCGAAGTTCTAATTCAGCGGTTACGTAATATCGGAGTTAGCCACATCTTCTTCACACATCCTGTAACAACTAGAGGAAGACCCTTCAAAATATGGTCCCACAATCATATAATATGCTTGGTTCAACATTCTCCTCTTTGCAAATTCACCTTTCTCCTATAAATGCATCCAGTTTGAAAAACGTATATGCTTTATTTATTCTTTAATTATAAATACTTTTTTTTCTCAAAGTACATAATAAAAAAGTGAAATAATACACGTCCTTATGCCTGCATTGTTTTGAAGAGAGTCATTTCAACCAAAATTTATTGCAATTTAAAGGCATCAGATATCCCTGAACTGATGACACATTAGTTTCTACAAACTGAAAAATCCCATTTATTAACTGCAATACAGGTAACATTTTGTGGAAAAATTTTATCCTTTTTGGATACTCTAAAGGTTTGATACTATAACATGCTTCCAAGTACAATCCTGGCTTAAATATTTTGAAATCATTTTTAATTATTATTTTTTAATTTCTTACAGCTCTAATATTAATATACTATTTAATCAGTTAACATGAGAAGAACATAATAGATATCTGAAAATGAAATAAGATTAATATTAATGTTCAGAAAATAATCACTTTTTGGGACTGAACAATATCTACAGAAAGAAATATACCAATAGAAAAACAATATGTTTAATAAAATAACTATTAATCTAAGATTTTCATTCAATATATGGCAAACAAAAACTTCTTTCTGTTTATATAATTCAGAAATAATAATACTGAAAAGTAAATTTTTCAAACCTTTGATTTCTGAAATAAACGATTCTATATGTTTTCCAATTTTCTCTTGAAGGTGCAAACATTGCAAAATTTCCTTTGATTCTTTATTTAGACTGATATTTAACATTATCAATTGAAAATTTTGAGCTATCTCTTGAAGATTTCATATCTAAACAATTATATATCCCGATGACTGCAAAAATGATAATTCAGATTCTGAGTTTTTCTTCCAGCTATTTCATTTAACAATTGTAATTTATAGAAATTCAATTTTATATTTATTATATATCAATAATAACTAGAAGGAACTCCACTCCCTACTCATTGATGCTTACAAACTCTGAAGGATGCCATAGTAATCCTCCCAAATTTATAACAAATCTTGCTCACTGCAATAAAGCAGAATAGTAGTAAAAATTCTAGCATCATGCTATTGTATTGAAAAAAAAATAGTTGAGCTTCATTCATTAACTTAATAGTATCTCAGTTCAAATTACAATTGAATTAAGCTCACTGACCTTACAAAAAATATCTCCTAAATCTTAAATATTTAGAAAATGAAGGAATAAAATTATGAAAATGCATAATACAGGCAATAAAAAGTTGTGATTATTTAAATAAAACCCTGAAAACAAAGTATTCAGTTTTAAAAATAATGAAATTATTACAAGACATTACCACAATTAATAAAAAAAATTCTGAATTAAATATATTTATTAAAAATAAAATTTTAGTACTTTAAATAGAATCAACTGCTAAAACTAATTTTAAATCAATTATTAAAAACTAAATTTCTTAAATTAAAATTTTCTTTAGTTAAATATCTATTTAGAAAGCAAAAATATATAATATATATTTAAAAATCAAAATTGTATTTTCCCCCTGCTAGTTATGATAAAATGTTTTTCATATGAAGTAGTCAGCATAATGTTAAAAAAACTGAAATAATCAACAAAAAAATAAGAATTTTGTCAAATGGTGATATTATGCCACATGAAAACTATCAGCCAAATACAGATATTAACATTGGTACAATTTTTTTTTTATTTCATGAATTTTTAAAACTTTATTTTTGTTAAATACTATTATAATTGTTATTTGTATTCTGAAAATTATGATATCATAAAACCTTGACTAACACCTAAAACAGTAGTCCTATAAGAGCCAAATAAAGGAATTTCAACCTAACGTGTAGATAGAATATAATTAATAAGATAATATCAACTTTCATGGATATATCTTATTCATGTATTCTTTAGCAATAACAATAGAGCATTCTGAATGATTACTGCTATACTGCTGCTTCAGAAACTTCATTCCGTATGTTAAAATATACACATCATTTCATTCAATCCAAATGGATCCTATGACTGATTCTTCAATAATTTCATGATTTTTCAACAGTTTCAATTGCAATTACTTCTTGCTTTCATTTGCCATTCATCTTCTTCCAATGTTTTGATAATATTTAACAGCACAACTAAATTAATATAACAGCAATCAAATGATGAATTGATAATTGCTTTTATTTATATTTTGAAAGAAATCCAATAATTGTGTCTTAAGTGTTGCCAAATCCTATAGCTAAATAATTAGTTGAAATGCCCAGTAATACAGATGGCTACAACAATTAAACAAAAATATATAACAGCTCTCGTGCAGATCCCCACAGGCAATATTCTAAATGGCAGAATTTGCATTACATCTAACTCTATATTATTAATATTGTAGAGATGGGATGGTTTAATATGGATTCTAGGTTAGAAGTTTTAGAAATAAAGATTTACTTTAGAAACTTTTAACACATTTGTTTCCAAGTATATTGGAATTTAATATCTGAAAAATGCTCTAGCTACCAACAATTTAAAAAAATCAATTACACATTAACTACTGCTATTCATTTGAGCTATGAAAATACAAATCTATGTATGTTCCTTCCAATGTTTAATTTTGTATACAGGTGAAAGAAGGTATTCTGTATATTTATACTTAACATTCTCATAACTATAAAACAATAGAAAAAATATAAACATGATAGCTTTAGTTATACATAAAATTTGATATCCATTTTAATTCCTTATTATGACAGAGGTTAAAATATTCTCTGCTTAAAAAAATTAGCCTTTTATTAACTTTTGCATACTATATCTATTAATTAGTATTATATATCTCAGCACTAATATATTTAAAGAAGTAAAAATAATAAATATTTATTGTCCAGTATTTCATAAAAACTTACAAGAAATACTTATATAATAACTAATATCTATGCCATCTAAGATTTTTTAACTCATCTTACTTTCCTAACATATTTTCTACTATTTCTAATAAGTTCTTTTTTCTATATTATACCAATATAAAATAAGACATTCAAGTAGCATTAAAAAATATGAGATCTGATAAACAACTGCATAAAATTTCAACTATATCAAAATTCTCTGATTTGGATGATGCCACATATGTTTCTGCATATTAAAACGAGTCTGACAGAAAAGCAATGCACGAGGCGCATGCAATTTGATTTTAAAACAAAATAAGATCAATACAAATCAATAATTATCATAAATTAATTTTAGACTGTGCACAAAACATGCTCAGCTAAGAAGAAATGAAGAGACCACACCAAAAACATCAAAACCAATTTTCAACAGCAAAGGCACACACAGAAAAAAAGCAATTAGTCTTTCCTATTGAATTACAATTTCACTGCTGAAATTGTTTTATATTGTGAAAACGATAATTTTATGCAAAACCCCAGAAGGCAGCGGAAATTTTTTAATATATGCTGCATTAACTGCTTTCCCAACATCAAAGTTTTTCTTTTTAACAGTCACAGCTCTATACTTACATATTGTCTTTCTTTATGGGATACTTGAGCTAAATCTGTTTCTGTAGGTAAAGCTTTCCATTTACCATCCTCGTGACGCACCAGCTTCAAATATCTAGTCTGTCATCAAAAAAAGATATTTCATCCTTAAGGACAGACAATTCTACAAAGTTTTTACTAATCTCTCCTAAGCCAAATGGGGTAGGAATCATTTCTAACATTTCAATGAAAATTGTCTTGGCTTTAAAAAGGAGACTTTGAAATAAATTTTCTATATAAAACATTCTTCAATGATATAAAAATATTTAATGTTTTTTATTCTTATTTTATTAGGCAATTGGGAAACTTTCACAAAAACAACCCCATTTCCCTACACTGATGTTTTTGGTGCTGTGCAAGTGACTTAGTAGAAAGAGGTAAGCTGTGACTAGAAGTGTTTCAAAAATAAAAACATGATAAACAGCATTATTTTTTAATATGTACCAATAACAATTTGCATATGAAATTTGTCATTATAGTAATTATATCCTGTTTGCCTTTTTTCAAAGGTAAAATATTACAGGCACATGCCAATTTTTTAAATATTTTTTCTCCCAATTCAAAACAGTACACCCAAAAGGATAATGATTTATAATATATTCAACATTTATAAGCAATCAAGACAAATATACTATCAAGAATACACACTATTTATCTCATAGATGATAAATACATCAATATAATTTGAAAAAAAAATGTACTAATTCTTTAAACGTTAAAATTTTAAAAGTGATAATGTGTGATTTTAAGGCAACTGATGAAATCATCATCACAACTGCAGTTATTAAAAAGTTACTTATAAATATAATTAGACAGTAACAAGTAAAAAACAACTGTACTTCTAAAATATGAAGTAATTCCTGTTAGGATGGGATAAATTAATTGTGCATTCAAAAAAATTGAATTTGTTACCCTAAAAACTCAATTTAGTTTATTTTTTACTAAACACAAAATTCAAAAAAAAAAAAAAAAAAAAAAGTTCTCATTTAAAGCACAGCACCTATTTCTTATTTCATCCCATAAAAATTTCAAAACAACCTCTTTTAAACAGGTTCTTTATGAGTTATATTTACTGTAAATGTTAATTATTTTTTTAAAAATCACATAAAAAGTTAGAAAATGTTTTCTAGTCTGTAGATATCACTAGTGGAAATATATTACATAAGAACAAAATTTTAATTTTTAAGACTTTTTTAACTGATTTGTGTGCATGAATATTTTATATAACAGCACCAATATAAAATGCTTTAAATACAAATTTGAAAAACTATACAATGGACAGGTATCAATATGTCCTATTAGGCTTTACAATGGTTAGGCTAGGAAGTTATAGAAAAACTAATAATTTATACAAATTCAGTCTTCTGTTGATCCATTAGTTTTCATTTTCAAGTAAAAGTGACAGAAATAGACATTTGAAATCATTATTTTCAAATAATTACACCTCAAAAACTTTATGCTTTATATTTCACATCTCAACATTTAAAATGCATCAGGAAATAAAACCCACAAACTAAATTTTTCCAATAAAAAAGTTGATCAATTCAACAAACGGAATTATATTCAACCAAACACATTTTATTGTAGTCTGTAAATATATATGGATGTTAATTTCAAAATGTATAAACTATAGCAATTCTATTATTTAATTAATACATAAGAAACTATTTTTTATAACAAATGACTTTCTTTGATTAATCAAAAATATAATCATCCAGATGAGAATCTTACAATATGAATAGCTGGACTTTTAGCTAATTAAAAGTACTACTTATTATATAACAAAAAAAAACTAGCTGCTCAAAATTACATCAATAATCTTAACATAAATAACAATGTTAATAGTGCTATTTAAGAATTTCTAAAAATAAATGTATAGGATCTTCGGGATTATCTTGTCAGCCATGTTTGTCAAAAGGTAGCGAAAGAATTTGTGCATTCTTAGAAGGTAATGGTTGATGGGATAATACCAAAGTACCAATTAATGCATTAAATAAACAAAAGGGATGTTCAATACTTAAACATTTTAATTCTTGTCTCTTTCATGGAAAAAAGGTATTTGAAGAATAAGAATTAGTTAGAATTTTACTGCCTCATTTTAATAATGATTGTTTTAAAGTTGTCTTATAATTTATTCAAAAAAAATTTTTTAACTATGCTAAAATGACCATCAGTATTGTCTCGTCATCAATGCTTGACATTGTGCATTAAACCTCCATAATAACAGATCTCTTTGTGGAAATAGGTTCTGAACTTAATAGATAATTTATATGACACTGTGTGCAGTTTTGCAATTCCTCTAGAAACATAATGCTAGATGAACTACGTAGCATTTTCATTGAAATTAGGAATATATTTTCTTGTTAGGGTCAAACATGAAATGAATTTATCTTGTATAGATTATATCTGCATAATTATTGAAATGTTAACAATTGACCACATAGAAAAGATGTTTTCTTTAAGTTAACTCTCTTACAATATTAATTTTCTCTTTTATAAGGTTAAAATGGAATACTGTACAACTTTTATTCCTTTCATAATGAAAATGTAATTTTTGATTAACCCTGAATATCGAGTTGAATAATGGCAAATGCAAGACAGCATTAAAGTAATGTTATACTTATGAAATTGCATAGATCAAACTTTCCCTGCTTCATATAATTAACTTTTTTAAAGAAGTAAAATTGCCAGCTCTATTGTAAAATTATAAAAAAAAATTATACTAATTTTCGGAACGAAAAAAATCTGATCTATCATAGTAAAATATTTAAAGTCCTTAACTGAATATTACATAGCTAGTAAGAAAAACTAATGGAAAGGAAATTGTATTTACCATTTCAGCTTAAAATACCTAATTAAAGGAATTAAAAATTAAAGAACCTCTAATTAATAATATGTTATCTAAACTCTCATCAAACATCTTAAGCTCAAATAAAAAGGAGAAATGCAAGTAAAGATAATTATACCAATGATGCCAAATGACTAGGAAAGTTAAAATAAGTACAACCTTAAGAAATACAAAATATATGATAAATAAGATATTTTAAACACATCATTTTAACTTCAAAATATATTCCGTTGTGAACTTAAATTGTACCGTGCTTCACGGAATCAATTTGTTAAAGCTAAACTTTAGAGCTGCAATTATAATTTATTATTTTATTTCCCATTTCTTCAGATTTTAAACTAGTTCATAATATTAATTTAACTGTATCTGTAAAAATTAGTAATATATGTTAGAATCAATTATCTTTAAAAAAAATCTCTTATTATCTTAAAGCATTTCTGAAGTTAATTACAAAATGAAAGATACACAAGTCATTAACCTTAAATAGCTATTTGAAGAATTATATATAACTTCAAAAAAATTTAATCTTTTTTTTATTAGAATATAAGAGATTTCTGAATCTTTCTTCTGTAAGGCTAGTTTCAAATCATATTAAAGAAAATTTAAGAGCAATATAAAATTTTTTAAAAATTAAACTTCAGATTTACTTCAGAACTTTTTTTTTTTCAAAAAAATTATCAGAAAAAGAATTTTTTTTAATGATAAAAGTTTATTTATGATGCATATTTCTATAGCTAAGAAGATCGATAATTATAAAGATTATCAAAAAAGGAAATG
This sequence comes from Argiope argentata, assembly GCA_026289955.1. Classification (NCBI taxonomy): domain Eukaryota; kingdom Metazoa; phylum Arthropoda; class Arachnida; order Araneae; family Araneidae; genus Argiope; species Argiope argentata. The sequence continues at coordinate 824,762 of JAOUZG010038069.1, read as the reverse complement.
ACAACTAAACTTTTATTCATACGAATAATCATAAAAAGTTTATCTAATTCAAAAGAGTAATTTTTTGTAATTTCAACTGAATGTAGTTCATGGATTAAGAAATTACATGAAAAAAAAAACTAAATATTGCATAAAGAATCAATCATATATTCAACTGGTTATTTGAAAACAGTTCTTTCACTTTTTTTTTTTTTTTGTAAAAAATTTATAAATACAAAGAATTTCTAAAGACTGAAGCCTAAAATATAACATGATAGAAAATTATTTTTTGTAGTGGGAAGACCCCTTAGTTTCACAGATACATTTAAGATTTGGAAGCAGATCAAGAATTTTGAAAATTTTCCCTTACTTATCTCAGAAAATAAATAATGTCTCTGAAATCGACATGCTTGCACTCAGTATATTGAATTATTTAAATGAAAGGCACAATTAAGTTTTATTTTGAATTTATCAATATAAAAGTAATAGGATTTAATAGGAAATCAAATTCAGCTCAAATTATATTTTCAAATTTTAAAACAAACTATTTAACTTCTTTAAAAAAATTTATCCATCAAATATTTTAAAATAAGGAATATAAATATATACGATATTCAGGTAAAACCTATTCTTCTATATATATAATTAACATTTCACAATTTTTTTACAGCACTAATTTAAAAAAAAAATCCAACTTTATAATGTCCATTGCACAACTTAATAAGATCAATAATGTACATATTTACAGCTAACCGAGATTTTAATACATAATGAATTCCCTTTAAAACTAACTGAAATGCTAATATTTCAACTAAAAATGACTAAAGCACTAAATAGAATCCCATCAAATAAAATAAGAATTAAATTATATTAAAGTTTAATTTATTAACTAATAAGTTAAAATTATAACATCTGAAAAGGTTTTATCTTAAAAAATTATAATTTTATATGATTCAAGACAAAAATTAATCTGAAAGCCAAGAATCAAATTTAACTAATATGATCAACAGAAGAAACAAAAATTTAAAAATAAAAAAGTTATGAAATTTATATAAATTCTTACAATAAACATGGCCACACAAATCAGATGAAAATCTCTTCATTATCTATTAAAAACACTTTCTAAGCCCTCATATATTACTAAATCATAAGTCAAATGCAAATAACATTAATTACTATAACAAATTAATTTAGTGAAATACTGAATTCATATTCACTGTGGCAATATTTTAAAACTAATAGAATAAATACATAAAAAATTTGTTGTAGTGTCTCACACCAAAAAAATCTGTGCAAGACACAGAAAAGCAGTGCTAAATTGCCAAGTGATACATATCTGAGGCCAACAAATTTCTTACATAAATTAAAACACAGTGGCATCATCTAAGTTCCAATTTCTTCAATATACAATTTTTACATTGAGGGATGGTCTGGACTGAACATTAGTCTGAACAACAGTATTAGTATATTTATGCTATTTAAATAAATTCAAACAACATATTATAAAGCAGTAAGCATGATATAAAAAAGCATTTCGCAAATAGATTTTTAAGTAACAAGTAACCATACAAAATGAAATTTGCTGATTAAACAGTTAAAAAGGAATTTGACAAAATTTATAAGTTACCATGATTCAGAATAATTTTCTGAACAAATAGGCAAAGCTTTTGAAAATCTAATCTTGAACCTGAAATATAAAAACATAAGATTAGACACACAGAAATCAAATAGAGTATAAAAGATTCAAAATTATAATTTAAAAATACAACATATTAAAGATGCAGAAATTTAAGCTGATAATATAGCCAAATATGCAGAAATTAAAATCTTACCCTTCTTAATACCGTTTTATTTCTAATTAAAATTTTTATCATAAAATTACTATGATAAAAAGATTTTAAAAAAAGAGAATTCGATATACATTTTAATAATAAAATTATTACTCTAAGCTAGAAAATTAATAATACTCCAGCTGGTAGGAAATCAATATTGTTTCCAGATTTAAGATATTAAAATCAAAGTGGAATTTATGGACCAATTGATTTAACAATATTCAAAAAAGCTTTATATTCAAGACAAGTGAAAAAAAAATTCTTATAATAGAGGTTTTAAAGCAGAAAAAGCAAACAAAAAAACTTTTTGTTTATATTACTTAGTGGATGCCCGTGTAATTAGATGTTTTCCATCACTATATAAGAATTCTATTTTTCTGACAAAATTACATTTTCCAACCCAGAAAGCAGTAATTCAAAAGCTTAGGGGAAGCTTCATTTCATTTTTATAATAAAAGTTTCATTTATATTATAGTAAAATAGAAAATTTAAAAGGATTAATAAAGCAAATTTTAGTGAATACATATAAAATATTTGCCTATTAATGAGAAAACGGTGAAAATTAGCTTCTTATTAATGTAAAAAGCACAACATTTCACAATGCTGTACTTAAGACATGATACAGTAATCAGTTCATTTAATGTTGGTTGATATATACTAATGACTGTATATTAATACAAAATTAAAAAGCAAGTCAAGCTATCCTACACCAAATTTAAAATGGCCGAAGCTTCATATCTACATCATGAAAATCATTCTATGATCAAATTCTAAAACATGAATTCTATATTATGAATTTCATACTATAATTTAGAATACATATGATCAACAAAAGATTTACAAATTAACAGCCTCACAAAGTTCAAGGTAACAATAAATTTTGAATAAAAAAATTAAAGCAATTCCTCAATTACTTGAAAAAAAAAAACTTCGAATTAAATATTATTGCATGAACAGTCATCATTTAATTGGAATATTAAGAATAAAAATCTGCATGAAATTTTTTAAGCAGAGATTTTCAAAATGATTACCACAAAAGTAATATTGATAACGGCACAGAAGAAAAAAAATTAGCAATTATAATGAGTATATTGAGTTATTGAAATTTGTTTAACATTCACGAGAAAGATGAAAGTTTATAGGACATCAGAGGAAGAAAAGTGTCATGAACTTATAAAATATTGAATACTTTACACAACAGAAGAATGTAGCGGCACAATCTATATTAATAACAAATAAACACAATAAGCTTGATACAAATATTTATATTAAATCAGTCTCATTTCAAACTATTTTATAATACTCAATTTGAGGAAACTGTTGAATTACACTGAAGTTGTTCCTTTTGAATAGCAGAATTTAACATTTGGCTCTCAACAAAATTTAATATGGAATTATTAACATTAATTTTAAATTAACAAATTGTAACTAATAATAAATGTTATGAATATTCAATAATATTAAGTCATAATAATTAGTCATTTCACTTTAAAAATTACCAATGAGAATTGTTTTACTAATTCGGAGGAGCATTTATAATTTCAAAATGGGGCAGAGAAGTAAATAAAGAATTTGAAATTTGGTTTCATTTTACTTTTCTATTTATTTAGGAAAAATTATTAAAATTTAAATGATTGAAACTCAGGTACTTTCCCAAAATATACATGATTTTTTTTTTCATTGGCCCCACAATATATATGTATGCATAAAATTATTTGCTATGACAACAGATATTAAGCAGAAAAATTCAGGAATATTAACATTACATATGAAAATTGCTGACTCATGGATAAAGAAAATTGTGTAATCTGTTAGAACAGCATTTATAATTGACTACATTTAACCTGGACTCTAATATGCTTGCAAGTTAACTCGAAAGATTGAAAATAAGTCATCAAAAAATTAATTTAAGAAATGATTCGAGACTTCTTATAGCAGCAGAACTTAATTCAAGATTGTTTAAAAATTTATTACAAAACTTTGGTGATATGTAAGCAATAACTCATAAAATCATGTAATATATTGTTTTAAAGGGCTCAATTAGCCTAATTCTAATAATAGATCTTCAAAGAATAAAATAAGTCACTCCACGTATTTTTAAAAAATCACTAAAAAGCTTTTTAGCCTAAGACACTCATCACAAGCAATAAGTTAATTAGTATTACTCGTCGTAATCCTTAATTCCAAATCGTATTTTATAATTTTCTTAAATTTCTACGGTATAATGTGCATAGAATAAAACGAAGCCCAAATGGCATTTTAAAAACTGTTTCTCATTTCTAATGCACGCCTTTAAAACTTACGATTTTCATTTATCCCAATGATTTATTTTTAAAGATGTGGTGCATAATATAAACCTACCTTTCCTATAAAAATTTGAAGAACAGCATACACTATATTTGAAGAATATTAACAGATTCTATTTATTACAATGATCCACTCGTCTTATGTGAAATACAACGTTCAATTATTTTGTTTTCCTTTCAATTGCAGAACACTAATATATATGTAGCTTCATTTCCCAAACAAAAATTATGAACTAGATTCATATTTTCAAGTTTCTACAAAATTTACGCGTAAATAATATGTAAAACATCAACTTCTAACACTTAAATCTTCTAAACGTTCATCAATGGCGTAGATGTCGTACTTGTGAGTAGACTGGAAACCCCGTAGAATTTGGAGCATAGTACACGTACAAACCTTTTTTTTCTTTTGCACATTTTCAGAAACAACAAATGGCTTGGCGTGTAAATCCAATTTTTTTTTTCTTTTTAAGAAATGAAACATAATTCAAAAATAACTCACTAAAATCTTAGAAGTAATGAGAGAGTTATTTAGATACTATATGAGTTCATATATATGCACAAACATTCTTTTTTAATCTCTTGAAAATGGACTTTAGAACTTAAGAAGACTACAATGATCCTGAAACGTTGAACATGGGGCGACATAAATCAAATATTTCTTTTAAAGAGTATGCGCGAGTAGATTAATAATTATAAATTTTATTTTGTAAATAGTTGTAAATTCAAATTAGCAAGAGTTATATTTTTGGAACTGTTGATTTTGATGTTTTGAAAACGATACTAGAATTTGAATGAAAATACGTTGATGTAAATTTGATAATATTATATATAATGTAATAAGATTTTGTTTTATATTTAGTTTGTCTGCATTTTATTTTATTTTTTTGACACACAGTCTCAACAAACACCTAAAAATAATAATAAAGAAAACGCGTCTACTTGAAGTTCAATGTTCTTATTTAATTAAGTTAGTCAGTTCAACACATCATTTAAAAGCGCTCTGAAAAAAATAATGCCTGAGAAAAATTAAGATGGCATTAAATGATAGATTTAATAATAATTCATTATTAAATTTATTCAATTTAATTACATAAATTTCGACTTGGATTTTATTACACATCATATAGAATAAACAATCAGGAGTGATATCTCTGAAACTCTATCCTCACAACCAATTATATGATCCCTCTCTCCCGTCCTGTGAGGGTGAGGGAAATAACTGTGAATCTTCAACTGAACTCATAAAACTGTGATCCTCAGACAGGCAGTGAAAGCCATGAATGCTCATATTTTTACTTTCAAAGCCCCACATATTTTATCTTGCTTGCGTTTCACTAAAAATTAGGACGCCAAGTTATTGAAAAGAAAAATAATAATGATAAATCCACCGTTGTATAAATATAACTTTTTTTTGAAAAAATCTAGAAGGGGATGTTTGGTAATTTTAAGACAAGTAATCATTGAGTTGTGTTTAAAGCATAAATACCAGAAAATCGACTGCACATTTTGTATACATTTTCTTTCAACCGATTGAAATTAAAATTAAACAAAAATTGAAGTTGTGGTAAAAAAAATCCTATGCCATCACTCATCTAAATTTTTGCGTTTTATAGTGATCATGTTTTTATGCAATCAAAACTACAGTGAAAGGTAATCTACCCTTTAACAGATTATGTTCAAGATTTATTACATATCTAAAAATGCTGGAACAATTGTTTAGTTTTATAAATTTAGTTCTGCACTATTTAACTTTCTCTGTTTGTTCCCTTTTACTCTATTTCCTCTGATTGGATTTCGTTTAAAATTTAGTGTAAAGATCATATACAAAATTTCATATGTCTACCTCCTTCATTTTTTGATTTATTATGTTAATAGATACACAGATTTAAAATGGGTATTTTGGATTTAGGGAACAATGGGTAAGGTGGCAGATTGACGGCAGCGGGTCGTCGAAATGTAACTTTCCTTATGCATGACTAAATTCCTGTTCTTTAGCTTTCTTTGGACTTTTCTTAATTTCTATAATGATTCAGGACATGTAATCGAAATATCACCAGTAAACTCATATGAAGGATTTACATCACACATTTGAAAAGTATTGATCACAGATAGTTGGAACTTTTTGACATTGGTTACATAAAACCGGTTATTAAAATATTCTCCATCTCTACCACTGATATTTGGATTTATTGTTCAAGAAGTAACCAATGTTATTATAAGTTACTACTTCACCTTTTGGAATATTTTTCTGGGAATAAAATTAATACACTTGCATGCGACTTCAAAGGAATACAATGATTTTGTCATTCGAAATATAACCGATCCATTCATTTTAAAGTCTATTCACAGAATTATTCTTTGCTCTTGAAATGACTGCACTGGTGAGAAACACTATTTCCAGTGTCTTTATCTCCAGCAGGAATCCTCCGGCATTAACTGAAACTATGAAATATAATAGTGTGAACTTGATTTTGGTGACCCACGATCGACCGACTTGACTTTTGAAATGTATAATTGATATTTTGTGGTTATCAGTTGAGGCAAATCCGAGACTCTTTTAGATTATTTTTCAAATTATTACAATTTTGCTTATTGACGCCTTTCTGAAGTATTATGGGCAACGCTCATTAGGTAGCCGCCATATTGGGTTTGTATGTGGACTACACATGCGCAGTTCGAGCGCTTCTTTAAACAGCAAACTTCTAAAAAAACATTTATTCCGAATGCTATTGGATCAGGGTTGTTTTATCATACTGCTTGTCGAATACACAAACAATTTTTTATTGGTTTATTTATATTTGAAACTAAAATAAAGAGTGAATTGAATTGTAACAGGGCGATAAAGATGCGATGCATTCTGTCAGCTCAATGAATATTAGAAATTATAAGAATTTCGGTCAGTTCGAAGTTAATTTATGCTAATAATAAATCAATAGTTTAAGAAATTAACTGGTAACAAGTTAGTTGGTTCAATTAAAGGAAAATATTGAAACATTTTATAAGTTGGAATTAGGAGCAACTTCGCCGACGACATTGCTGACGACTTTTCCTTCAATGGCAAGCATTTTATGATCGACAATATGGGAAATCAAAGGGATAAAACTTCGTATATCCTAGAAGATCAACTTGTAAATTGATTTACAACAAAGTCTCCTGTTAAGGAAATGATTGAGTCTATTATTGATATAGACGCTGAAGATAAAATTAAGTCTGCAATGGAAATATAAGGGGAAATTCTAAATATATTGTTGCATTACTTAGTAAAGGCCTTTATAAAGAAAACAGAAAGGCCCTAAAGCAAGTTTTATAAATATGGTTACAAAGCAGCAAACAGTTTCATCAACAATTCTAAGGAATTTGGATGAAAAAACGTAGTTACTTGAAGAGAAATTACAAATATTAGACACTGCATAAAAATCAAAGAAGTCATTACCGATTAAAAGTTTTTCGGAAATAATAAAGTAGGCAAGAAGTATATTTCGGTGAAGATGTAGGAAGAGAGATAGAGGTCCAATGGCCCTGATATCCCCAAAAGTTAAAATTGGCTAAGGTAATATTAAAAATAAATTACGAGTTACCACTGATCCATCCAATTTTAAGATTAGTATAAAGAACATTAAGAAATTAATAATGATGGAATACTTATAGAAGTGGGAGCAAAAAAATTAAGTGAACAAGCTGAAAAAAGAAATCGAGAATAATGAAATTTTAAAAGGTGACTTATAAATTAAAAGACCCATAAAGAAGAATCATTGAAACTATAATAGATTCAGTAGAGGAAAACTTGGATGATGGTTGGGAAATTGAGCACCTGAAAGTCCAAAACGCTGAAATAATGACTTAAAGCGCGGATGCTTGATGAAATTCCCCAAAAATGCAAACTTGATTGTGTCGATGGTGGCTGCTTCTTGCAATAGAATTATGAAAGCTGGCAAAGTAAATTTGGAATGACATCATCATAATATATGTGAATATTTAAGTCCAAGACAGTGTTAATCCTGCTTCAAATATAGTAACACTATGAAGAATTATTCTGATAGAGATAAAATAATTTGCATTACTTGCAGAGAAGAGGGTCGTAAAGAAGAGAGCCGTAAAAAAGAATTGTGTTGCCGAAATTGTAAATCTTTAATTGTGAGATTCAAATAAGATTCCGATACCAAATATAATATTAACAACCCAAATATGGACCTCTATATACAAAAAATAAGCTTTTTGAAAAATAGGATAAATTATGGTATACTTGATGCCAAATTCCATCCACAAACTTCGAATATTGTTTTTGTTCTGTTAAATTTGAATCATGCATTTGTGACTTCGACTCTTCTTGATCAGGATTTGCTGAGGCACAATACTAACATTATTAAACTTAGCCTTATTTATTTAAGGATAATTTCTCTGGCGTACTCCCAGCATATAAAGAAAAATATTTGAGTGGAGAGTCATGGATAGTTATTGTGATAAAGAAGACTGTAAATTATACTCCTATTTTTATGGAGAGAAACAATATGGCAATAATTTTTAAAAGAAATCAGAAAAATGTATTATCTATTTCGTGTACTGCCCTCGAATTGAAGATAATGAACATGTACAAATAAAATAGAAGATCTCGTAATAAAGTTAGAATTTTTAAAATACTAATAAAGGGAAATTACAATGCTGAAAGCTTTGCATGGGGCTCTAAAATCTGAAAATGTATCTAAGTAACTACTTAAGTTATGCTAATGAGTCACCAAAATGTATGAGTTATATATGAGCTACCGTAACTGTTTACTCCATAATAATCTTTTGGAATTAAAAATAATACTGTATTTAATTCTTAAAGTGGTTAAATATAATGCTCACCCAAAAGTTTATAAAACTAATATATATATATATATATCAATTTTATAGGAATAAGAATATAAAAATATATTTACAATCATGAAGTGTTCTTAATTTTTATTAAAATTAATTGGGTAACTTTATATTTAAATCTCAAAACAAGTAATGTATTAACTATAACAAGGTAGCTTTGATCGAGTTAAGTTAATAGAGATTTGCTAAATGTGTTTAATTTTTTTTATTGTTTGGTTATATTTTTAACATGACCTAATAACATACTTGAGAGTAAATATTAAGAAATAAGGATTCTCTCTCTTTTTAAAGATAATCGAATAATCAATTCTTAAAAATAATTTTTTTATTGGAATATTAAAGCAATTTTTATTGGTATTACCATTTATACCAGCTTTTCTCAACCTTCCAGTATTTGCAGTCCAATTTTAACTCATAATTTTCCTCGTCCCCCCCCCGTCATACAATAAATTGTATACAATAATAATGTAGTCTGAGTATTTTGGATCTATACCTACACTATGACCTTTGTGTCTAGAAAAAGAAATGTTGATAAACAACTTTTGAGTTGTTTTTTTTAATTGGTAAGAGCACTAAAACATCCATTTAATCATATTTTTTAAAAATAATTATCATATGTATTTTATCCTTTATACCTTTATAGTTTATATTTATACCTTTTATAGTTCATAATTTGCAATTGTAAACAAAATTTATTACATACATTAAAAATTTGAGCTTCATGTTTTTTTCTTCTGAGCAAACTGAAAACATCAAAGTCTCAAATAAAAATCATTTACTTAAGAAAAAATATATATAATAATTTTATTGGTAAGCTTACAAATTTTAACTTATCTAAGAGTTATATTTATTTTTAAAATTTATATTTATAAAATTCAACCTACAGAGGATAGGTTCTTTTCCCTTTGATTTATTATTTAATTTTTTTTTAAAAAAAGAAAATATGTAATTTTTCAAAAACACCACCATAGCCATTCATCAAAATGTATCTTTTGAACTATATATATATATATATATATATATATATATATAATATGGAAAAGTAAAGAATAAAAGGGTAGCAAACAAATTAAAAAGTGATAATTAATTAGACAAAAAATAATTGCATTAAAAATACTAATTGAAATTTTAGGATAAGAAATTAAATTACTATACTACAAAAGTTTGGTGAAAATAATTCACAATATTAAATTTTAAAACATATGAAAAGTTTTTTATAATTATTCGTTTAGAGTAACATTCAACTGCAACAGCTGACTGCAATGCTTTAACCAACGTTATCGGCAGACATCCCGAGATGCGCAGAACGGTTGAAAATTGAACAGAATCGGTTTGTTTGGTACGTGACACGTGACCCATGAATTGACCCCATTAAACACCTTACAACTTACCAAAAATTCAAAAAATTAGTGACCTTTGGCAAGACGAATCCTCAGCATACACAATACAAGAATCCAGTGCCTTTTTTGTTATTCTTGAATCCACCATATTCTTGTGGTTTCTTGAGAAATTCCGATTAGTTTCGAACATTCTGGAATGTCGTCAAGATGCCATCTCGAGCATGCACAGATGTGAGCAAATATTTTCTCATAGGGAGAAGGAGAATGTTTGATAAAGCTAGTTTTTATTCCAGTCAGTCTCATTTGAATCGAACCTCCTATCGCTATTGAATCTATTGTGAATGTGTACATTATATATATTTTTTAGTGTTAATTGCAATTCATTGTCAGTAGATTAATGTAGAATCATGGATGAGTGTTTAAACGGGCGTTTAATGGTAGCATCATATCTGAAGAAAAACAAATATCAATATTCTTTTCGAAGTGAAAATAATGACATTTTTGATAAACGCAATCAGCTACATTGTGGTGGAATGTGTCTCAAGTTATTATTTGAGATTTCAATGCCCTAAGTTGAAGAACATTAGAATCCATCAAATATTAATAGAATGGTCGAAGTATATGAAGAAGAGTTTTTATATCCTTATATTACTAAAGCAGAAGGGAATGGAAATCAGATGCCTCTTTTACGTGATACAGTTGCCAATACCGACGTCATTTGCAGAAAATATATTACCTTACCGAAGTATAGTAGAGAAGGCATTTGGGTACAATAATCTCTTGTTGAAGACACTTTATGCTTTAAGATAAAGATATCTCTAAAGAGTGGAGAAATAAGAATAAAAGCAGTTGTTGTTTGTAATGAACTTGATAAAGGTTGTTATATTATGGGAAATCGTACTACTTCATTGTTAATTGATGATTAATTAAAAGAGATATCAATGCCAAGGACAGTAAATACCGTTTAAACAAGTGCACAGTTTTTAAGAAATCAAACTAGAGAAAACAACAAGAAGAAAAGACATTACACCATAGTAGATGTGAGACTTTCTCTGAATTCCGCCGCTTCTGATGGAAAAGACATTTTTCTGCTAGTTGAAAACCACGAATCTGTTTCTGTGCTTAGTGCGGAATATGCTGATTTTATAAAAAACCATTTTCCCCACAAAAAGTTATGAATTATCCCAGATAAAGATAAAAATCGACAAACTTTCAAAATCCCAAGGAAAAAACTCAACATTAAAACTATTGTTTGAACTTTCAGAATCCAATCTTATAAAACGGAAAAAAAAAAAAAACGTTTTGTTATAATACCCTAATGCATATGGGTGTCCTGATTTAACTTCTGTTTCAGTAACTGATGCGTTTACTGAACATTTTCCATAGAACTGATTTTCTTTAAGTAGAAGTACAATGTAACCAAGTTGCATTATTTGCCAGCAATTTAACTTCAAAAAGTTGTGAAAGTGTCGTAATAAAAATACACTCCAGTTCTGCCCACCACCCTCATTCAAAAGTTTCACTAATCTTCATTCATCGGTAGAAATATTTCACTGATAATTAAATGTGTTTTGTGAGTTTTGTGTTTTGAAGTATGAAAAGTTTAGGAAAGACATTTTCTCTCCCATCTGCTTGTTCTCAGAGCAGTGATTCATAAAAGTACAAGATTTTTCATTCACAAATCTGGTGTATGGGAAATATTTTAGAACCAATGAGATGCCTAATTGTGAGAAATGTATTGAAACTAAAATTCTATCCACTCTAGTTATTGAATTTGTCTTTAAACTAATAAATTAATTGCATAAATAGATGTCAAGAAGAAAACTGAAGAAATACAACTAAGCAGGAAAAAAAAAAGGTATGATAAAAAGACCATTAAACTTGAATTAATTGAAGGAGTTCTTATTTTTCTACTTCTTGCTATTTCTAATCCATATAGACTTTCAGTTGAAAGGCTAGGACAGGGTCAATGAAAAGAAAGTATCGAAAAGGTAGAGTGTTATAGATTTCTCAATTATTGCCTCATGCCCTAATGTATAAGATTTTAAGTATAGAGTCAATAATAGAAATCTTGAGAAAAGACTATAGATTGAGGAAATCAAATAACAACAGCAGATATTAAATAAGCATGTTAAGAATATTTCTAATATGTCTGGAAAAACAAATGCTGTTGATAATGATATTGAAGTAGTTTGTGAACAATCCATAATAACAGGACAATAATGAGCTTTTCAATTACAAATTGAGATACTTTAATCATATATCCAAAGAATGCTGGACTTGAAAATTATTGATGCCAATGAATCGGACAACACTAATCCAATGATTTCGGCAGAGGTACCCAGATAAAATACTCGATATTATATAATCTAAATAAAATCACTAGTACAGTATACTATGTTTTACCGAATCTGAAAGGCTGGATAGAAATAGTGGCAAATGCATCATATAACAGTATACTAGATCTTTCAAAAGGATGTTGGCAAATACCTTTGTCATTTCTTTAAAATGTATTACTCGTTTTCCTGGAACGTCGGAAGTATATCAGAGGCCTTGCTCCTGCATTCCTGTTCTCGATTTTCAGCCTCATTGGCAGATGAAATCGATTGTTATTTTCTATTGTTATTTAAGACCTTTAATCTAATGACTCAAATCAATCATTTTAATTATATATGTCCTTGAGCAATACTGATTATTGATATTTCTAAATTTTTTATATTGGTGCGAAAAAACAGTTAAATATTCGTCTCCCCGATACAAAACACACTGCTATTAAATGTAGGAAAATGAAAAATGTGAGTACTCATGACTTTTATGGCCTGCTTCAAGCATTTATGTGTGTTTGGGTACTGGTATAGAAACTTTATTGGAGAAAATGCAGAGATGGTAATTAGTCCCTTTAGCTTACTTTTTCATTTATTAAATATACAAAAAGAAAGAAAGAAGGAATCAAAGAAGTCAAATACGAGATTTTACGGATTTTCCACTTTTCAGACGTTTCTAAATCCCCCCCACAAAAAAAACTATATTTTTTCTTTGTCTATCTGTGAACAGGATCAAGGCTCGGCTCAACCTAATTGGGGCCTGGGGCAAAAATTTACTTTATCTCTCCCCCCCTCTTTGCTTCGCTGTTTCAGGAATGTAAAACAGATTCAATAATGAAGAAGAAAACGTAAAATGATATTTCTAATCTATCTGGGGCCCTTCTCTGATGTGGGGGCCCGGGTTAACTGCTCTGTATACCCCTGCCTTAGTCAGGCTATGAATACGATAACACGAAACTGCTTTGAATTAGATGGACATGAAATTCGTACTCTTTTAACGAATTTTAATTAAAATCCAAATAGAAAAATCTGTCTGCTTGATAATCTAAATGCAATTTAACACAGTAACTAGAAAAGAGAAGGTTGGGTTTAATTGGGTATATATATTCATTAACGATTATCCAAAAGGGCATTAGTTCGTTTGAGATCTGGGGGGAGAGACTTCAATATATTTGAGGTATTAATCAGATGGCAGACTAAGTACATTTAATTTTTGGCTGATTTATCTATTTCTATTAATAATAAAGATAAAAATTTGTGTGTGTTCTCGCACTAAAGGCCAGACTGTTTGTCTTAGAGCGACTAAATTTGACAAATATTCTTTGGAAAGTGGAAATGTGTACCTCAAAAAAATTAATGAATTTTTTTAAAGTTATTTCATAATAATTCACGAAAATATATTACACGAAAAAGGACTTTACTCCATTTAAAATTGTCTTTTTAACGTTGCTAATTTTATAATAATGCAAATTTTACCTAAATTTTAGAAATCTTTAATTTTCAACAGTAAATCTTATTGCCGCAATGAAATTCACACTGTTTTCATTGTGTCATCAAACCTTTAACTGCAGGTTTTCCTACTATTTCTGAAAATGAAAGAAGGATTTTTTTAATATCTGAATAGTTTACAAGACGAATAAAAATGACAAAAAACAAGACGAAACAATATCGCGAAATTTAGAAGATAGTTGGATTGGATATTTACTTCTTCAACAGTGTTATTATATTATGAAACTGTTCCCATTAGATAAGTGCATGTATTATAAATAAAACGTCAACAAGTCAATTAAAATAGCAAATTACAAACAAATTGAAATTTACGGAAATCCATGCTAATTTATAAGCATAATAGATACATTTATCTGTTTCAAAACGTGCAAAATACAATTTTCGGAATAGAGTAAGTCAACAGTGTTTAAACGAACCTTTGTTTTTATTTATTAAAAACTAGCCGCCTTTGGCGACCAGTTGGTTCACCAGTATTAATGCCGATTAAAGGGTTCAATCAATTTTATATAACTTGGTCTCATAAAAAGTTTTTCAGCAAAATATTTTTAAGCTTCAAATTTCGATAGTCATATAATTCACTTATATTATTATGTAGAAGTCCTGATCTTTGAACTCCGCATTTCTCTCTGATTTTCTATCAGAGCTCGTAAAATTCAGTTTTAATTTAAAATGGAAATGATGAAAATTCAATTAATATAAAGACCTCTTTACTCAATCCAAGCATACCTTTAAATAAAACTAAGAACTGAAAGCAGAGTAGTCCGACATTTAAGTTGAATGCTCCCTACAGAAATTGAAACTGTTTAATATTTTTTTATAATTTATAATATCTCAAGAAATAATTCAGCAAACATTTCACAGGTTAATTGAAACATGAAGTTTTTAATTTTATTTTTAGATGTATATAAATGCTCTCAATAATAACATTTTATTTATTTTTTTGGTATATAAATATATTTCAAAAAAATATGGTTTAAATTCCTTTTGTCTTATAGATTCATATTCTGTAAAATATTCTTAATATTTCAACTTCTAAATAAATAAATAAACATTTCTATCTTCTGCGACCAAATCTGGCTGATTTATTTAGTTTTGAATATTGCAAGTTTAGAACAATCATCATTTTCATAGTCTAGACCAATTATTCTAGAGTAACCCTGATTGGCTTCTTTGAGATCTTGATAAAGTGATCTAAAATCGCCAGTTTTTATCGAATAGTTATATTGAAATTTTCATAGCTTTTGATCAGCTTTGATGATTGACTTAGTTCATTGGAGTGCCACTTTTTTATTTTAAGGACTTATTGTCTCTAGAATATTTTGTTAAACATAATTTACAGAGCTGATGATATATGTAAAAATTTAAAAGTCGTAATTCATCAGCATTTTTCCCCTCTATCTACTAATTATATATTTCACTTAGACCATTTGGTAAGAGATTTATGTCCCTTCCCCCCAAAAAATTAAGAAATTATATGTTGGGCTCCTATTACAGATGATGACTTGTAGATGTTAAACCATATTTGCCTTAAATAAAACTGTTTAATTGGATTAGTAATATATGTATAGTAAAATATTATAGAAAACGTTTTCATCCATTTATTTTCCACAAATATCATGTTTCATATTTGTTTCATTTTATGCAGACACGTGCCGAAAATGACATTTTAATATGTTTAATTTGGAATGAAAGCTGATTTATTTGTTCTCAAGTAAGAACATGATATTGCTTTGGTTAGGAAGTTTTGATGTCTCCGAAATATGCGGGTAAAAAATGTTTATAAGCTTTTACAAATTTTGCATTGGTAATTATTACGTATGCTTGTTTGAAAGATGCGTTTTCAAATAGCTGGCCTGCTTTTACCAGTATAGTTTTAATATTACGTATGCTTCGTTGAAAGCAGGTGCGTTTTTATTTCGCAAGATTCATTAAAATGCGGAGATAAATTACAATCACGAAGGCGAATTCTTTGATTTGCGCAATATATTTCTTCACATGAGTAAAAGTAACTATTTAAAACATGTCTTAGTGTTTTAAAAAATTAAAAAAAAAAAACGCGAATGCAAAAATATTTTACTTTTACTTAATATCA